>MUZC01000172.1:83953-129470 GCA_002072015.1 Radix auricularia | reverse complement strand
CCCCCCCCCCCCCCCCAATAGTTTTTGTTTGATTGTCATTTACATGTAATATTTTAATGCGTCTTAGACTAATTTTGAACTTTAAAAGCTTTGCTTTTAATATATAACTGGAAAGGGTGCTTACCTGACAATAATGAAAACGTTTATTTGAATTCTTAAAACGTGTATATCAGGTGGTATATTCGATTTACCGTTGATATTTTAATATTTTCTGTAATCCTGTGATAAAATGGTTTCATGCCAAATAAATAGTTATTTGTTAATATTTACAATTTTTTGTTTACACCTTTTTTGTTAATGAGGAGGTAACAAGGTATGGACCAATGGGCGCATAAACTGACAAGTCATAAGAGATCTTGCAAAGGTGCTTACTTGACCCAAAAAACGATTATGTGAATTAATAACACATGTATATTACATTTTAAATATGATTAGCTTTGCTTATTGTATTGACAAATGGGCGAATAAACTAATAAGTCATAATCATCAAAAAAGTTTAAACGGCTTCAAATCACAGATGTGCTAGATGTGGATCGCACTGTGCTGTATTATTAATTGGTGAGCACTGAGCACTATCCCATACCACAAGTAAATGTCCGCTGACTCCTCAGCACTATTTGTGAATACTTCAAACTTCAAAATTCTTTGCTGTTGTATCACTTTATGCTGATTGTAATTCACTATTAATAATTCATTATTATTCATGCAAACTTATAACGCGTGGAGCCTTAGCATTAAGGTTTTCTCACTACACATATTTTTTTATATAATAAAAAATATATCATTTAATATGTCCGTTCGTAACGCCAAGTTTTAGAAAGCGCACCGCTATAAAAATTAGCTTTGAAAAAAATACTGAAAAAACTATTTTCAAACGTTCCTTTTTCCAAAATGTCCCTATTCTTGAAACTACTTTGGTTATTGCTGTGTCTGTGTCATTTGTGGCATTAAGTAGCTTATTGTGGGTAAAACACTAGGTTGGGCAGTGATGACACCCCCCCCCCCCCGCATTGCGGCGGTCCAAACCATTGAGACTCGTAAGCTTTGCCGGGGTGGCGCCGAAGTGATAGTGAGTCGAAGTAGCGAAAATTCCAACCCTGCCTTGGGAGGTCAACTTAAAGGAAGGCGTTTTCGACCTAGTGTCCTGGACGCCCAGTTGGCCGCTTCTAGAATCGACCGCTCCAAGGGGGGGGGGCTTCTCAGCTTTTACGTCCCTGAGGGGGCCTGAGAGCTGAGGGGGTTTTCCGGGAAGCCCCATGAAGACTTCAGGCTCGGGACTGCTGACTTTCTTCCACATGTAGAATTTTCAGTAGCTTATATTGTTAAAGAGAATTCACGAGTGCCTTTTGCGCCAATGTTTTTCAAAAGCCCAAGTAACTTACGTGAATATTACTGCATGCGTTCAAATCAGTGCTCTTTCTACATCATTCCCTTTTCCAACATTAAAATATAAGCTTAAACAATGACGTCATATAATATTTTACGGCGAGAATCACATCATGCTCTGTTAATGTCGAAACCAAAATGGTACCTTTGTTTTTTCTCTTAGAATGCGCACCGCTTTAAAAAAAAGCCTTGAAAAAATTACCGCACCAAAAATAACTCTTTTCGAACGTCCGCATAAAAATTGCTGCCTTATTTATGAGAACTGTTTCTCTGGGGTTAGATGGTCAAAAAAGACGGGAATTTCCACAAAATAATATTAATGCAATGGTTTGTACTCTTACATAAATTATTAAACTCGAGAGTAACGCATTTCGCGAATAAATCGTGAATAACAAAGATGGAGATAACGCCAGAGTCAAAACAAACAGCAGCATCGCGAGTGCAAGCTTCAGCTCGAACGAAAAGATGTCGTGCCAATAGGTGATTGCAAGAATCAAATCAGCTGGTGGCAACTTAGCGAGCACAAGAAGCAGCACGAAAATAAAGATCCCGTGCCAATCGACGATTGCAAGCATCAAAACAGCAGACGGCAACTCGACGAGCACAAGAACCAACACGACAACGAAAATTCCGTGCCAATCTACAATGGCAAGTATGGGAAAATGAAGCAGAAACTCGACGAGTTCAACTTGCAGGGCAAATTCAAACGTCAAGCATCAGATCTCATTCTATTATCCCAACAAATGACATTTAATGAAAAAGAAGTGGAAATTCATAGTTGCGGTGTAATGGATCAACCATGTGAGCATTGTGCATCTCTAAATATTCCGGCGTAAAGATTATCAGATGGAACATTTAAATATTGATGCCAGAAGGGAACTGTTTTGCTGGTGGTATATGGCCAACAAAGACGAGATTTCTCCCAATATCTTCAAGAGATCTTTAGTAATCCATGTCATCCACATTATCAAATTTTTCATGAAAATATAAGAACATATAAATCATCTTTATCATTTGCCTCAGGTCGATCATTTATCTGGACGTGGGCCTTATGTATTCCGAGTTCATGGACAGATTTGTCATCGGACTGGGCACATGCATCCAGAAGATGGAGCTCAACGACAATAATGTCAACTTTTTGTAATTGATTCTGCAATGGCAAATGCTCAAAGAATGCAACATCAAGCAAATCAAAGACTGAATGAAAATATCATACGAAATGTAGATTATATAATTCGACAGAATAACATTTATGCAAAAGCGTATCATGTGCTATGTGAAATCTAACAAGAAGAGAAAGAACGAGCAGAACAAAATAATCATTCGTTACCAACGGTCAACATGGCCTTTCGACGTGACCGCAACACTGATCGACAACCGACAAAGTGGCTATGATATTTTGTTCCGCCGATGGTGAGCAACCGTTTAAAAGAGATTTTAGAGTATATCTCTAGATGCAGATCAACCAATAATAAAGTTAAATATTCTGAGTCCACATTTACATCCAATGATATATGTTTTATCCTTTCGACAGGGGGCGGGGTGGTGTAAGTTGTAGCGAACTCGACTACCGAACCGAAGCAAGAACACGTATCGCGAGTTCAAACCGCGGATCTAGCAAGGCCCCCGGTGCATTGTGCTAACCACACAATCCCCTGCTCGTTAGTGGTCAATGAAACTTGTGAACGCTACTTCACTTGCTCCCATGGACCTTCATGGTCTGTAAGAGATATTTATTTTTATTTATTTTTATCCTTTCGATGAGGCTGGATTACAGCCAAATATGCAAATAAATCTTGAAAATCTACCTGGTAGAGTAAGAACTCATATATCGCTACTACAATGGAAAGTTGCTCAAATAGCAATCAGAGTCAATCGATTTAATCCGAGTCTACATGGTGGAAAATTGTTTCAACAATGGGCCGTTGATTCTCATCTACAAGTCGAGGCAAATAATCTTAATTTCATTAGAAATAAGAAAAATTATGCCGTTTGCGTGTTGAACAATATAGAGGGTTAATGGATTATCTTAAAAATGACGCAGCAGTTCGACAAGAAACATTTGTTGGTCGTATGGTGATTTTGCCCTCATCTTTTCAAGGATCAGCCCGAAATATGAGAGAAAAATTTCATGATTCAATGGAAATTGTGGAAACACAAGGCAAACCTGATCTCTTTATAACTATGACAAGCAATCCAAATTGGCCAGAAACTCGAGACAACCTATTCGAAGGCCAACAGCCGAGTGATAGACCGGATTTAGTTGCACGCATTTTCAACATCAAATTAAAATCACTCATCCAAGATATGTTATAGAGTGTTTGGACATGTTAAAGCTTATGTGTATACAAATGAGTTTCAGAAACGAGGACTTCCTCACGCGCAAATACTCTTTATTCTTGCCGATGACAGTAAAATTGACTAAAAAATCGATCATTTTTTGTTGTGCTGAAATACCTGATCGTAATCATGAACTGGCGGCTGGGTAGCGAAGTCACAAGCTGAGGGGCGTGGGATCGAGCCCACGAAAAGCCAGTATAAAAATGTTGAGAAATGACTAACGCTAACAAAGTCCTCCGCTGACCTGGAGAGGGATGGGCGCCGCCAGTGTCTATTAAGCCCGAGAATGTTCTAATGAAAAATTAGAATCCACTACGACCTCGAAAAATTAGGTTATGTGACTAAAAAAAATATTTTTAAAAATCATGAACTAGAGCTGTATAAGACAGTCATTTGTACAATGATACATAATCCGAACAGTGAACAAAACTCAAATGCACCGTGTATGGAAAATAATGAATGTATTAAGAAATTTCCTAAACCATTTTCTCCACAAACTATTGCAGACGTTGATGGCTATCCTATTTATCGAAGACGTCAAGGAATAAAATTTGCATTAGGAAATTGGACTATCAACAATCTTTTTTTGCATGTTTGTTTTTTTTCCTTAAAATAAATTTCTTACACGTTATTATAATTGTTATATCAACGTTGAATCATGTCAATCTATTAAGGCCATTAAATATATTTACAAATATATTTATAAAAGTTATGATTGTGCCTCAGTAGAATTGAATTTAAAAAATGGCATTGTACATGATGAAATAAAACAATTTATTGATACACGATATGTCTGTGCTCCAGAAGCGATATGGAGACTTCTTCAAAATCCAATGCACGATCGTTCACACACTGTGTATCGTCTTGCCGTTCACCTTTCTTTTGTACAAATGATCTATTTTCAAGAAGGACGAGAAAATCAAGCAATTGAGAGAGCTGACACTCGATTCACACATCTAACAGCATGGCTTGAATTAAATAAGCACAAGGGAAATGAAAGACGATATTTGTACACAGAAATTCCAAAACACTTTGTTTTTTTATAAGACAAGAAGTGTATGGAAAGTGAGACAAAAAGGAGGCGATAAAGTTGTGTCATTGTAGTATGAAGTTAGTCTAAAAGATCAGGATTGATTTTACCTCAGATTATTGCTACAATATATTCCAGGTGCCCAAAGTTTTGGACATAAAATCTGTTAAAGGAGTAGTTCAAGGATCATTCGAAAGTGCTGCTATTAAAAGTAATCTTCTTGAAGATGACTCTGAGTGGGAAAGGTGCTTGGATGAAGCATGTACTGTTTGTATGCCGTCGCAGACGCGCTTCACATTTACATTGATCTGTATTTTCAATTCACCGAGGAATCCAGCCACTCTGGTCGAAATTTATAAGGAGTTTTTTTTTTTAATATCCGATTATATAAAATATAATATGGGACGTGGTGGTCGAGAGGTAGCGCTCTCGACTGTCATACCGATGGTCATGGGTTCGAATCCACACGAAGGCGAGGATTTGTTCTCGCGGCCTGAGGAGTCCCCGAGTCACCCAGCTCCGAATGGGTACCTAACTAGACAATAGCTAGGCGGCTGGGGTAATGCGTGGAACCCCTATAGCCGTGACCTGTGACCGCTGCATCACTTGCCAACAGATCATCTCTCATGGTCTGTGGACGCAATTATCTTCTGCACAGAAGGAGCGCCTGTATATCTAAGATAAGATATTGCATACGTTCGAATCAGTCTGTCCGACAGTGTTGCGAAGTCTAAGTGCCTATTTTCCCACGCAGTAGTTAAAAAAATCCCAAATTGGGCTAAAATTTCCCACATGCATTAAAAATTGCTGGGAAAGCCAAAAGGCGAGGGAAAGTGGATAGCCCGCCGCTGGCGAAAAAAACCCTGAAGTGGCAACATGAATTAAATGCTTTTGCATTCATTTTAAGACTTTGGACTTCCAAAATTAAAAAATAATAAATATTTATGCATTTTCAAGGCAATTTTTAATAGAACACTTTCAATTTTAATTTTTTTCTCTATACGTTTTTATCTAACAACTTGGCTACAAAGCCAAAATATAGATTATACTTTTAAAATTTAACATTATGAAGTTTAAAAAAAGTTATTTGGATACTCTTGTAATTTAAATTTGTATATTGCAAATTGTGATTGATACAAAAATATGAAAAAATGAATGTTTTGAATTATATTTTATTAATAATGAATCAGTCATACATGGCTACATAGATTTTTATATATTTACATAGTATTAATGATTTTGTCATTTATATATAACAAACATTTTATGATGATTCATGATGTTGAAATTTTTCATTTGTGATATGTCATGCCAAAGTTCATCAATAGGTTTTGATTTGAGAATTTCTATTTGTTTGCTAGTTTATTTCCCATCACAACGACACACCGATTGATGATTGATGTTTTGCAGAGTTTGCAGAGTTGGTGACGTCTTTGTGCTCACGTTTTCAATGTGGGTAAGTGACAGACTGTCTGTCAACTGTCAACTGTCAGTGACAATGTTGGGAAAAACCTAGCCAAAACTTCAGGAAAAAAATCTAGCTCCAAAAAAAACAACAACAACAAAGCAACAACCTAGACACGCTAAAAATAAACAAATATGACGTCCCACCACCCAACAAAAAGATTTTTCTTATTTAAATATGAGCATGTTTCAAATTATTTTATTTTATATTCATTCACGAATGTATTTAATTTTTAAAAATTGTCAATCTAAAATATTCCCATATTTCAGGCAAAATATTTATAAATTCCCAAATTCCAATTTCTAAAAATTTGGCTAAAAAATTCCCACGATTTAGGATATTTCCCAGGACTTCGAAACGCTGGACTGTCCGACAACCAATAATTGGTATGTGAATGCGTTTAATAAAAAGAATAAATAATTAAATTTTAGTTTATTGGAATGATTTATTTTTCACAAAATTTCTCTGCATACAAAATTTCGAGTATAGAAACGATAATTTTTGAGTAGTTGACCTTGATATGGGTTTTAAAGGTCAGCCAAACTATTTCAGGCTCTTTTTACATCGTTCCCCTTTTAAAAAAATTAAATATAAACTTAAACAATGACGTCATATAATATTTTACGGCGAGAAACGCCACAATCTCAGTTAATCTCGAAACCAAAATGATTACAGATCAATTTTTAAAAATTTAGCCGGTTTGAATTTTACTTAATGTACTTTTGGGTCTCGGGAACACAGAACGTTCCTTCTCACTGACTCGTCCCTGTTTCTCCAGAGTCCCTTGAAAATGGTAGTCTGGGATTAGCCCCGCTAATTTCTAATATCTCATTAAAGAAAGAAGGAAAAAATTAAAATTGTTATAATGTACAGTTAGGGACATAGGGTGCCATAATGTAATTTGTCAAATATGTTGTATTATCTTCCGGTGTAGATTTTTTTAAAATTTATTGTCGCCGGCTCATTATTAGAATCTTACAACTGTGAGCGGGGCCTAAATTTGTATAATGTGTCATTTTGGGTTAAGTCCTTGTACATATAGTTGTTGTCCCCCCTTAGTTACAGACAGACTCATCACTTATTCTACAAGTTAACACAAGGATATAGAGCTGAAATGTCACAAGCTCAATAAATCAATCAATTATTTTTTTTTAAAATAAACAGGATTTGAACTTACGTAATGTACCGCTTGAGCCTAGGGTCCTTAGGAAATATTTTTTTCTGATTTTTTTGTTCAGTAAAAATTAATATCTTAGTAGCACAGCCTAGCATTTCGGTGGGCATTTTGATGTTACAAACATTCTCTTACAAACTTACAGACTCATCAATTTTCTGCTTCAAATGTAGATACTTGGCCAAATTTGACGAGTAGGTTTGATATTTTAAGTATTTTACAGCTTCATACCATAATATGCTTCCAAAAACATTTCCCCAGTGCGGGAAAAAAGATCATTTACCGCATTAACCTGCAGCTTGCTGAAAGAAATGATAAAGTTTTGGATGTCGATGTCTGAAAGAACTGCAGTAAATTTTATTTGATTTCATCGGTTGATACATGTGACGCTCAGCTGGACTTATGAAACAACGCTTTAACTCACGAGGGAAATAATGATTGTAATTAACTTAGCCAAATAAAAAAGGCGATGTTATAAATGTATGAACAAGTCCCGAGATTTCCGATTGGATCTTTTGTTTTTTTAAATATTTATATTAACTTGTGGTGTCTGAGCCCGTGCACCGACCGTGCCGAAAAAACTTTGGATCGATTTTTAACCCAATTTCTCGTAAGCTAGCTAGCTGAAATTTTGCAGGCAGACTTATGCCAACAATAAAAATGATGTATCAAAATTTCAAATCGCTCGAATGAACATTAATTGAATTATTGAATTTTTAAATTATTTTATTTATCTCTTTATATTATATTAATTTTTTTAGATAGTGTTGTGGTGCGTAATATGTTCAACAACCTTTCCTGTCGCGCAATAAGGCGCGGGTTGTTTTTATTAAATGTTCTTTTTAAAAATGTAATTATACTATTTGTAAACAAA
Organism: Radix auricularia; assembly: GCA_002072015.1. Taxonomy (NCBI): domain Eukaryota; kingdom Metazoa; phylum Mollusca; class Gastropoda; family Lymnaeidae; genus Radix; species Radix auricularia. Next base: position 121,201 of record MUZC01000172.1, on the reverse strand, counting down.
AAACTTACACTGATCGTAATCTATTTGAAAATTCGCTCACCAAAAGCGAGCTGGACTACTGAACCGCTGCAAGAACTCGAGTCGCGAGTTCGAGCCGCGGTACTCTCATGGCCCCGGGGCATTGTGCTAACCACACAATCCCATGCTCGTTAGTGGTCAATGAATCTTGTGAACGCTACTTCATTTGCTCCCATGGACCTTCATGGTCTGTAAGGGATATTTTTTTTTAAAAAAATTAATTTATCTACATTGGATAATTTTCCAACGTGGTCTATATCGCTACATTGAATAATTCATCACTGACTCTATAACTACATTATATAGTCCATCAATCTATTCTATGGCTACATTGGACAACCCATCAACCTAATCTATTGCTACATTGCATAACCCATCAACCTAATCTATTGCTACATTGAATAATCCATCAACATAATCTATTATTACATTAGATAATCCATCAACCTAATCCATTGCTACGTTGCATAATCCACCAACCTTAGCTACTGCTACACTGTATAATCCCAAACCTTATCTATTGCTACATTAGATCAAACCTTATCTACTGCTACGTTAGATAATCCCGAACCTTATCTATTGCTACATTAGATAATCCCAAACCTTATCTATTGCTACATTAGATAATCCCAAACCTTATATATTGCTACATTGGACAGTGATCTACCTGAACTGGACCACCTCCGAACTGTGGTGGAAACTTCTGGTCAAACTCGTACAACGCCCTCTTCTCCTCCAGCTCCATCTTCCTCTGGTCAGCGTGCTGGTCATCTCGAGGCAGCGACGTGTCCAGGTGGGCAATCTTGTAGCGGTAGTCGGGCTTGATCCACCGGAACACTGGGAACACGTACGTGGCGTTGGTCACTTTGTTGTCCACCACAATCTTGTCCACGTACCAGCCGCTGCCCAGGCCCGAGCCGTCCTGCCAGAACTCGATCTTCGTGAGCCTGGCCCACCTGTCGAGGTTCTTCACCTTGACGCTCGGGATGATGAACGTGTCAACAGAGCCTCGCTCCAGGTCGTTCTTGAAAACATGATCCAGTGTGAAGGGTTCGGTCGTCTGGCCATGTTCATCGTGAACGATGAGCTGAATGTTGGCGTCTGTTCCCGCTAGTTTCCTGTCCCCCGTGTGGACGATCACCATGAGGTCCGAGCTCGTCTTGCCGAAAAATGTCTCCATGGTTGACAATGTCGTAGAAACCCACCGAGAAAAATGAAAATTTGTGAGTATGAAATAAAATGCTGTCACTAAGATTCACTCTTGGGGGTCCGCAAAAACGCGACGAGCATGCTTGCCACAACACATTCACTCTGACCCGTGGGCTAAGGACATCGGAGATGTTGTCAAATGGCTGAGCCGCGCGTCGCCGGGTCGACGTCAGTCGAGGAGAAAAGCTAACAAATGATATCGTACTACATGTATGTGTCCCCATTCATTTGAACCGCACTGACTAATTAAAACGACACACCAGTAATTTAGTTAACACGACCTGGGAGCCCTGCATGGCGTTGTTTGTTTTGTTCCTGGCAGTGACGGATACAAAAGTTGCACCATGACGTCATTGTCATAAAACACAAAAGTTATGGCCTGGGCAGAAAGTCTTATGAAGAATCGAAAATCGGCGCTCTCTAAAATGGTGAACATTTGTACTACATTACATGACACCCCAGGTTAAAGCGATTTTGAGAAATCTTTTTTTTAAATATATGTTTTGTGTCACCTCTAGGCTACAACAATCCCCCCTATTACTTCTAGTTAATATCAACCTCCCCCTTACCCATAAGCTATTATGACTAATCAAAATGAAATATCACATTAAAATGTCATTGCTCTCTATTCAAAAGGAGAATATTTTTCAGATGCGCAATGTGACAGAATGTAGCTTTTTGAGATATAATGCAGAAATCATTGTCATTCGTCATGAATCAAATGGACTTTCTAATAAGATACTATTTTATTTTGCTAAATATCATTAATATTTTTTATAAATAAAAATACAAATAATCTTAAATTATTATTTTTTTTTTATTCCTCAGAGAATTGAAACAAAAAACTGGCTCATGTTTCTAATATGCATTTTTTATAATACCAAAAACAAAATAATAATAAACAATAATTTTGTGCTCATATTTAAACCAACGTCTATAATCAAACAGCTATTCCCCAATCTTTAGCTCACATGACACCGACTACCGGCGAATAGTTGCCCACTTTCTTTATTTGCGTATTTTGTTAGGCCTCATCAAGGGTGCAACCCACTGGAAGCTGTGAACCGTGAAATCCTTTTTTTTTTTAAATTTCTTTAATCCTGAAAATTCTTGTATAAATTTTTCCAATCCTGAAAATTTAAACGTAACGAACTTCCACAGTAATTTTCATGTTCTAACCACTTAAATCCATCATCACGCTTGTTTAACAGTTTTTACCATTTGGAAAATAATTATTTTGCATTGGCAAAAAGTATTTTGAAAAAATTTAAAGGAAATTTTTTATATATATATAAATATAATATGTACAAAACTAAAGAAAAGTCCTATTTTGTATTTAGAGTATCTATAATATGGAATTCCTTACAGTAACTTACACTAATATTTCTTATTATTTATATATTATAATTTAATATGATAATGAAATAAATTATTATTATTTTAAATTTTATTTCTTTGTTTTAAGTCATTTTATGGGCTTGTTTTGAAATTAACTCAATATATTAATTACATAGATTATATAGTAGATAGTGCGTTCACAATTTAATATTAATTATTAATGTTTTTAGACTATAAGCCTTTATATCGTACTTGTACTACTTATACTGTTTAACTTATAAGATTAGGCCTAATGAAAATGAATAGTTTAAGTTTAAGTAATTATCCAATAGTTGCGATAGTAGTAGTAATATAGTAATTCTAAACCCAACCTAAATTATAGTTTATTAAAATTGGTTACTAAATTGGTTAGAATTACTGTATTACTACTGTATTACTACTACTTCTACTATTGCAACACTAAAGTTTAAATTACTAATAGAGAAGTAGCCGTGAAAAGTATTATTTAGTATTCCAAAGCGCAAAATCCTTAATTTAAACTGGTAATTTGTTGATGCTTTTTTTTTTTAATTGATATATATGTACGTGGTAAAGGAAAGGCGTAGTCTATCATCATCATTTGTCCTTTGGGTTCCTTGTGGAACATAGGGCCCCTGTCAAAGTTCGCCACCGTGCACGGTCCCTTGCCAGTCGTTTCAATTCTTCCCAGCTCTTTCCAGTTCTTCCAGCCTCATCTAACATGCTCCGTCTCCATGTACGCTTGGGTCTTCCTCTCTGGCGTTTGCCCTGGGGGCTCCAATCTAAGGCCTGCCTCACCCTGCTGTTATCTTTCCGAAGGGTGTGTCAAATCCATCTCAATTTCCTTTCCTAATTTAATTACAAAAATAAAAATATCAACGAAAAATTTACTTGTTATTTTTTTTCCAACCCAGTCAGTTTAGATGCAAACCGCAATCGTTTTCTCTTCATGTTTCGATAATTAATGCATGCTAAAACGAAAGCGAACTCAACTGTCAAATTTTTACTAAAAGTGACTAAAGAAGACGATAACTCCTAATGCCATGTTAGGATTTATAACCTGTAAAACGGTCATCCGAAACCACACATCTGACGTAATTCGTGATAAGATTAAATTATTTTTTTGAAAAATGTGACGTCAAGCACAAAATTCCGATTCCAACGGAGTGTGATCCGTTCATTTATAAGTTTTTCCGTGTGTTTTTGATATGCGCAGAACGATGCGCGATCAGGCGACAATTAGAAAAGAGCTAAAGGGAGGGAGAGGTCACGGTAACCATCCTATTTATAGCGAGTCCTCATCTCACTGAATAGGCTTTCCGCGCGTTATGACTTTTCCTCCTTTTTTTAAAACTCAGAGATCCGGCCCCGGAAACCTTTTAAAATCTATTTTTGTTAAATACTATTCTGACATATAGTTTAACAAAACTTCATGAATAACACGAGTGAAAGCAAACACCGCAATTTCCGAAAGTCGATTAAAGCTTCCCTCACTAAATTCAGAGTTACTACTTTCCATGATTTCATAACAATCGGGAGTGCTATCAAGGCGTGCAGTACCTCTTGTCCAGTGGTTCCCAAACTTTTTTGACCCATGGACTCCTTTTATAGTCAAAACTTCCCAACGGACCCCGGAGTGAAAAAACTACATAAATGATTATTACAAAAATTACAATTAAAGAAGGAAAACTTTTTGATGAAGAAGCACGGTTTATTGAACTTGTTTTTAGTTTAAAATAAAATTGACAACAATTAATAACTTGGATTAACGTGATGAGATTTTTTAAATATTTTTTAATGACCGACTCAATGTTTGTTAGTAGTACTTGGAGATCCCCACGAGCACCAATTTCTAGCCATTTCCTGATGTTTTATTTTATGATGAGATTCACAACGCCACTGAATCTTTGTTCTACCAAATAGGAAAACGGGAGGGCAGTCAAAAAATTATGTGCCATATATTTATGGCATCCGTCCGTCCTCGGGGGACGATGGCGTTTACTGCCTCCATCCCCTTTCTCATGACACTTTCTCTCTTCACCTCTAGCTGTGAGTGATGCCTCTGCAACTTGAATTCCCTCCCGCACATTTACCCGCCAGAGTGTGCGCTCCTCGGCAATGGTCTTCCACGTTTTATGGTCTATATGTGCCAGTGACATGTTTTTCTTGTAGTCACCCTTGAGGGGCAGGCAGGGGTGACCTCTTTTCCTCATACCAGTTGCCAGCTCACCGTAAAGCAGGACTCTTGGCATACGCTCCAAACTCATCCCGCGGACACGACCCAACCACCGCAGGCGCCTCTCATTAAGGAATGAGTACGTACTCAGCATATGGCTCCTTTTGAGTACCTCAAAATTGGTGATTTTATCCTGTCACTTGACGTTTAAGATCCTATGCAAGCTTCATAAGTGGAAGCTGTTAAGGTGCTTTATCTGCTTGGTGTAGTTCGTCCAGCACTTGCCGCCATAAAGGAGTTGTTGTGCACGCAGGCCGGGTGCACAAAGAATTTTGTCCTACAAGTGAGCTGCGCATATAAAAACCCTTAATGCAGTACCTAAAATTGGGCAGTACAATAACCCATAATGCAGGCTATAAAATTGGGATCTGACTTTGTAAATAGAATTTGTGTTATCCTAGTTCAAACATTGTTTTAAGCACCTCGTTTCAATAAGCTGTTCCTGCGTTAGTATGGATTCATCTGTGTTTGTGATCTGAGATGTCCACGCGTAAAAGGGCTCAACTGCCATTCTGGAATATCCAAGTGAATAATTTCTTCAAATCTTTTGTTCAGGTCTGAGGTCTGCATGAAGAGCCGTTAAGTGTTGGCAGTAAGCCAGCAAATCTTTATCTCTATTTTGAAATTCCGAAAAAATTTAAAACTGTTCCTAAGTGTTGTTTGCACAAAAAAAGTTTCTGCAACAAACTCAGATATAAAGCTTGTTTTGTTTAAAATTAGATCTAGTTCCGATAAAGTTGAATAACTAAATCATTCATAAAGGGATGGTTGTTTTTTGAGTTAATTGTGTTCCTAAACATTATCTTTTATATTTCCAGGAATTCGGACACTGAATGAAAGAGAGCATAAAATCTAATTTAATATGCACTTTTGATAACCAACGTACTTCTGTGTGAATATGTAAACGATTATAGTCTTCTTCATTTCAAAAAATATTGTGCAAATAATATCTCATTGAAGCTACTCCTTTTGATTTTATTACCTGCTCTAATGACATAATCTAGTGATCCATGCAAACTTTGCCTACGATTTTTGCGAATAAATGTTGTGGATACACAATGAACTGAAAATACATTTGGTAAGCTTGTTTTGCGTATGCCAGAAAATCAAGGATATTTCTTTAACCTCATTTTTTTTAAAATCAGCAAATAGCGTTTCACCTTTCGTATCTGTTTCCAATAATTTAAAATTATTTATTTTAATGTCTATATTAATAAAAATTGTTTAGTTTTATTATTTAAATTAAACCTTGCGCGGACACCCTGACATTGTTCAGGGACCCCCAAATCAATTTTAATATTCCACGGACCCCCTGAATGGTTCCGCGGACCCCTGGGGGTCCTTACGGACCATTTTAGGAACCTCCGATATATATGTGAACAAATGAAAATAAAAAGGTGGTTGAATTTTTTAAGTAAAAAAAAAAAATTAATGTTGCTGCTGCATACATTTGTCCCTCTAATGTAAGAGGTTTCACTTTTGTTATGAAAAATAAGTATTATAGTTAGTACACTTTTGTTCATAACTAAATCTACATAATACATATTCATATATGTTGCATACTTTATATATTTTTTTCTTTCTCTTCTTTCCTATTATAATTTACAATCTTTTGTTGCATGGATAAGGACGAATATTTGGCTAGCCTAGGGTTATAAAGTTTAACTTTGTGGCCAAAGCTGTTAGAGATGTGATTTCAGTGTGACTTACCATTACACACATGGGCAATAGGATGGATGCATCTGTTTATAGGAAAAGGAACGCAATAAACGTGGGCAAATTGTTGTTGTTTTACAGTATGTAACTTAAACTCTCATGATTTCTGTATTTACATGGAATAACAGTGTTGTGATGGATTACGGTGGGGGAGGGAAGGTGTCTCCTCTCATGGGCTTTTGTTGGCATGTCAAAGAAAGTTAAATTCCTTTTATGTGAAACATCTACACCGCCTTTCCTTTCTGTTAAGCTCTCCAGCCGGTATTGCTGTCCCTCCCCGCCCCCCAATGTCAATATAAACATTGTCCTTGATATGGTAAACAATTATAAAGACCGATTTAGCTTGAACAGTCGGACCTCGCTAAGTCGATCTTTTTCAAAGTCGTAAACATCCCTACGTCGAATTAATTTGTTAGGTCCTGGCCAAATTCCATAAGACTAATGTATTTTAGATCTCCTTAACTCAAGAGTTTGGGCTTCCAGCCTCCGTAAGTCGAATTTTTCAAGGCGTTCGGGTAAAAAGAAACATCTTACTCCCCTCATACCACTGTGGAAGGAGTCAAGTGTTTGTGGGGGGTGTGCTTTCTTAAGGGTGTTGCTATTTCAAAGCTAAGTCGGCGTCCTTTCCTGTGAAATATAAGACACCGCCTCTCCTTCCTGTCAAGCCTTTCTGGCTCGTATGGCTGTTCGCCTCCCCCTCAGTATGAACATTTTCCTTGATTAATTTGCGCCTTTTACGCCATTTTTCCTCATTCGAAAACTCTGTAAGTTGAATTTTGTTTTATTTGAACTTTGAGTTCGACTTAGACAGGTCCGACTGCAGTTATTTTTAAAGTGTAACATTTTGTTACGGTGTCCTATTATTTTTGGGGCTGGTTTGCGAGCGGGTGACACACTTTGTGTATTATTCTCTTCCCAAAAAAAAGGGGGGGGGGTCGGCTTATGAACGAACGGGCTATAGAACGAGTGTATACGGTATATTCGTCAAAATTGTGAAATGTTTTGCACTCTATTTTAATTAGTGATCTTTTTTTTTTAACCAGACTTCATTTTTGAGCGATACTGTGTGCAAGATACTCACAGGTTCACTATTTATTTATGTAGAATTCACTTTACTTTTATTGACCAGCAATGGCCGAGAAGACAAAAAGGAAAATACACAAATGATTTTCGGCAATTTCAAGATGATTGGAGTTATAAATTCTTCTTCTTCAAATCCGGCGAGAAAGCATTGTGTGTGCTTTGCAATGAAACCGTTGCTGTGATCAAAGAGGACATCCTGGGCCATAATTATGAAAGCAAACATTGGGAGAAATATGTACAGCTGGAGGGTAAAGTCCGTGGTGAAACTTTTTCTAAATTACAAAATCAACTCACATTTCAGAGGGCTTTGTTCAGTAAATCCTCAAATGAAAATGAATTCTTCACTAAGTCCTGGCTAAAAGTGGCAAACCATTTACAGATATTGATTTGAAATAGTGAAGGAATGTTTGTTGGGGGTAGCTGAGGAACTTGTAGGTTACTGAGGAACTTTGCCCAAAAAATGTTTAAAGAATTTTAAAATGCAGCTTTGGGTGCACATAGATCTACCATTGTTGGCCATTTTGCAGACTTGAATGAAAACATTGTGACTAAATTAGCAAAATAAAAGCGTGTAAAAACGAAATCAAGTTTCGCCATTTTTCAATTGCAATTCATGAATCGTTGGACATCTGTTCCACCACTGTTAAATGCTTTTATTCATTAGAGGTGTGGATGAAGACATAAACATAACACAAGAGCTGTCTTCTCTACATAGCAAGTATGGCACAGGTACAGGAGTGGATATCAATGAAATGCACACTACCTTTGTTGATTATATCTTGGACTGGACTAACTTCACTTGCTTGACTGTTGATGGAGGAGGAAAGAATATGAGTGACTCATAAAATTTTAGCAAATGGTAAAGCATCCATTAAGTACTCTATTAGTGTCTTTGTGAGTAGCTTCTACAAAATGTTTTTTAAATTTTTTATTATTATTTTTATTTAATCACATTACGTTTGTAAATAATTTCGGGCATCATTGACTTCATGTTTCCAAGTGTCAAAAATAAATTCGAAAATAAAAGATTTAATCTCATGTGCTGAGATTTTCGTCTGCCTCTGTCAGTTTTTCTATAAATTTCGTACACTATTTTGTGTCCTAAAGTCTGTTTAATATATTAATTGTAGAAGTAATTAGATATTCCCAAAGGTCTATGGACTTATAAAATAATGTGTAACAACGTTCTAGTGTACTTATGAATGCACATTCTCTTTTGGGTCGAGCCGTTAGGCTCTGAAGACCCGTTCAATCTATCGCAAGCGAGCCTCATCAAGCGGGCATCGCCATAGAGGTAGTCCTCTGCAGGTACCGCAACTTCACCTTGTAAAGCCTCGTCCAACTCGGGGCAACATTCAAATACGTGGGCCACCGTCTCTTCGGGGTAGCCACACAATCGACAGGCCAGTTCCCTTCTGTTGTCAAAAGTATACAGGTAGCTTCGTATTGGACAATGATCAATCCTCATCCGTGTTGTGAGTGTCTGATTAATATGTTCAAGTTTCCACCAGGTGTCGCTCTTACTCGGTCGCGGCATTCTCTCGTATACCTTCCTGGCCGTATTCCATTTGCCCAGCCCTCAAGCCACTTCTCACGGAAATGGTCTTTTAGCCACGTCTTGATCCCCAGCTTGGTCAAGGGCTTTTCGGGTTGGGGCTGGGCTGTGCCTGCCTTCGCCAGTGTGTCGATCCTGTCTGATTGGGTCGTACCACAGTGTCCGGCAACATACTGTAGGACTAGCCGCCACGTGCCAGGATTTCATTTACTATCTCCAAAATGACACTGACCGTCTTGGCCTCCTGAGAGGATCAACCCACGGTTTCGAGCGAAAACCAAGAATCTGTGAAGACCACGACGGTCGGGAAAGCGTTTCTCTTTGCTAGACGTCGGCGTACCTCGTTCAAACCCCTGCGTATCGCTCCCACTGCGGCGTCATGACTACTGTTTGCGGATCCACACGGACCCGACAGTTGGATGCCGTCGGGTCTTGGCTGGGGGTATTGAATTAGTACACCGTATCCACTTCTGCCATCTCTTAAAGGTGAGCCGTCTGTAAAGACTTTTACCACGCTGTCCCCATAGGCTTCAATCGTACGCGGAGTCTAGTCTCGCAAAACCTCAACAGGACTAGCCTTTGTCACCGCAGCATTTGCCAGTGTCAAACGTATTTCAGGCGGGTCAAAGCTTTCATGTGGTCCTCGAGCAGGAACCAGTTGCATGCGTTCCCTGTGTTTTGGTAGGGGGACTGAATCTTCTAGTTCGTGGACCGCATCCATGTGTACTAGTGTACTAAAGAGTTCGTTTCTGTTGGAGTGCTTTGTAAAAAAAAATAGCTTTAATGAACTGTTTGAGAGAGATTTAACATTCAGATTTTGCGTCTTTCTTTTTTAACTCATGCATACATTCAACTATATGTATTAACCCAATTCAGACATCTGCAGTCCATAATTTTAAGAACAACAATTATTTAAAATCATTTCAGATATGTCGTAAGTCCTATGCAGATTCACGTTCGCTTTTGTGAATTCTTTGAAAGATTTTACAACGTCTAATTTTTTTTATTTTCAATCTTTACTATATCACTCAAAAGTACTGGCTTGATCCTTATGTGAACTATATGAAAAGCTATCGGATATCTTGAACAATATTTGGTACCTTGTTCATGAAAGATGTTTTCCGTAAACTCTATCTCCTAATATTGCTATGAGCTCAATTTGAATTTGAGATGATACGTTTTTAAAAAAAAAACATTTTCACACGATTTTCTCGGAGCGCTTCATTGTACTTTTCAAGCAAATGAGTCAGTTAAAGAATATTTCATTTATTTGCAACAATATAGTCCTCTCTGTGACTTCAAAAAAGCCACATTCAAATTTACCAGGATCAAATAATAATTCTAACAAGAACTTTTGTTTTCTTTCACAGCAACGCATTGTTCTTTATTAATAGTCAATTTTGTAAATCCAATTTACGATTCTTTAAAATTTCAAACAACTTTGGTAATGTTGAGCACTTATTCATGAGTGACTGCTTTAGAATTTATGTGTTCCAAGTTTTAGTTCCATTGGGCAAATAATTTATTTCATTATTTTGTTTAAGCCGTAAAACAAAAGACATTAAAATAATGATGCTTCGGAAGAATAAGCAATTTAAGTACGCAAACATTTTTTCCCAATAGTTTATTTACATTAAAATCAAACTTGCATCTAATATAGGTACCAGCATATTAGTGTCATGTTCATACACTACTTGCCCCGATGTTTTTCAGTTCTGTGACATTAGAATCAGATAACGTTTGATTCATTACTGAGTTTGAAGTTTTGGCATTAGAAATGTTCACGTAATTTATTTTAGTGCCTTGTTTTCTTTTCTTTTTTTACCTTTGCTTTTCTTTTATATTATAATTTTTTCTACTTTTTTAAAAAAAGGTTTAGAAGCTTATTAACAACGAGGACTTTGCCCCCCCCCCCCCTCAAAGAAAAAAGGGCCACGCAGACCATTCGACTGGTTTATGTTTAACATTGATAGGAATCAGGGAGCAGTAATTTTTGCTTTTACAACACTAGTGGATTTCAAATTTGAAAAATCAACTAAGTTACCACCACAAGTTCTCATATCAATTAAGCCTCTCGTTCTTCAGTACTGCAGCATTAGTACCAGAAGAATTTATTGCCAATAAGGAGTTTGAAGTTTTGAAAGAATTACGTCCACATACCAGGGCCGGCTTTAGGCGTAGGAAAACTAGGCGGCCGCCTAGGGCCTCCGATTAGTGGGGGCCTCGCACAGGAATCATAAGAAAAAACATACATTTTAAAAGCTAACACTAACTTCGACCAAGGTAAAAAAAACAACAACAACAAGAACCACCCAATTAGTGCAATATCTTTACCTGTTGATTATTTTTTACATTGTTAAATTGTTTAAAATGTAATAATTTAAAATGTAAATTCATCTGTCCTGAGTTTTTCAGAAGATTGACAAACGTGTAACCTAAATTTACGCTAAATATACAACTGTTGAATATCCTTTAAATGTTAAATGCTGTTGTAAGTCGCAAAATATTTGTTAAAAAAAGATTCTAAGCATGGGTCTGTATGCAGAAATTTTGTGTAAATAAAATTATTTGAAAAAATTAAGCTGACAATTCACTGATTTCTCAAAGAATACAATCTTTTTTTTTCAGAGCTTAGCAACGGCAACAGCTAAACAAAAAATAAAATAAAATATTATTTTAGTAATCTGGCATGTGTAATTTTATTTTGTTTTATTTTTAAATGTTCCGCTTTTTTAAATCTCTTCAATATTGATAATTTATTAAATTAGCCGATAAGAAGGAAATAGCGATTGAAAAATATGTCCAGTCTTCTAGTTCAGGGACCTCCAATATACGGCCCACGAGGCCCTCACATCAGGCCCGAGGAGACCTTGAAATCCCAAATAAAATACTATTTTTACCTGTAGTTAACCACAAAACTATGTGTAGTCTAGCAGATCATAAATCTGTAGGCGCTTGGGTTGAACTGGAAAATCGTTTGAAGGAAAGAAGACAATTGACAAGGAAACACACAAACTTATGCAAAATAGAATAAGCACTGGGACAATGTTTTACAAAGAATCATTTTTTCGGTGCAGTTTCTTGCAAACTGAATTTACCAATTTGTGGCACTTTGGATCTATTGTATCAATCAGACAGTGGACATTTTTGGTATTGGATGTATATATTTTTTTTTTTTTTGAAAAGTACGATTAAAAAGCGAAAACATTCATGAACATAACTTGGGCAAATAATTCAAAAAGGTAAATAATCTGATCGGCGATGCCGCCTTGAAAATAATTATAAATAATGTTAAAAATTCGAAATATTATTCCATCATTTTGGACTGCACACCTGATGCTGGTAACCAAGAGTAAATGACTATGATTTTGCGAATATGGAACAATATGAGTAAGCCATGAAATCAATGAATATTTTTTTTAATTCATGGCTGTCGACGACAGCACTTGTTTGGGTCTCACGGAAGCTTGGATTAAAAAAATTGAAGATCTGAAATTATTTTTCCAGAACTGCAGAGGCCAATAGGATATGGTGATGGAACCAATATGAAAGGCTGCTATCGTGGTGTACAAAAGCGTTTGCTTGAACTAAATCCAAAATCATTTGATGTTCCCTGTGGATGTCACATTCGCAATCTAATTCTTGGAGTCATGGCAAAATCGTCATTGGTTGCAACGAAAATCTTTGCAGTTTTGCATGAAATTTATGTTCTGTTAGGTGCTTCAATACATCGATGAAAGTCTCTTGAAAATTCATGTAAAAAATTGACAATAAAGTTTATTCCCGATAAACACTGGGAATGCAGGATCGATAATGTTAAAATTGTTCGTCATCAAACAGCAACAGTGTACGATGCATTGGTGGGAGTGTCTGAAAATGTCAATGATCCTTAATCAAGGACTGAAGTATACAGGATTGACGAAACAACTGAATAAATTCAATATCTGGTAACTTGAGTAATCTGATGCGATTTAATGTTTCAAATGAATGTGATCAGTAAATTGATGCAATCGAAAGACATGCATTTCGAACGTGCACTGTAATATATAAAAAGTGCAACAGAATTCATGAAAAATACCAAAAAATAGACTTATGTCCACTCAAATTTCATTACGGCATTTGGCTCAAGAATTAGAGATGGAATCAGATGAAATCATATTTCAGCTGCCACATCTTGATACGACCGAAAGGTTGACTATGACAGCATAGATGAATTATTGACAGATTCAAAAGAAAAAGTATCAAGTGGAATTTTCTAATGTTTTGTTATATCTAGCAGTTATGTCGTTGACTGCACTTTTTGAACTTCAGTTTAGTCTTTTTGGATTTCTGCACATCATCAAAAATTTGCTGAATTTGACATAAACGATGTGATGAAATGTTGCATGGAATTGAATATTGCGCCCACCAATGCATCTGGTTCAGATATTGATCCAAAATCTTTATGCAGTGAAAAGCTAATGATTTCCTACATTAATCCAAATACTCTTTCATCTCCTCTTGATGATTTACGTTTTATTTATGAATATGGTTTGAAAATTGCTATACAAAATATATCTATAGCCTTTCATGTAGCATTGACGATTCTGGTTATAATGCATCGGGGGAAAAAAGTTTTTCCAAGTTAAAATTAATTTTTGAAAAACTATTTGAGAACGTCAATTACGACGCAAGAACACCTGAACAGTCTGGTCATGATATCTATCGAACAAGATATCGTTCAGTCTCAGGATTATTCAAATTTTTTTTGCAAAATTTGCTTCAATGAAAGCACGAAAAGTAGATTTTTGTTGAAGGTTTATGACATCTTCACGAATTTGCTTGTATAAATTACAGTTAGTTGTTGATTTAGATTTAAATACAGTTAGTTTTCAATAAAATAGTTTAATTTTATTCTTCTCGTATTTATTTATTTTTTCTATTAAATTTAGGGCCACCAAATTCACTTCGCCTAGGGCCTCCTATTCCCTAAAGCCGGCCCTGCACACACTTGTGAATAATTTCTTTATTTGTTGTATATTTGGTTTCTATTTTATCCCCCAAGAAATGTCCACCTTCTTGTCAAATTGTTCTTGCTAGAAACTAATTAACGACTAGAAATTGCCCGCCCTTGCGCCCTCCCCCTTCGCTACGTCACTGTTGTTCTTTCTAATAGTTTGATTTTAAATTATAATGAATCAAACAATTAAGTTCAATAAGTTTCTAGATCTATGTATGTTTCACGCCAACAAGCTTAGCTGCGTAAAAATCAGTAGGAAATTTTTTTTAAAATAAAAAAGAGTGCCTGCTAACGTTTAAATTAGTTTCTAAACTTTAATCATTAGTTTTAATTAAACAAATAAAGTCCGGCAACTTACACTCCTGAGATATAAATGTTAACCTTAAGTTATTCCTCTTTGTTCTCAAATTTCAAACTCAGTGCAACCCAGAAGAGTAGAGAAATGTTTTGGTTTCAAAGACTTCAAAGTATTTAACATGTATGTTAAAATTGTCTATACAGTTTTCAGGCAAAAAGGGACAATTACAAAAACTGAAATATATCTATTTAAAAACATTCGTTATTTTGACGTGTAATACATTAGTGAGAAATAATTCAAGTTGTTATCGTAAGTTCTCAAATAAAGTTGTCGGTGTTCTTCATGCTGGTAAAATGCACTCAGTGTCAGTTATGCTAAAAATAAGCAATAGAAACAAGAAGCCAAAAATATATATAAATATTTTCCTTTTAATAAATTAACTGTCCAAAGTTTTTATGTTACGAGGTAACTCGAAACAAAAAGAATTTGCTCACCTTGGCCAAATTTACAAGATAATTTATTTACATGTTGACATTTGTTTTTAGAATTAACTTGTACCGGTACATGTACAAATAAATGAGCTATGCACCATTGCAGTATCTCGTGTCTATAAATAGCACCAGTACCCTGAAAATAAATAAGAAATACATGAACTTATAAAATTACAAAATCAAATTGTGTTTTTTACTTAATTTCTTAATTGTCTAATTGTACGCGCTTAAGTGGTCGGGGGGGGGGGCAACACTTTTTATTTTTCATTAAATGGGTTAAATTTAG
This sequence comes from Radix auricularia, assembly GCA_002072015.1. Taxonomy (NCBI): domain Eukaryota; kingdom Metazoa; phylum Mollusca; class Gastropoda; family Lymnaeidae; genus Radix; species Radix auricularia. Next base: position 105,954 of record MUZC01000172.1, on the reverse strand, counting down.
AACGTGTAGTCTTGACACTAACCTATCTTCAGCTACTCTGATCTGCTTGGCTAACCAGCTACCACTTACCTATCTTCAGGTACTCTGATCTGCTTGGCTAACCAGCTACCACTTACCTATCTTCAGGCACTCTGATCTGCTTGTCTAACCAGCTACCACTTACCTATCTTCAGGCACTCTGATCTGCTTGGCTAACCAGCTGGCCAGTTTTCTAGCGTAGTCAAACTTGGTGCCACTGTCCACTTGGTCCGAGTTATGAAACAGTTTGATGTTGAACATCGGGGCCGTGGACGCAGCTCTCATCATTGACACGTTCGTCTGGAGTTCAAGGGTCACGTTCTGGAAATGAAATCACAACTAGCAACCAGTCACGCTTGGGAAATATCTCAGTTCCTGACTACAGGGTCTTATTCAATAAATTAATCAAAAACGTATATATATATATACCAACATATAAAAAGGTATACATCAACCTAAATACTAAGATATACAAAAAGTTATATCTCAACTTAAACACCAACTTATACACAAAAGTATACAACTACTTAAACACATACTTATACACAAACGTCTACAACAACTTAAACACATACTTATACACAAACGTCTACAACAACTTAAACACATACTTATACACAACCGTATACAACAACCTAAACACCAACTTATCCACAAACGTATACAGCTTAAACACCAACTTATACACTAACGTTTACAACAAGTTATGCACCTAAATATACAACTTAAACAACAACTTATGCTCGAAAATATACACAATAGACTTTGACGTCAGTCTAATTAATAGAAACTCGTCACCTTCTTTATTACAATTTTATTTCTAATAAAAACAATTGTCAACTTTGAAATAGTCTTTATTACATTTTTAATGGTAAGTGACTGATGTAGTTTTAATGTTAAGTGAATAATGTAGTTATAGTGGTAAGTGGCTGACGTTATGTTTTATTCTAACAAGCTTTGAACCAGGGAAAGAAATATGGGACCACATGACTTATTGTTGACACCACTGCTACGAGTTTGGGGTCACTAACCTTCACGTCTGTACTTAATAACTTGGACAGCATGGATGAACAGGCCGACAAAAAGTCCTCATTGATGGACATTTTGTCTACATTGGTGGTCATAAAGCCAGCTAATTGGACATTTGGTGTCGTCATAGTGACAGGACTTCAAATGATTCGTTTTCTTGTTTGTATTTTGTTCGTTTTTTGTTTTCAAATAAATTAGTTAAAATTGGTATCTAGTCGTAATCACTGAAGTTATCTCCTCTTTGTTGATAGATTGTTGAACTTTAACCTACACTGAAATGAAATGAGTTGATATAATTGTTGTTGTGAAGTCAATTATATTTTATGAATGTAGTTTTAAAAATACTTTTAGTTCTAAAAATCCTTAAAATATTCATCAACTCATTGTAGGCGTGGCGTTATGGTTGTTGAAAAAAGAGCCATTCAACAGTTGTTCAATATTCTTCACCAGATTTGGAGCTTAACTTCAACTTCTAAAACTATGATTATATAGAATATATCTTTTTTAGCAATTTGTATTTTGCATACAGTTACCTAATTGTTCAAAATTTCATTGGCGGAGATATATAAAAAAATTATAACAATAATAAACTAAATTTGGTAAAACAGCTTGCCCAACAAAACCAGGACAGAGTACAATGATATTTGATCGTTTACTTTCAAGATGGAATTACTTCAATATATACGAGAGATCCATAACTTTCTTTAGTTTAGACATATTTCTGAACCTCTAACATTCTTCTACCATTTATAACATACTTCTACCATTTATAACATACTTCTACCATTTATGAAATACTTCTATCATTTATAACATACTTCTACCATTTATAACATATTTGTACCATTTATAACATACTTCTACCATTTATGACCTACTTCTACCATTTATACATACTTCTACCATTTATACATACTTCTACCATTTATACATACTTCTACCATTTATACATACTTCTACCATTTATACCACACTTCTACCATTTATAACACACTTCTACCATTTTAACACACTTCTACCATTTATACCACACTTCTACCATTTATAACATACTTCTACCATTTTAACACACTTCTACCATTTATACCACACTTCTACCATTTATAACATACTTCTACCATTTATAACATACTTCTACCATTTATAACATGCTTCTACCATTTATAACATACTTCTACCATTTATAACATACTTCTACCATTTATAAAAATGCATCTACCATTTATAACATACTTCTATCATTTATAACATACTTCTACCATTTATAACATACTTCTACCATTTATAACATGCTTCTACCATTTATAACATACTTCTACCATATATAACATGCTTCTACCATTTATAACATATTTCTACCATTTATAACATACTTCTACCATTTTAACACACTTCTACCATTTATACCACACTTCTACCATTTATAACATACTTCTACCATTTTAACACACTTCTACCATTTATACCACACTTCTACCATTTATAACCTACTTCTACCATTTATAACATACTTCTACCATTTATAGCATACTTCTACCATTTATAACATACTTCTACAATTTATAACATACTTCTACCATTTATGACCTACTTCTACCATTTAAAACATACTTCTACCATTTATACCACACTTCTACCATTTATAACATACGTCTACCATTTATTCCACACTTCTACCATTTATAACTTACTTTTACCATTTATACCACACTTCTACCATTTATGCAATAATTCTACCATTTATACCACACTTCTACCATTTATACAATAATTCTACCATTTATAATAATATACTTCTACCATTTATACCACACTTCTACCATTTATACCACACTTCTACCATTTATACAATAATTCTACCTTTTGTAATATACTTCTACCATATATACCACACTTCTACCATTTATAACTTACTTCTACCATTTATACCACACTTCTACCATTTATACAATAATTCTATCATTTATAACATACTTCTACCATTTATAACTTACTTCTACCATTTATACCACACTTCTACCATTTATACAATAATTCTACCATTTATAACATACTTCTACCATTTATAACATACTTCTACCATTTATAACATACTTCTACCATTTATACATACTTCTACCATTTATACCATACGTCTACCATTTAAAACATACTTCTACCATTTATACCACACTTCTACCATTTATAACATACGTCTACCATTTAAAACATACTTCTAACACTTCTACATCAACCACCTATGATATAGTTTTACCACCTAAAATATAGTGGGGGTGGTGGCAGGTCGCCACCAGGATAAGCAGCAGATTTAACTTAACTCCTGTGACGTCAGTGTCACCAAGACCCTCCCCTACACGGGATCTTGGTTCCACACGGTGCAGCAGGCACAACGTTAAAATACAACAGTTGACCTTGCACAATGGGTTCCAGCCATGAGACGGGGACAAAACGGTGGTGGGTATGCTAGGCTGGAAGAAAAGGGAGGGGGGATTTAATTAAGGCATTTAACGCTATAGGAAATCAATAAATCGGCTTTATTTGCTTTACGTTTTGTTAGATAAAGGATCAAATGATTGGGTCTTTTTGGTTTCGTTGAATTCAAGAAGTCCAAGTTGGGTGCATGTGTCAATAGTATATTGTTTTTAAAGATACTTTGATGGGTATAGATAAGAGCTATTAAATATTAATTTCAATTTTATCGTTATTTAAAAAAAAATAATTAACTATTAATTAACCGTAAATTTCGATTATAGCTAAAATGTCATAAGTATGATGTCATAAGTAAAACAAATAAGCGTTTTTGTTTTAAAAAATCTAAAAAATATGGGAATGTTTCATTTAATTAGTAATCGTTTAATCAACTACGCAAAAAGACATTATTTGGTTCAAGTGATGAGCGGGTCTAATTGACAATATAACCAGGCGCAGGAATTAATCAGAAAAGTTATCGTCATTTTCTGTCTCTGAGTCAGACTCCATTTCTGCCATTAGCTTAATCATTTGGTTTGATAAGAAGGCGAAGTGTTAGAACCATCGTAGGCACATTTGATCAATATTTTGAACATTCTCGTCAGTCAATAGTTTAAAACCAAAATGGTCGTCTAATCGTCAGGAAATTTATTATTAATGGGTTTTATTTTTAAATTAATTTTTAAAAAACGTTTTGACTTACAATAATTTGTTAGTGATTGGTCAATTAATCGTTAAAAACAATTTAATCGTTAAAATCTTATAACGATTACTCCAGAAATTAATCGTTAATTTCCTCAGTCCTAGTATATATTCATAGGATATTAGGCCAAGTCCCTTAGTTGGATATTGGGAAATAGTACAGTGCACTAATGTCAATACGGCTTCGACATCTAGTTCGAGCCAAATCTTTATTTTGATATATCTTATTCATTAGAAACGGTTTTAATACATAGAAGTTAATTGTGCCCAATGCTTGTGCATGGTTTATTTACAATCTTTTTTTTTCGAGTTGTGAATGATGATGGTGTATTTTCCTGGCAATCGATTCTACACCACACTTCCATTCTGGGAACGGAGCAAGAAACTTGTATACATCCGAATGTCTATATCTGAATGTTTATATCAGAATGTTTAAATCTGAATGTTTAGTTCCGAATGTTTATATCTGAATGTTTATATCTGAATGTTTATATCTGAATGTTTATATCTGAATGTTTATATCTGAATGTTTATATCCGAATGTTTATATCTGAATGTTTATATCTGAATTTTTATATCTGAATGTTTAAGTCCGAATGTTTATATCTGAATGTTTATATCTGAATGTTAATATCCGAATGTTTATATCCGAATGTTTATATCTGAATGTTAATATCCGAATGTTTATATCCGAATGTTTATATCCGAATGTTTATATCCGAATGTTTATATCCGAAGGTTGATATCTGAATGTTTATATCAAAAACTTATGGTCCTTTATCAAATAAAAAAAAATGGAGCCTTCAGGTATAGCCACACTAAAAGGCTCAAATAATAAAACCTATAATGATAATGAAACTAAAGCTAATATCCTTAAAAAATATTTTGCATCATCATTTTCTGCCTCAGGCGACAAGGAAATTTCAATAAATTTAAATAAATTGGAAGAAATAGGTAACATAACTGTAGATGAGATAGGTATACATTCACTCCTAAAAAACTTAAAAATAAACAAAGCTACTGGCCCAGATGAATTACTTGCCAGGTTATTAAAAGAATTAAGCAATGAACTGTCCCCAATCCTTGTAGTTCTTTTTCAAGCCTCTCTAAACCAGGGTAAAGTGCCCCAGGATTGGAAATTAGCCAATGTAACGCCACTCTTTAAGAAAGGTGATAAGTCCGACCCTGGTAATTACAGACCTGTATCACTTACTAGTATCACATGTAAATTACTGGAACACATAATATATAGCAGAATAGTTAACCATCTTGACAAATATAATGCCCTATGCCCACACCAACATGGCTTTAGAAAGAACAGATCATGTGAAACACAATTGATAGGCCTAATAGATGATCTATCAAAAGGCTTAGATAATAATGATCAAATATATACAATATTACTAGACTTCTCAAAAGCATTCGCCAAAGTTCACCACCTTAGTTTACTCAAAAAACTTAAATACTTTGGAATCTCAGGTCCCTTACATCACTGGATCCAAGATTTCCTATTGGGTAGGGAGCAAACTGTAATAATTAATGGATCTAAATCTACACCAATAAAGGTTAACTCAGGAGTTCCACAAGGAACTGTCCTAGGTCCCTTACTATTTTTAATTTATATAAATGACTTACCCAACAATATCTCAACAGGAACTAAAGTTAGGTTATTTGCTGATGATTGTATAATCTATAGAACAATCAAGTCAGAACAAGATAGCAAAATTTTACAAAAAGACTTAGATGAATTAATAAAATGGGAAACTAACTGGAGTATGTCCTTCCACCCAGAAAAATGTCAACTGCTAAGAGTAACAAAGAAAAAGAAACAAATAAATTCAAAATATTTCATTCATGGAAAAGAACTAACCCAAACTAAAGATGCGAAATACTTAGGAGTCACAATAAATGAGAAACTATCTTGGAATCCCCATGTCAATGAAGTTATTAAAAAATCAAACAAAACCTTAGGCTTTATAAAAAGAAATTTTTACAAATGTAACAAAGATATAAAACTAAAATGCTACCTCACCCTGGTGAGACCTATACTAGAATATGCATCTTCTGTATGGGACCCATCCACCAAAGAAAATATTGATAAGTTAGAACAAATCCAAAAAAGAGCTGCCAGATTCATTACTGGAGAATATTCAAAACTGACAAGAGTAACACCGTTAGTTAAATCATTAAACCTTGAAACACTAGAGGATAGAAGAACCAAGAGTAAATTAGTAATTATACATAAGGCAATTAATTCTAATTTAGAAATACAACACAAAGATAACCTAATACAACCCTCAAATAGACATAAAGTTAAAAACACCTTTCTTATTCCATATGCAAGAACAAACACATACAAGTTTTCTTTCTTTCCGTCCGGTATTCGGGCGTGGAATGGGTTTCCTGAAGAAACCAGGAAAGCCACCACTTTATCATCTTTTAAAACTCTAGTAAGAATACAGGACTAAACACAAACCATAGAAATACCTAGGACGCAATAATCTTCTGTACAGAAGGAGCGTCTGTAACATATAAGATAAGATAAGATATATCTGAAAGAAATAAAAGGCATTCGTATATCTTAGAAACGATGAAGGCTTTATATATTTATGACTGTTTTAACATCAAATAAGTATGGATAGAACTATTATCTTTTGCTTACCTATGTGACGCTTCAGCAACTCAACAAATCCATCCACAGTGTAATCTACACAGGGGCTCGTTAAGAATCCGTATTTCACAATGCTAACTCCAATCAATGTTGTGAGGTCTACAAGAAAGCCACGGGTTGGGTTTGGTATTGATTCACTTCTATGTTATAAATTACACGTATAATCTATTTATAATCACGCAGTATTGTCTTTTTTTTAGCAACTTTGACTCACATCCATTTTCACATATAAAACATTGCCCAAAAAGTTATGTAACACAGCTGATAGTCTTTATAAAACTTTAGGATCATTACCTTTTTCTCTTACTCTTAGTTCCAGAAGGGAGGCCAGAGGCTTTCCCAACGAGGCAGCCCTTAAAAGACCGATCCGATATCAATACAAGGTGACGCCGTTATTTTTGTTTGGTTAACCGTGTCAAATATTCGCTATTTACCCGGTGACAGGGTATATGAAGTGAATCACCTGAGACCTCATGTGCTCTTTTGTTACAGAAGAATGGATCTCACCTGATCATAGAGTGCCAACTCTCCCGCTGTGTAGACGTTGAGTTTGCTGGGAGATTAATGACTTACTCTGTAGTGTAGTAAGTTGAGTGGCATGCAATCAAAAACATGTAAACTCTGGATTTTCTATTGCTCTGGAGCTGAGGTACAGTTCTTTGAAATTTCGTGGACTAATTCCTTACTGAAATGGCAAGGATTTAACTTAATATATTCAGCTTTGTGAGGTTAGAAGGTTGACCACCGACCCTATTAGACCATCTTTTCTATTGGACCACCTTTGGTATAGGACAACATGAACCATATATCATAGGAGATGCACTATCCTATATGACCACATAATGTAATTGGATTATCTATATTCTATGGATGTCTATTCTTTGGGACAACCAATGCTTTTGGGCAATCCTATTCTATTGGACCTTCTATTCTCTTGGACCATCTATTCTTTGGATCATCTATTCTATTGGGACATCTATTCTATTGGACCATCTATTCTATTGCACCATCTATTCTATTGGATCATCTATTCTTTTGGGACATCTATTCTATGGGACATTCTATTATATTGGACCATTTATTATATTGGACCATCTATTCTATTGGACTATATATCATATTGGACCATCTATTCTATTGGGACATCTATTCTATTGGACCTTCTATTCTATTGGGACATCTATTCCATTGGACCATCTATTCCATTGCACCATTTATTCTATTGGGACATATATTCTACTGGGACATCTACTCTATTGGGACATCTATTCTATTGGGACATCTATTCTATTGGACCATATATTCTATTGGGACATCTATTCTATTGGACCATCTATTATATTGGAACATCTATTCTATTGGGACATCTATTCTATTGGGACATCTATTCTATTGGACCATCTTCTCTATTGGACCATCTATTCCATTGGACCATCTATTCCATTGGACCATTTATTCTATATGACTATATATCATATTGGACCATCTATTGGACCATCTATTCTATTGGACCATCTATTCTATTGGACCATCTATTCTATTGGATCATCTATTCTATTGGGACATCTATTCTATAGGACATTCTATTATATTGGACCATCTATTATATTGGACCATCTATTCTATTGGACTATATATCATATTGGACCATCTATTCTATCGGGACATCTATTCTATTGGACCTTCTATTCTATTGGGACATCTATTCCATTGGACCATCTATTCCATTGGACCATTTATTCTATTGGGACATATATTCTACTGGGACATCTACTCTATTGGGACATCTATTCTATTGGGACATCTATTCTATTGGACCATCCATTCTATTGGGACATCTATTCTATTGGACCATGTATTATATTGGGACATCTATTCTATTGGACCATCTATTATATTGGAACTTCTATTCTATTGGGACATCTATTCTATTTGACCATCTATTCTATTGGACCATCTATTCCATTGGACCATCTATTCTATTGGACCATCTATTCTATTGGATCATCTATTCTATTTGGGACATCTATTCTATATGACATTCTATTATATTGGACCATCTATTCTATTGGACCATTTATTCTATTGGACTATATATCATATTGGACCATCTATTCTATTGGGACATCTATTCTATTGGACCTTCTATTCTATTGGGACATCTATTCCATTGGACCATCTATTCCATTGGACCATTTATTCTATTGGGACATATATTCTACTGGGACATCTACTCTATTGGGACATCTATTCTATTGGGACATCTATTCTATTGGACCATCTATTCTATTGGGACATCTATTCTATTGGACCATCTATTATATTGTAACATCTATTCTATTGGGACATCTATTCTAATGGACCATCTATTCTATTGGACCATCTATTCTATTGGGACATCTATTCTATTGGACCATCTATTATATTGGAACATCTATTTTATTGCGACATCTGTTCTATTGGGACATCTATTCTATTGGGACATCTATTCTATTGGACCATCTATTGTATTGGACCATCTATTCACCTGTCATTTTTGACTATATATCCTATTGGATCACCTGTCCTATATGACTATATATCCTTTTGGATCATCATAATTGTGACCTAAACTCTTTTCATGCTTGTGACCTACATTCTTTTTATGTGTGTGACCTACATTCTTTTCATATGTGTGACCTACATTCGTTTCATGTGTGTGACCTACATTCTTTTCATGCTTGTGACCTATATTCTTTTCATATTTGTGACCTACATTCTTTTCATATTTGTGACCTACATTCTTTTCATGTGTGTGACCTACACTCTTTTCATATTTGTGACCTACACTCTTTTCGTGTTTGTGACCTACACTCTTTTCATATTTGTGACCTACACTCTTTTCATTTTTGTGACCTACACTCTTTTCATATTTTAGACCTAATTTCTTTTCATATTTGTGACCTACATTCTTTTCATATTTGTGACCTACATTCTTTTCATATTTTTGACCTACATTCTTTTCTTATTTGTGATCTACATTCTTTTCATATTTGTGACCTACATTCTTTTCATATTTGTGACCTACATTCTTTTCATGTGTGTGACCTACACTCTTTTCATATTTTTGACCTACACTCTTTTTATTTTTGTGACCTACACTCTTTTCATATGTGTGACCTACACTCTTTTTATATTTGTGACCCACACTCTTTTCATATTTGTGACCTACACTCTTTTCATATTTGTGACCTACACTCTTTTTTATATTTGTGACCCACACACTTTTCGTGAATCGTTTACTGAATGATTTTATAAACTTTTATAAACTTTTTTTAATGCTTAAAATCTAATTATATTTTTAACAATTTTAAGTATTTTAAACTGCGAAACGCAAAAGGATGAACATTTTAAAATGTGGTTTATTTTTATTATTACAAACAGACTAGTTTTACACGCATCACGTTTCATGACAAAAATGAAACTCTTTTATAAACGGAACAAATTTACCATAATGATGAAAACTTAACATCGAAGGCCCTTAGGGTTTTAAGGTATAACAGAAATAAATTTCAAAGATTAAACAAAGAATTCATTTTACATGAACAAAGTAATACATTTGTAAACACATTTAATTATAGCGCTGTTTCTACTGCATGCGAAATGTTCGTATATTTGTTTCGTGGTGTTTTGGGTGATAGGAAAATATGTCCACATATAAAAAGGCATTGTGTATTTTTAAAAGACAATATAAACAAACAAATTTTGTACTGAAAACAATAAATTTAATCGTGATTATTTAACTAATACAACAGTAAAAGTTTTGGCTAATGCCTTCATTAGCACAAATTTATTGTTTTCAGTACACAATTTGTGTATTTTGTATTTCATTTAAAAGCTTTATTGAAGTCCTATTCTATAGGATGTATTTTTAAAAAAAATAAATTTATGAAAATATCTGATATTTTCTTACAAGAACAACGGTTTCACGATCATAATTATATCTCCACTAGTGAGAATGGTTCTACAGCTAAAAATTTTGTGCCCACTTAATAACTCGGTATTAGCTTAAGGAGCCGTCCGTAAATGTCGTCACGCACCTAAGGGGGATAGGAGGTCGACGATTTGTGACGAGGTGTGACGAGGTGGAGGGGAAGTTTAAGAAATGTCACTTCACATCAAAAACGAGAAACTTAAAATAAAATTTCCCCTCAAATGTGTGATTGTTTACAATTAATGTAATGACGTTTTCAATGGCTTCACACGTGTTATGACATACATAATGAAATGACGAAAATGTGATTTGAAACATGCTGATTTTCAATTAGAAAATACTGCTTTTAGGGGGAGGGGTGTCAAAGCTTTGTGGCGTTATTTTGGATTCACGTCTACATTTTTGTGACTAAGTGTGACGAGGGGGGGGGATTCAAAATCAGCCGAAATTGCGTGACGTCATTTATTGACGGCCCCTACGCCCTTAATATCAAATAAACTTGCAGGAAATTTCAAAATTCAGAGGCAATACAAATAATTTAAAGAGATGCGCCCCACCCCAAAATAACCAACAAAAACAAAGCACAACTTTCAGGTACAGATAATGTCATTTTCTAGCAAACCGTTCCTGCTTCTGGCGTTCAGAAAACTGTTTGTTCTTACTGGTTTTTAGGTTGCGTTAAATATGCATTCCGCTTTTTTTAATTAAAAAAAATCACTGGCTACTGGTATTTAGACAGACAACGATATGGCACTCTCCAAACTCCCGTGCAGTACAAGAATAAAACACAAATGACCAAAGAGAGATTTTGTTACATAGCTAAGAAGGTCATGATAGCGGCATAAAATTACGCTTCAAATGATATAAAACTTTTTTAGTTGATAGAGTGTTTTCTAACAATAATATTCAAAACAATTAAGGATTGAGAATCCATATGACCTTTGGTTAACCATACGAACATTTGCTCAGTAATTATGTTTTAGTAGAAAAATAAACATATAAGAAACATTTCAATATTTTCCAATTTACTCTGGTATATAGATAATATAGTCAAGCTCTGCTTTGCGACTCATGAAGAGTCCACACTTACCACCCTCTTTTTCTAATACGAACTTGTGAATAATTGTTTAGCCAACTTTTGTTTTTTTTATAAAGGTCATTCTAAGACAGTAGATTATTTTATATTATTATTATTATTTTATTTTATTTTTTTGGTAGAGGGGTGCGTGTGTTATAGACTATAGACTGTTATCCGTCGTTGGTTATTAACCCTTTCCGCCTAGATGAGCTGATGTGGTCTCCATAGTTTGATCAACTGATCAAGTAAAGAAAGAGTGAACTATTTGCATACCACGCGGACATAGTTTTTGACTGCACGATGATAAAATGGATTTTAAACTTTTTTTTTAAAAAAGTGATTATTTATAGCAACACCTACTGACGGCATGATCCAAATCGAGGTTTAAAGTATCTTTGTTCTTAAACTTTGACAGAAGAGAATGTATTTTATTTTAAAAATATTTCTAGTCTGTTACAGTTCACTTAACTCAAATTTAATGACAAATAATATTAATAATAATAATAAATCCAAATATCGCAGTAAATTTGCTATGCTATCCAAAATCATTAATTCTGCAGTAATATTTTTATTTGATTTTTTTTCTCCCCTTAAAAAAAGTTATTTGTGATTTCCCTTCTTCGTCAATGACTTTTTAATCATGGACATTTTTTTAAATTCTAAACGTGTAGCACCAACCACACGCCAGTCAGTATCAGGAAGACGTTGAACTGAACGAAACCCGAACTGTTGTCATGGTGACTGGACGAGACCGACTCGTTGGTCTGATGTTTCATTGGTTCATTTTGTATCATGTTGGGATGTTGGGATTGGTCCCCGCGGCTTATCTTCGTGTCGTCTGACGTGGCGTAGAGAGTAGTGTTATGCCCGGAGAAGTCGCTTAGCGCTGGTTGTTGTTGTTGTTGCCTATCAAGGGATTTGGAAGAGTCGTCCCCTTTTCTTACGGAGTGTGGAAGTTCGTTGGTCCTGAGTTGTCCCTCCTCAACGTCCTGGTGGTGTCCCGTCCCAGTTCCCGGAAAGGCGGCATTCAGATTCCCCGATTGGTCCGCGGTTCCCGCCAGAGAGGCACTCAGGTCTTCTGATTGGTCCCCTGTTTCGTTTGGTGGTTGCTGCTCAGGGGAGAGAAGTCGTCGACAGATATCTGGTAGGATCGCCATCTCACTGACGGCCATGACCCGTGCTACGTCAAGGCCACAGGGTTGCATGGCGTTGTCCAAACACGCCGCTCTAGACAGTGTTGTTCTTTGGGTGAAAAAAAACAACAAAGTTTTAAAATGTGAGAATCATTCAATTTAAAATTGAAAAAAATTTTTAACAGAATTCTTTGAACATAACTGCCAATACTTTTCTTATTCTCTGATCACCTTCGTTTTCATTATTCAGAACCTTCTGCCAACATGTCTTTCATATATCGATATAATATGATTAGAATTGTTTACTAGGATTTTTTTTTTTTTTTTTTGAGATTTATTTAGCAAGGAAATTGAAACAAAAATTATAGTGAAGCCTTTTATTTATTTCCTTATATGATAATTTTAAATAAAATACCAAGTTTTTTAAAATTTAAACAAGGACATGTTGAATTTTAGCAGCCTATTTAAAATCTTCGAATTTATATTATTTCATATAAAAATGTATCGGATCTTGAGATATATTTCATTATTTTAGCATACATTCATATTTTAATCAAGTATTTAAGTTTTTTTTAAAATAATAATGAAGTTCGTGGCTATCTTCATTGATTTTATGAAATATTTATTTTCCATATAAAATCTGAAAAAGATAAATGAAAATTGATGTCACTGAAGGAACTAAGACATTGGCGTCTACAAAGTTACAAAGGTTTAAATCTGAACGACACTTACTTGGGTAATTCCGTTTTCTGTCCTCGACTCTAAGTGGTTTTTATTATTTTATTAATGATTGTAGCCTCCGAAATACGGAACACGGAGACTATCTTATTTTATCAGACGCTCCATCTATACAGAATATTATTGCGCCCCACAAACGCAGTGACAGCACCAGTTTGGCCATATTGACGTTTGTTTTTAAATGTCTCCATAAATAATTCTTCTCAAAGTATTAAAGTGCGTGACTTTTATGCAGTAATCTGATTTCATGGCATACCATTTAAAAATTTTGCTCCTCAGAACAGGCGCGAGGTGGGGGGGGGGGGGGAATGGGGATAAATGTGTATTTCACAAGTAAGTGCTAATTTATTTCCCTCAATTTCTTGAATCAATATTCAAAGTGAATGGATGATTTAAGTATAAAAATTAAATTAATTTATTGTATTCAAAGTATATACGATATAAGTGGGACGCGGTGGTCGAGTGGTAGCGCGCTCGACTGGCGTACCGATGGTCACGAGTTCCCTGGGCCTGAGGAGCCCCCGAGTCGCCCAGCTCTGAATGGGTACCTAACTAGACAATAGTTAGGCGGCTGGGTAATGCGTGGAACCCTTATAGCCGTGGCCTGTGACCGCTGCATCACTTGACAACAGATCATCTCTCATGGTCTGTGGACGCAATTATCGGCTGCATAGAAGGAGCGTCTAAGATAAGTAAGAATGAAATAATTTGTCTTTAAAAAATTAACCAATATAATCAAAAATAAAATTATAAATAAAAACAGCGATTGTTTTATTTTAGAAATGATTAAAACATATTTCAACGAAAGCAACTTTCAGTGTAATAACCCCCCCCCCAAACCAATTCTTCCCAAACACACATTGAAAAGAAAAACTTCTGGATTGATCTTTCAGACTGATGTGTCTGACTTTCATAGTGTTAAAAAGCGAGTATAAATGTGCTGCTCAATTTTATTTTTTAAATTAATAAAACAACTTCACTTGCCTGCATGCCAGCTTCTGAAGTTCAAGGCCATCCAAGTCCGAGTTATTGAACCACTCCTCTCTGATGGCCTCCAGCTCCCTACCAAACGTGATCTCGCACCTGGCCAGCTTGGGGTGGGACAGGTTGAAGCATTCCTCCGTCACTTTGCTGATGACCTGGGCTGATCAAAAATTGAATCCAATCAACAGACGTGACTGACAAGCTCCTGAGCACCGACATTAGACTTAACGATTACTTAAAAGTAGAGATCAACCGGGTAGACATTTTCTACCGGGTACCAAATCCAAATAGTAAAATGAACTATTTGCCGGATCCGGGTACGAATCCGAGTAGTAGTAGTGGGTTTGTTAAACGACAATCGGAAATTCGAATTAATTTCGGTTTTTAAAACGATTAGCGGTTGGTATGTGTCGCAAAATCATAACCACCTTGAATTTAGCTTCAAGTTTTCTACCAATACAATTTAATTTTCGGCATTCAATTTCATTTATTATATTATTATTGACTGCATTTTATCATCTACACTCTATCGTCCACACTCTATCATCTACACTCTATCGTCCACACTCTATCATCTACACTCTATCGTCCACACTCTATCATCTACACTCTATCGTCCACCCTCTATCATCTACACTCTATCGTCCACACTCTATCATCTACACTCTATCGTCCACACTCTTCAAGCAAAGTGCAATGATATTATAATAGTGGCCAGCAGAAGGGACTATTAATTTATTAAAATTTGAAACAATACATTCTTTATATATTACTTGTAAATGTGGTTTCTCTTTTTAATCTTACTTATTTACTTTATTACTGTTAGTCGTTGCTAATTCTACTTAATTTATTTACTTTAATTGGAATTTATTTGATTATTTTATCCCATATTTAAACAGTTGAAATTTTAAATATGGGGGCGTCGCTTTTATCGCTAGAAGTAAACACGAAATTGTTGTAGAAAATTAGTTTATTAACTTTATAACTTAATAATTTAAAACTATTAATTTCTATAATTTGATTTCATTTGTTATATTTTTTACAATTTGTAAATAGACTATACTAATCTTGATATTTATCGAATTCAAAAATAATATTTTTATTGGTATTTTGAGATATTTGTCATTCGGCTGTTTTCGTGGTCAATATTTTCCCAGGCGAATAGTTTCGAAAGTTCCGAAAGACCCGATATCCGGCCGCGGCGAATGTTCGGAGCGGTTTCCGGTTGATCATTCCTTAAAAGTCTTCAAGCTACCATTGACTTTCTCACTAAGACCAGTTTAAATAAGTTCACCACATTCATCACACCAAACATACACTTTCTCACTAAGACCAGTGTAAATAAGTTCACCACATCCACCCATCCCCCCCCCCAAACATACACTTTCTCACTAAGACAAGTGTAAATAAGTTCAACACATTCATCACCTCAAACATACACTTTCTCACTAAGACAAGTGTAAATAAGTTCACCACATCCATCACACCGAAAATACACTTTCTCACTAAGACAAGTGTAAATAAGTTCACCACATCCATCACCCCGAACATACACTATCTCCCAAAACATAACTTTGCTGTATACGCTTACACTCAATCTTCCCACAGTACGTTTTCTGGGACGCCATGGCGTTGTTGTAATCAAAGGTCAAGGACAACCAAAAATCCCGGAAGTTGGTGATATTGTCGAGCTCTCGGTGGTAGCAGTTGTATCTTGTTGGGAATGTTCTGGAATTGTTCAACAAAATCATCTGTCGCATAACGATTTATTGAATGTAATCTAAAAATTTTCACCATTAAAAACAACTCAGTTAACTTAAACAATGTGAAATTTCATTAGATATAAATTATTTCAAGGATTTCCTTTTTAAAAAAAATATGAACTATAAAAATATTGGAGATGAGAAGGTCAAAACTGTATTAGCTCCAAGGGGTTCTATGAAACTACAGTAGTCATACTGTATTGACATATTCTAATAGATGTTTACCTTTCTGAAAAATCTTAATATTTTCAGAAACCCACAACTATCTTTATTCCATTTAATGAAATACTTGATTTGATATCAAGGCAAATGTTAATTTTAATTAAAGACTTAAAGTAACATTATTTGATTCCTAATTAAGTACAGTATTACATTATTAGCCTTGAGCACATTTAAGTATGTTTGCATTGGTTGGACTTGAGATTAAAGATTATAATCTATTAGTATTGTATCATTAATTATTTTTAAATAATTTACAAACAACGTTATAATTAGTAATTAAAAAATTGCCCATTTCCCTTCAATTAGTCATTTTCTTTCCTTGAAAACTCTTTCTTTAAACTTTTTTTTTTAGTTTATACTATAAATTGTGTGGATGGCTCAAACGCGTCGATGAATGTGAGTTCCCTCTCTATTCAGGCAGTCCCATTCTGTATGATATTAGTTCAACTACAATGACTTATTCAATCAAGCCTAAGCTCATGGGGGGAAGGCACTTACTGACAGTCTGTTCTGATGCCAAGGATCAGGAAGTCCAGCAAGGTCACAGGGTCTGGCTGAGTGGCCAGCACAAAGTGAGCGGCCTCCCTGGCACATTTGGCGACTACAGTTTCCGGTTGGTTCAATCTACGAGGTGGACATAAATTAATTCTAATGCAAAAAATATTTCAAGGCATAAGGGAAGTAAGAAAACCGACGTCATTTACTTTCAGACAGAGGCTCTATATATTTGGATAGTCTCTGTGTTACATGATTACACACAATTAATCACAGCTCCTTCATCTTTGTATTGATCGTAATGTTTCATTATTTATTGAATTTATTCTTCTTTTTTTTTTTTACATTCTTATTCAAATCAGTATGTCCTCTTATTTTTTTTTTACATATTCTGTTTTAATTATAAACAAAATGAGGGATGAGACTAGGGATGTAATGGAGCTGAGGAAAATCCGTATCCGTCGGATTCGGATTTGGCAAATATAAATCCGTCGGATTCGAATGCGGATGCGGATTTGGTCAACACTTGGCTAAAAAAGGGAGTATACCAAGGTGCCAGTCCCGTGCACCCCCCCCCCACCCACCCCCCTATAACAAGAAGGATTTTTAATCACAAAATAAGTAATTAAAAAACAATGCATATTGCAGTTTAAAAAGATAAACAAAATGAATTAATTTAATTCCACCAAAGTAATTTGAACCTAAATTTTTTTTTAAAAAGCTTAAAATCAAGTAAAAAAATTAAAACAAATTTGACAAACAACATTTAGCGAAATTAAAAACTAAGTTCTTATTAAAATTGGAGAGTTATGAGAGCATTAAACAAAATTAAATATATTTTTTAATTTCACATTCACTTGAAGCCTCGGTACTTGAAATTAATTAATGGCAGATTAAACTTCAAGAACACCAGTTTCTCTGCATTGTCTGCGACGGTCATCTATTCCGAGGTTTAGAGAACTCGGATAAAGACAATTTTGTGAGAAGGGTGTATCTAAAATACGTTCATGATTAAATACGACGTCTAATCTATGGACAGCTGAGTAAGGGTCTAGGAGTTTAGTTTTATCCGTTTTCTTTATTTCGGGTTTTGGAAAGTCTCTAGGTTTTTAAATTTTAGTTACGATTTCTACGGCCGTGTTTCATCTGAAAACGGTAATTTTTCAAATTCGAATCCAACGGATTTTTTTTTAAAAATCCGTCGGATTCGGATTTGCTCAAAAAACGTCGAAGTTCGAATGTCGTCGGATTCGAATTCAAATTTGGTCACATCCCTAGATGAGACTGCTATTGGCCTTATAAACAAGTACATGGACAAGGCGTAAACAAACTGTTTTAATTATAAATTAAAGGTTTTTACTTTTCCAGAGGTGATTTAAATGGTAGGTGAACCCTCTTTTAAAATAAAAAACAGCAACCTAATGTTTTATAAACTTACACTGGACATACGGCTACGCAGTTAAAAATGGGTAAGTGGGGGTAAAAACCAGAATAAAAGCTGGCATTCGGGCTTTAAACGATTTCCTGAAGAGCCAGGGAAATAAACTCACAATCAACTTTCAAAAATCTGGTACAAATTCCAAGACAACACATGAACAATTGATAACGACCACAACAATAAAAAAAAAAAACTTTGAGAAATTTTTTTTGAACAGCTGAGATCCATACTTCCCTAACAACCGGGGACTAACCCATTGGTGTCTTGTCCACGTTTCGCGATGCAAGACTCGTTTGAGAACAGCGAGTAGTAGTTGACGAGAGTTGTCTGCACTTCCTCATCACAGCCAGACAGCGTGTCTCTCAGACAAAGTGTCGTCTGCAGGGTTACGCTGGAAAATATCAAGAGTGGTGAACAAAATACAAACAATTAAACTAACATTTTTAGCGCATTTTCGAGAAGTCAAAATGCGCTATTGTATCCGTTTTGTCCGTCTGTCCGTCCGTCCGTCCGTCTGTCATCACCCTAGATCTCAGCATCCATAAGTCCTAGACCCATGATGTATATATGTTTTTTGTATGTCCTGACCTGCCATTTGTGCATCAACACTCAGTTACTCGATCCGACCTCTTGTAGTGGCAGTAGAGCTCCTGGAAGTTCCGTAGGACTTTAAGTCATTGTAACTTAATGGAACTTGTGAGTTGCGCACGGTGGTGTGTTTGGTGTTAAAGTTATTGGTTAGTGGTGCGAAAGCGTGCAAAAGTATTAGTTTTTTTTTGTTGACGTCATTAGAATATGTGTAAAAGTTTAGAGAGTTTTACGTCATCATTTGTGGTGACTTCAATCAAGATCTTAGCGGCCGAGGGGCAGAAATTGAAAACTTTTTCGAAACAAGCTTCAACATTCAACTACTTTCAACAAGATTGGCAACCACGATATATCAAACAACAATTGACGGAGTATTTGGGCGATTAGCTGATTACAATTTAGAATGTTTCATTTATGAGTCCTATTTCAGTGACCACAAGCCACTTGTAGTTAGATTAAAGAGAAAATATTTTTTTTTAAAATGTAAAGAAATTACTTTTAAATAAAAAAAATTTCAGGTATATTCATTACACAAGAAAATTCATAAAAATATGTCTAAAATCTAAACACAATTACTGATAACTACATAATGCTGATATCTAACATAAGTACTGATACATAATACGAAAATGCGCTAACACGTCCTGAGTCCAAAAAGGGACCAGGCTTAACATGATTTTTTCTCTACCTGGCTGAGTTAATAATTTGACCAAACATTTGGCCATTGTTGACATCAGTAAAAGATTGCGGCGTTCAAGTAAAGCCAAATGTGATATATATTCCTCCCTATAGAGTAAATATTCCAACACATATTCTCATAGAGTATTGAGGTTCGCCTTTGATTATTAACGCTGGGGCTTTCCACTAATGACGTCAGCGTTCTTGGCAGATTTTACCCCCCCCCCCTCGACACACTTCGTCAAAAAACGTTGACTCCCCCCCTTTTTTTTTAAAATTCCAATATGACGTCACAAAACTTTTAAATCCCCACCCCAAAAGCCATATTTTCTAATTTTCCTAGGCGCGTGACGTCATTTGTGGACGGCCCCTTTGGTCATTTCCCAACTTACTCGCAGGCCACTTGGCGCAGCATTTCGGTGGGCAGATTTTTTTCTCGGTGTAAACCAAACACGTGGACGACGCCGTTGCTCAGTGTTGCCAGACATTGCGTCACTCGCGAATCATTAACAGGGTAGGCGCATCCGAGCTGATCTTTCTTGTCTGAAAAGAGAAAATACACCATGAGATTACAGTCCATAAACAAGTTTACAACGATTGCAAGTGGGTGCACATGCTTCTCAAACGTAAATTTTTAGTTTAAACAAACAACAACAATAAAGAATCTCTGTAAGACTGAACACAATACTCATATAACAGAAGCATAAACACAAATAAATATTGGAATGGATGTTGAGAAATAGTTTTAGTGTGACAAAAACATCACAGAGAATTGTTGCGGATCGTTAACTTACCGAGAAAAGCTGAACAAACGGCCACACTCTTATCTCTAAGTCGTTCATCGCTGAAGGTTAAATTGATGAAGAAATCAAGAGGGTTGTCAAGGGCGGCACCAGCAAAGTCACTGGAGAGACATTCCACTAAACTCACGTTGTTCCTACAGTAATCGGGGAATTTGTTTTAAATAATAGTCATGGAGTTCGTGAAGTCATGATGTTAAAAAAAAATTATAAGAAACTTAAACTAAAAAAACAGTTTTCCTTGTCTTTGTGTTACCCACGTTTGAGTGAATCGTTGTGTATATTTTCTTTAGTTCATTTCATATTGATACCATGAAGTGACATGCCAATGATCCAATGTGTTGTAGTTTAAAGCATCAGTCTCAAAACTTTTCTGCCGGAGGTCCGCATAAACTGTCAAATGGCAGCTTGAGGGCCGACTACAAGCCCCCAACTACTAAGTTTTGTGGTAAACTACGGGTAAAAAAGTATCTTTTTTGCAGATTGAAAGGTCTACATGGGCTGGATGAGAGAACCTCGAGTGCTGTATCTGAACCGCGGGCCGTAGTTTGGAGACACCTGGTCTAAAGGAACGATGAACAATTTGACCACACTCTTCTAGTTTGTAAATATTTTTAATTGCGGTTTGAGTGTGGTGAGGTCCAGGAATGTATTGTTGGTAGTTGAAGAGTTAGTCCATATTTCTTTATGTGGTCAGTAAATACATGTCTGGTCGGTATATATGTGGTCAGTAAATACATGTCTGGTCGGTATATATGTGGTCAGTAAATACATGTCTGGCTGGTATATATGTGGTCCGTAAATATATGTCTGGTCGGTATATATGTGGTCAGTAAATATATGTCTGGCTGGTATATATGTGGTCAGTAAATATATGTCTGCCTGGTATATATGTGGTCAGTAAATACATGTCTGGCTGGTATATATGTGGTCAGTAAATATATGGCTGGTCGGTACATATGTGGTCAGTAAATATATGTCTGGTCGGTATATATGTGGTCAGTAAATATATGTCTGGTCGGTATATATGTTGTCAGTAAATACATGTCTGGTCGGTATATATGTGGTCAGTAAATATATGTCTGGTCGGTATATATGTGGTAAATAAATACATGTCTGGTCGGTATATATGTGGTCAGTAAATACATGTCTGGTCGGTATATATGTGGTCAGTAAATACATGTCTGGTTGGTATATATGTGGTCAGTAAATACATGTCAGG
>MUZC01000172.1:59919-76591 GCA_002072015.1 Radix auricularia | reverse complement strand
GGGACCTGTGACCCTATAACTTTCTTGTGGCCTTCAAAACAATTATCTTGTATTTTTATAATGTGTATTTCTAGGTTTATCATCTTATGCGGCATCTTTTATTACTGCTTACATAAATAGGGCATGCAATGGTAAAATTGTTCCCCACCTTTTACAATGTACTTCGTTTCAATTACAATTATTTATTCATGCTTATTAATTTATAAAAACTATCATATGATTTACTTAATTAAGATGCCGTCCATAAATGACGCCACGTGATTTCGGCTGATTTTCACCCCCTGCCCCCTCGACACACGGCGTAAAGAAACGAAAACTTAGACCCATTCCTTATTTTGACGTGACAAAGTCCCCCCCCCCCCATACAAGCGGTATTTTGTATTTGAAAATGAGCATGTTTAAAATCATTTTTTGTTTGTTTGGTCATTTAAATATGTTTTAACTTTAAGTGTGCACTCTAACATCGTAACACGCGTGAAACAACGTAAATCGTCATTGAATAAAGTTTGGGTAATCATATATTTCAGTGTAGCTTTTATTTTAAGTTGCGCATTTTGAATGACATCAAATGTGTGACTCCCCCCCCCCAACCCGGTGCGTGACGTCATTTATGGGCGGCCCCCTAAAAGGGCGGCATATTGGAGACCGCCCAATGCGGCAAAAGGTCTAGCTACGCCACTGGTTACTACTCTTGTTAGTTTTCAATATTCTCCAGTAATGAATATGACAGTTCTTTTTTGAATTTGTTTATCAGTATTCTCTTTGGTGGATGGGTCCCATACAGAAGATGCATATTCTAGCATAGATCTCACCAAGGTGAGGTAGCATCTTAGTTTTTTATCCTTATTACATTTGTAAAAGTTTCTTTTTATAAAACCTAATGTTTTGTTTGATTTTTTTTTAAACTTTGACTTGGTGATGCCATGATAGTTTCTCATTTATTATGGCTTCTAAGTATTTTCCATCTTTAGTTTAGGTTAGTTCTTTTCCATGAAATAAATATTTAAAATTTATTTGTTTCAAAAAATCTTACACCTTAACTCTACCCAATCACTCCCACGACATTTAAGCCCCCTTCCAACTGTCCTTTTCCCATCAAAGTGAAGATAGTTTCACGACGTGACCTTGTCAGTAAACAGACCACGTGCTTGTATCAGGGACGCCATATTTGTATTTGTTTTTGCGGTTGTATGTGCAAGTCAAACAACAGTAGAAGGGAAGGAAGCCTTTTGAGATTATCTCTCTTGAACCTGGCGGACTGAATTTCACTATTACGTCTAGCATTTTCCTCTTTTAATCTTATTTTGTATTGTTAATTTAAGGCAGGGGGGAGGAAATCATATTGCGAGTTAGGGGCCGTCCATAAATGACGCCACGCGATTTTGGATAAAAACTTAGAACTCCCTCCAATATGACGTCACAAAACTGTAAACTCCCCCTCCCCCCCCCCCAAAAAAAAGCGTTATTTTCTATTTGAAAATGAGCATGTTTCAAATCAATTAATTGTCATTTAACAATGTTTTAGTGTAAGGCTGCACCCTAATATCCTAAAACCCGTGAATCCATGTGGAATGTCATAAAATAAAGAGTAAGAAATCGAATATTTAAATGGAGCTTTGTTTTTAAGTAGCGTGTTTCGACGTGACGTCACAATTATTAAACTTCCCCCTCCCCCTCATACCGTATCGTCACAAATGTAGGGACCATGCCCCTCCCCCCCCCTAGGGGCGTGACATCATTTATGGACGGCCCCTTATACAGAAGGTTTGTCATTTCCCAGAACGAAAAATCTCACATCTCATTGTGTTATATCGTTCTTAGAAGACGTTTTTATAAAATCTCGTTTTTCACAACTTTTAAAAAGTTTTGCACAAAAGAAAATATAAACAAGCAGTTATATCAATTTCAGCCCACTTAAATGAACAAAGAATAAACAATGAAGCTGCTAGGATGAGAGCTTGAAATACAGAGACTTGATCCTATCTTACTGTCCAACTGAATAAATAAGTAAGTTTTTCAAATGAGTTTAGTAATACTCTAATATATATATATCTTTTGATAGATCTTCACTCACTTCTCTATTTTAAAGTTTTTTTTTAATGTTTCTATTAGAGCTTTAGCTATTAAATAATCAAATAATCCTTTAAAAATTCAATCGTTTAAAACTGATTTGGTCGATTGAAATTCGACTAAACTTTAAGGAAACATTTTTTTTTTAAAATCCTTTATATTAAATTGTGGTGTCTGAGCCGTGCGACCAACTGATCGACCGACTGACCGACCGTGCGACCTTGCCGAAAAAAATTTGGATCGATTTTTAACCCACTTTCTCGTAAGGTAGCGAGCTGAAATTTTGCTGGCAGACTCATGCTAATGATAAAAATTATGTATCAAAGTTTCAAATCGATAGAATGGACAGTAATTGAATTATTTAATTTTAAAATTTATTTATTTATCTTTTTATATCAATTTAATTTTTTGAGATAGTGTCGTGATGCGTAATATGTTCAATAACTATCATGACGCGCAATAAGGTGCGCATTACATTGATATCACTTTCTAAAAATATATTCACGATCGGTGCGAATTATATTAAACACGTTTTACGAGACATAACAAAAGTGTTGTATTTTGGGATTGTTTTGACTGCGTATTATAATGAACATCCTTATAGTTATGTCTCGTATATATAAAGGATTTATAGTGAAAACTTGGGTTTTTTACGAGTTTTTTTTAATATTTAACTTCCAATTTATTAATAATTTATATTTTTTTATACTTTCATACTTTTCCCTCGTATTATTATTATTATTTATTTAGACGTGCATGCATAACAAAAGGTTTTTCTTACTTATTTATTTCATATCATAGCCGAACGATTTGCAGTGTTACGTCACAAAATGTGGGAGCTATGGAATTACTGCGACCAAATAGATTTCGCGAAATAATTAATCGTGACTTAACGGTATTTATATATGCGTTATAAAAAATACAATCAATCGAAATTAATAAATCAATGGATTAAAGTTTTCCCGATAAATCGAACAAAATGTTTTTAATCAGTACCAGCTCTAGTTTTTATATTTTCTTATTTGACTTATGACCATGGCAAACGTTAATCCCAGTTAGAAACTTAACTATATATAACACTGGGATTGTTTCTAATTATTGAGAATAATATCACATTTTAATACACATGTGTTGTGGGCGCATCTGGTATTTTATAAGTGATGTTGTGTTATCGTTGTTAATTATGTTCTTCTTCTTCTTATCATTATTATTATTAATTGAGTAAAAGAATCCCACCATAATATGCCAAGGTCTTTAAAACTTCATATTTGTTACTAGGAGTCTTTATTGCACCCCCATCCCACCTCACACCCCATAAAAATTATATTTTTAGAAACGATTCACTCTCCCTGGAATTTTTAAATAAGAAAAAACGGACACAAAAAATTAATCGCCAGTTTAAAAAATGTCTATATTTAAGAGAACGAACAATCTTGTAGACTTATTTTAGATTGTAGTGTCAGAGATACATAAATAACAGAAAACATCCTGGCAATAATCTTCTGTTTAGGAGGAGCGTCTGTAAGGGACAAGGCAAGATCCCTGTACATCTGTTCTGTAAGGATACCATTTTGTTTACAAAACAATGAAAAACTGGTCTTTAGAAATAATCCAAAGTGACCACATTCGTGGTTTGATTTTCACTATTGTCGTTAACCGTTAATAACTCAAGAATTAAATGAGTATTAGTATAGAACCCTGAAGAGGTGTGCGTGTGTGGGAGGTGGAAGGGGGAAGGACTAGAATGCTGAGAAGTGATTGTGGATAGGGCATCAGGCGTTAAGGCAGAGAATTGTGTGTTGAGGCCTATAAGGACCCCATGTGTGTGAGGGGTGGGGGTGCCTTCCTGATAGAGAAGTGAGTTAGTAAAGAGTGGCCCCTACTAATGAGATTAAAGTGACAGTCTCGCGTCTACTCGTTTTTGGCATAGAAAACACGATGCAATTCTAGATATTACATTTAACGGGAAAATTTCAAGCGAAACAAAGCCTACACGCAGACTGATGACCAAGGCTAACAATCTTAAGCTTCACACGCTGATGGCTCACAATCTTAAGCTTCACACGCTGATGGCTCACAATCTTAAGCTTCACACGCTGATGGCTCACAATCTTAAGCCTCACAATCTGATGGCTCACAATCTTAAGCCTCAAACTCTGATAGCTCACAATATTAAGCCTCACAATCTGATGGCTCACAATCTTAAGCCTCACTCTGATGGCTCACAATCTTAAGCCTCACAATCTGATGGCTCACAATCTTAAGCCTCACACTCTGATGGCTCACAATCTTAAGGCTCACTCTGATGGCTCACAATCTCAAGGCTCTTTCTGATGGCTCACAATCTTAAGTTTCACACTCTGATGGCTCACAATCTTAAGCCTCACACTCTGATGGCTCACAATCTTAAGCATCACAATCTGATGGCTCACAATATTAAGCCTCACTCTGATGGCTCACAATCTTAAGCCTCACAATCTGATGGCTCACAATCTTAAGCCTCACAATCTGATGGCTCACAATCTTAAGCCTCACACTCTGATGGCTAACAATCTTAAGCCTCACAATCTGATGGCTCACAATATTAAGCGTCACTCTGATGGCTCACAATCTTAAGCCTCACAATCTGATGGCTCACAATCTTAAACCTCACACTCTGATGGCTCACAATCTTAAGGCTCACTCTGATGGCTCACAATCTCAAGGCTCACTCTGATGGCTCACAATCTTAAGCCTCAAACTCTGATGGCTCACAATCTTAAGCCTCACACTCTGATGGCTCACAATCTTAAGCCTCACACTCTGATGGCTCACAATCTTAATTCTCACAATCTGATGGCTCACAATCTTAAGGCTCACTATGATGGCTCACAATCTTAAGCCTCAAACTCTGATGGCTCACAATCTTAAGTCTCACAATCTGATGGCTCACAATCTTAAGGCTCACAATCTGATGGCTCACAATCTTAAGGCTCACAATCTGATGGCTCACAATCTTAAGCCTCACAATCTGATGGCTCACAATCTTAAGTCTCACACTCTGATGGCTAACAATCTTAAGCCTCACAATCTGATGGCTCACAATCTTAAGCCTCACTCTGATGGCTCACAATCTTAAGCCTCACACTCTGATGGCTCACAATCTTAAGGCTCACTCTGACGGCTCACAATCTCAAGGCTCTTTCTGATGGCTCACAATCTTAAGCCTGACAATCTGATGGCTCACAATCTTAAGCCTCACAATCTGATGGCTCACAATCTTAAGCCTCACACTCTGATGGCTCACAATCTTAAGCCTTACAATCTGATGGCTCACAATCTTAAGCCTCACACTCTGATGGCTAACAATCTTAAGCCTCACAATCTGATAGCTCACAATATTAAGCCTCACTCTGATGGCTCACAATCTTAAGCCTCACAATCTGATGGCTCACAATCTTAAACCTCACACTCTGATGGCTCACAATCTTAAGGCTCACTCTGATGGCTCACAATCTCAAGGCTCACTCTGATGGCTCACAATCTTAAGCCTCACACTCTGATGGCTCACAATCTTAAGCCTCACACTCTGATGGCTCACAATCTTAAGCCTTACACTCTGATGGCTCACAATCTCAAGGCTCACTCTGATGGCTCACAATCTTAAGCCTCACAATCTGATGGCTCACAATCTTAAGTCTAACACTCTGATGGCTCACAATCTTAAGCCTCACAATATGATGGCTCACAATCTTAAGCCTCACACTCTGATGGCTCACAATCTTAATTCTCACAATCTGATGGCTCACAATCTTAAGTCTCACAATCTGATGGCTCACAATCTTAATTCTCACAATCTGATGGCTCACAATCTTAATTCTCACAATCTGATGGCTCACAATCTCAAGGCTATTTCTGATGGCTCACAATCTTAAGTCTCACACTCTGATGGCTCACAATCATAAGCCTCAAACTCTGATGGCTCACAATCTTAAGTCTCACAATCTGATGGCTCACAATCTAAAGTCTCACAATCTGATGGCTCACAATCGGATGGCTCACAATCTTAAGGCTCACAATCTGATGGCTCACAATCTTAAGTCTCACAATCTGATGGCTCACAATCTTAAGGCTCACTCTGATGGCTCACAATCTTAAGCCTCACACTCTGATGGCTCACACTCAAACCTCACTTCCTTTTTTTTTAAATGACGCTGTCCTTCCTACCCCGCCCCCACAAAAAAATCCCACACCAGACAATATGCCTATCCATTGACGATACCATTAAATGTGAGGTTAATTATTGGCAGGAAAAGTCATTTTATGTTTGATCGTACCGACCTTGACTCATTACATGTCAGCGTGACCTAATTTAAGTTTATTGTTTTTTTTTTTTTTTTGGGGGGGGGGGGGTGAGGGTGTCAGAGAAAGAGAGAGATCACTTGAGTGTGGAATTTTCAATTAAATGTATTGAATGTCAGGCTGTCGGGACTGAGGAATGTTAATGAGATCCTCGTATAACTGATGACGTAATGATGTGTATCTATACGCCAGCTACAACAAGGCATTACGAGATTAAGCTGAGTCATTTCTAGGGGGAAAGTCTTCGGTTTACGTTCATATGTTATCAGTCACTGTTCTTTGATCACTGCTACATTTAACAAACAATAATGATATCAATTGTCATACTTAATGGTGGTCACAGTTTTAAAAGCAAACATTTTGTGTTTGAATTGATGGTGTATGAAGATTTTTGGCTCCAACGGATACGGCAGGTAAACGTTTTTATACTGCAAGAAGATTTGGTAAACGTTGTTTGTAGTCGTCTGATGGTAAGGGACAGAATCAAGAGAGGCACTTACTGACACCAATTGGTGAGGACAGAAACTACGCTGGACTCGTTGTTTGGCCCTGGCTCAGCCACTTGGCCCAGGCATCTAAGCCACACAGGATCCTCTGGCAAAGACGAGGTGCTGATCCTACCGTTAGTGGACTCGGTATTCTTTGCTGGTCCGCCACCTTGATGGGGTTGGGGAGAGTAAACAAACAAACAACGTTTTAAAAACTTTTCCATCTCACTCTCACTTCTTACTTCTCTCTCACTCTCTCTCTCTCTCTCTCTCTCTCTCTCTCTCTCTCTCTCTCTCTCTCTCTCTCTCTCTCTTTTTTTTTTTAACTAACCACTAAAAATGCAGCAACACTTGTGAAAGTATAGTAAAAATTGAGGTAGGTTATGGAAACATTGCTATGTAAGAGAGATGTTGTAATCAGATTGAATGGAGAAAGATTTTTTTTTAAAAACTAAGGACAAAAACAAAAGCTATTTAAACTATTTATGTGTCCCAAATTTAAAACTAAAGGATGTATACACTTTAAAATACAGATCGATTCAAACTGATTGTTTTTTTTAATTGCACAGTATTTTATAAGTGAAAATTGCCCATACTGAAAAATTGTTCGGATTATTAAAGATCAAGAACAAAGATTTTCAGTCGCCCAGTTACATTTAATGAATCACTTTTTCTTCTATTTATTTTAGTTTTCCAGTAACTTCTAATCACTTTTTTTGGTTCATTTTAGTAGCCCTTAACTTCTAATCACTTTTTCTTTTGTCCATTTTAGTAGCCCAGTAACTTCTACTCCTTTTCTCTTCTGTCCATTTTGGTAGCCAAGCTCATATGTCAAAGTGTGATACTGTGAGACCCACTAGTCCAAGAACTTGAACGTTTGAATGGCCTTAATGCGATTCTTTGTGCATACATCACTGGCAAGTCTTGGCGCATTTCAGGATTTTGCTACATCAACACTAGGGAGGTTCAAACAGGGGGCGGGGGGGGGGAATCCTGAAATTGGGTGACAACCAAATCAGAGCTGTTTATTTATTGTGCTCCCAACTTTCAGTATAATAAGTTCGTGCTGAACGACAAAAAAAAAGATATCTAAAAAATGCTCAGTGATAAAAAAACAAACAAATGTCGTCATCGTCTAGACACCCATCTGATGCTATGCTATGTAATTCTTATTATGTGCAAGTTTTAAAAATGTATGTGGTTCCTGAAATAAAAATACTATTTTATCTGTGTAGTTAACTGCATGTTTTTTAAAAAATGTAGAAGCAGTATCGAATAAGTAATAAGTGCACTGCCCCTGACTGTCTTTAACTTAAAAATTGGATCTTCACTGCTTTCAACGTTGATTTCACCGCACAAATACAGTTGCCAAAACGATTCGTAGAACAGCTATTAACGTTAACGAATTCTAATTATATTCTTGGTTCCTAGGAATCAAATAGAACTCAAGTTAAAGTCCTTCAACAAGAGCTAAATTCATAGCTTTCATTTATAATAAATTAAGGTATTGACAGAGTTTCATTACTTACTTATCTCAGCAGTGCAAGATTCACGTATAAGCTACAAAAGCAATAATTCAGGGTCCCGACTTTCTCCCCACCGCGCCCCCCCCCCCCCAAAAAAAAATTTTTTTTTGAAATTAAATCAATAAATAATAATAATTATCTGAGTGAGCAATTGCTATATTTGGGACTAAGAATTTATACCTGGACGTATAATGGGGCCTATATCTCAAATAGTATAGTGCCTTATTAAGTCTCAATCCCGCTCTCTATCTCAGGGTTGAAACTTTCTGTTACCATGAAATAAAAAAGATCTACCGTATATACTCTTTCTATAGCCCGTTCGTTCATAAGCCGACCCCCCTCTTATGGAAGAGACTATTATTAAAAATGTGTAACCCGCTCTTAAGCCGGTCCCAAAAAATAATAGGAAAACGTAAAAAAAAAAAAAAAAAAAACATTAAAACTCCTTGTTGAAAACAAAATTTATAAAAACAATTTATTAAAACATTCACAAAATAAATAAATAAGGTAATTGCAGACGTTTAACAATATTTTATAGCCACTTGTAGAGCAGTCGAATCTTGTAGAATGTAGAAAAGGACCCTGCTGATCTACAATAACAACACCAATATTTAATGTACATGGATAAATCCCCTATGACCTGCTCGTAAGCCCCCCCCCCCCCCCAAATCTTTACCCCTAGATTTAGTCCAAAAATGGTCGACCTTATAAGGAATACGGAGTTTCATATATTTTTATCTATACAATAATGTGATCTTATTATGTTCTCACATTTTATTTGAAATACTTCTTTTTGTTAAATTACAGTTTAAAAAAAAAAATCTCCAATCTTCACTTATCATACCCCAAAGTAGAATTGCTTAGATTTGGATCTTACATTTTACTTCGAATAATTGGACCAAAATCAAGATGGCCGTGGCAAACCTTTTGACAGTTAGTTCATGAATATTATTCTATTTCTGAAATAAAGTTATGGAAATGTATTTCAAAGATATTTTTGTAATATATACAGTGGCGTAGCTAGGGGGCGGTCCGCCCCGGGCGGCACTCATTCAAAGGGCGGCATTTCTGGGCATTTGAAAAATAAACCCAGGCATTTCCGAAAACCGCCCCTTTTCTTTTGAAGGAGCAAAACCATAGAGATACAAAAAAGAATCTCAATTTTGAGTTTAAATTAACGGATTCGTGCAACATTTGTTTGATTACATAGTGGTTATTATAACTAACGCAGAACAGTTTTAAAATTTTAAATCGCTCAAAAAAGGTAACTATTTTTTAGCAAAATTAAGCGGTCTACGTCACAGACGACGCTTTTATAAGAAAACTGCACAAAAAATAACACATCACTGCTGGCCCGCATATATGTAGTATTAATATCACACGACAGTTTTAGCGTGGAACTTCGACATTCGCTGAATGATGCGCTAACAAGTACCTACATGACATAGTGGTTCAAATATTGTGTTTAAATTGCAAGTAGTAAATTATATTGATGTTTCAGGTTTTATAAAATTATTGTAAGGTAACATATTAAAAATTAAATTTACTTTTTTTTTAAAATTGCATTAAAGTAACATATATAGCTTGTATTTTTCAGTAATATACGGTTATTCATTAAAACTGAACGATTATTCATTTCTCCATTAATAAACACCACAATAACATAAATAATTCCGAAAAAGACATACTTAAAAATTTCAAGCTTATGGGAAAATTGCCATCTGAAGTAAATAGTATAAAGAGATCAGATGCTGGAATTTTACTCAGTTCATGGCAATCTGTTACTTTTCTATGATGTCTCAATTTATGGGAACACGTCTTTTTTAAATTAATCAAACCCATTTGAACTAACAAAGATATGTGCTAATACAGAACGATGTTACAGAGAGTTGGAAATATCGACTAGATACCAAGTTAAAAGGAGAAAAATATGAGTGGGGAAAATTCAGAAGACGTGGTTCTATCTTTAGAGCAAGCAGTACAACGAGAAATGTTTTTATCCATAGATGTAATTATAAAAGAAAAGAAAAGAAAGAGGTGATGAGTTACATGTCTTTGCAAGGAAATATTCGTGTATAATACTATACCGTCTAGGATTATAAATTAAGAATTTCAACATCAATTAAATTTCTTTATTTACATTGATAAAGAAATGTTCGAGATTGAAAGAGAAAGGATCCAGGTTTTTATGGCAGTACACGGGGCCGGTATTAGCTATTGCGTGCCCCTATGCAGCTTAGTATGCGAAACTGATTGCGTGGGCCCCAGTTTGGTTAGGGATAGGGCATTAATAAGGATAGTAAGAGAACATTAAGATAGGTTGGGCCTATGAAAGCGCTGGGCCCACTACGACCGCATAGATTGCAGGAGCCTAAGACCAGCCCTGGCTGTACCAACACTACAAGAAGAGGCGTTATGTTAAAAAAAAAGAGGGGAAATACCCCCTTGATCTATTAAAATATATTTAACAGTAAATATTGGAAAAATCTTTATCCAACATTACAATTTTGCTAAGTATTTTTTTTAACAATTGCTTTCAGTGTATCTAGTTGTGAAAGGTGCTT
Source organism: Radix auricularia (assembly GCA_002072015.1). Lineage (NCBI taxonomy): Eukaryota > Metazoa > Mollusca > Gastropoda > Lymnaeidae > Radix > Radix auricularia. The sequence continues at coordinate 65,602 of MUZC01000172.1, read as the reverse complement.
CTCCAAGCTGAAGTTGAAAAAAAATATTTTCGATCCACAGTAAGTGATTTAAGACTACAAAATCGTGCAACATTGTCCATAGAACATGATATTACAAATAATATCAATTTTGATGACGTAATAAACGATTTTTCGACTATGAACGTTAGGCGTGTAAATAATTTATAAATAATAAAAAAAATATGTTTACATACTGATTTAATAAAAAAAAATCATATATTTACAAAAATAAAAATAAAAGCATATTAATTGTTAATGTTTTCGGGTGTAAATTTTGAATATCTTTTGTCTCATTTAGGGGGGGGGGGACCTGTGACCCTATAACTTTCTTATGGCCTTCAAAACAATTATCTTGTATTTTTATAATGTGTTTTTATAGGTTTATCATCTTATGCGGCCTCTTTTATTACTGCTTACATAAATAGAGCATGCAAGGATAAAATTGTTCCCCACCTTTTACATTGTACTTCGTTTCAATTACAATTATTATTCATGCTTATTAAATAAAAAAAAAATATGATTCACTAACTTAAGAGGCCGTCCATAAATGAGGTCATGTGATTTCGGCTCATTTTTCACCCCCGGCCCGCTGGTCATACGGCGTCACGAAACGAAAACTTTTAACCCCCCCATGCAAGCGGTATTTTTTATTTGAAAATGAGCATGTTTAAAATCATTTTTATTGTTTGTTTGGTAATTTAACTAGGTTTTTAGTTTAAGGTTGCACTCTAACAACGTAACACGTGTGAAACCACGTAAATCGTCATTGAATAAAGTTTGGGTAATCATATATTTCAGTGTAGCTCTTATTTAAAGTTGCGCGTTTTGAATGACATCAAATGTGTGACCCCCCCCGGTGCGTGCGTCATTTATGGGTGGCCCCTAAAAGGGCNTATATATATATATATTTAAATTCTTACTTTTCTAAATAGTAAGAAGAAAGGAAATTTCTCAGTCCCAAATAAATCAATTGCTAATCTCATTTATAAAACTTTTCATCAGTATTACTTGGGCCAAAAATATTTTATTTTAAATGTAGACTTATCACAGCTGAAGATTGGCTTAAATTTAAATCCTAATAAAAGTTGGATACTTAATATGAGTTCTAAAAGTTAAAAGCCTAACTGAAAATCTCCTGATAAGGAGTTAAATTTATGTGATTGTTGGTGTAGCTAATGCCACCTTATGGAGAATATTTCAAGTCAAAAATACAAAGACTTACGTGACTCAGGGTTGTCTGCGGGTATTCTGGGCGTGCTCGAGACTGTTGGCACTCTGTACGGGGTGACGTTTGACAAGATGGAGTTGGTGGGGTTGATGGTGACACTGTGGGGTATCGGGTTTGTTAACACCTTGTGCTCTGTGGACACGCTGCGCTGTGTAGTGTGGTGTGTTGGTGTGCTGTAAGGTATGATGTTTGCTGGTGTGCTGGTGGGTGCACCTGTGGCGGATAGAACATTCACTGTCGTCCAATGTCCAGGCTCTTGCGTTGCTGACGTTTTTGTGACTTGTATATGGTGTGGGTAGGAGGCAGGCGTAGTTGTGTTTTGAGTCCTGGAAGAGCAGACCAAAAATGCAACGAGACCGTAGCGCATTAGAAGGGTAGAACCTGCGACATGGAATTCTGGGGGGGGGGGAGAAAATAAATAGAATAAAGATTATTACAATTTAAAAGAGACTAAATATAACACAGAGAAAGGTGTATAATGTACAAAGGGTCGTTTTCGTGCTTTATATTGTCACCTCCCTTTCCACAAGTTTTGAAGCCTCACTACTTGGTGACCATCAAATGATCCAACCCGCCAACCCTACCTGTGACAGGAGACCATCAAATAATCCAACCCGCCAACACTGCCCTACGACCACCTGCCTGTGACAGGAGACCGTCAAATAATCCAACCCGCCAACACTGCCTCTGACAGGAGACCACCAAATAATCCAACTCGCCAACCCTGCCCTACGACCACCTGCCTGTGACAGGAGACCACCAAATAATCCAACCCGCCAACCCTGCCCTACGACCACCTGCCTGTGACAGGAGACCATCAAATAATCCAACCCGCCAACCCTGCCCTACGACCACCTGCCTGTCCAAACTTTCTGCAAAGAGGGTCGAATTCGGTTAAGAAAAAATGTGTTCGTGCCGGATTATGCTAATATAAAAATTAGATACGATGAGATTGAGCTACAGGCTTTATAATTATACGATTTTTTATATTTATTTTTTTATTTATTTATTTTTATTATTTATTTATCAATTGTTGTTATATTTTGTGGGGGAAAATGTGGCCAGTACTATCGCGATTTTCCTGGCTTTTTAAATATCTAATGCCATCATTTGAAATCTCTAAAATTTGAAGAATAATGACAACGTTATAGTACACAAATGTTTACATCATGCCCCATACCTTACAATATATAAGTTATAACACGTGTGCAAATAGAACTACGACGGAAATGTTGTGTATAAAATTGTGATACATGTATAATGAAAGCTTTCTTATATTTTAAGTACACCGGCAACACAAGTTGAACCTCTTATAACAAGCATAATTCGTTCCAGAATCTTATTCGGTAAGCGAAACACAAGTTAAACGAAAAAAAAAAAAATCCCAATACAAATCAATGTAAAATACAATAATGCGTTCCATACTGAAAAAAATCTTCATTTTTCACAAATATTTTATGAACATTTATTAAAATAAAGTTACTTATGAATAGTTCAGAATTTGGAATACAATTTAGATTCCTAACAAAAACGTAAATAAAAAATAAGAATTTATCATACATACTCAATCCTTTTAACTAGAAAACTATCCAAAGACATTAGTGACCAAAATGTGTCATAACAGTTTGGTAGACATTCTTGATACTCCCTTTGAATCATCCATCTCCTTAATTTTGTTTTTGTGCTTGAGAATAGTGTAGAGTGTAGAGTGTAGAGTGTAGAGTGTAGATAGTTGATGTTGACTGATTGAAAGTGCGTTTTAAAATGATTTCACGTTACATTTCAACAGTTAATTTTTCTCTCTTATGATTGAATTCTGGTGGTTTATTCTTCGAATACATTTTAGCACAGGTTACTATAGGTTGTTACAGGTTGTTATATGTTGATACAGGTTATTGTAGGTTATTACAGTTTATTACAGTTTATTACAGGTAATTACAGGTTGTTACAGGTTATTACAGGTTGTTACAGGTTGTTACAGGTTATTACACTGTGCCATAAAAATTACGAATACTGTAATACAACATTTGTAAAAATAATAATAATAATAATAAATTAATATAATACAAATATTTTTTTAAATGGTGATCACACACGAAAACGCTAACCGACTGAGTGCTAAACATGTTCGTCCGTCGAGTCAACGAGGACCACTCTAGTCATCCGAGGGATGCTGAGACTGGTTTTGTCTATCTGTGCGCAGATGGCTGACAAGACCGATCCTGGCACGGAAAGTTAGGGAACAGAAGGGACATGGGACGAGTGGGTTGTCTCCTGGAGGGTTGACAATACGGGCCTTTCGGGCTTGCCTCTTCTTTTCTACGGCGTTGATCCTGTTTGCCTCGCATATCCTGGCACCTTCGTGGATGGATTGGCGCCAGGTGGACCGATTCGATGCAGCTTCCTCCCACGTGTCTGGGTTTATTGCAAACGCTTTCAGAGACGCTTTCAAAGTGTCTTTAAAGCGTTTCTTTTGTCCATCATGGGACCGCTGTCCATGCTGGAGCTCGCCATAGAAGAGTTTCTTTGGTAGTCTCTCATTTGGCATTCGGGTTAGGTGCCCTGCCCAGCGAAGCTGTGACTGCATCAGGAGGCTGAAGATGCTGGGGAGGCCAACTTTGGTTAGTACCATTGTGTCTGGAGTTTTATCCTGCCACTTTATGCCCAGGATCTTCCTGAGGCTTGTTGTGTGAAAGTGGTTCAGCTTTTTAGCACGGCGTTGATACACGGTCCATGTTTCGAATGCATAAAGCAGTGTAGGGAGCACCACTGCCCTATATACTTTCACTTTGGTCTGGATGGTAATGCCTTTTCTGTTCCAGACATTCGGGTACAACCTGCCAAAAGTGGAGCTGGCCCTGGCAATTCTGACATTCACTTCTTCATCGATGGTGACATTTTGAGACAGTGTGCTGCCTAGGTATGTGTAGCGTTTCACTGCGTTGAGTTTCTGGCTGTTGACAGTGATGTTGGGCTCGACATAAGGCTTTCCAGGCGCGGGTTGATAAATGACTTCAGTCTTCTTTGTGTTAATTGTCAGACCAAAGTTAGTGCAGGCGCTGGAGAACAAGTTAACACTGCGTTTCATGTCATCCTCTGAGGCAGCATTGAGGGCACAATCGTCTGCAAAAAGCAGGCCCCTGATTGTATCTGTCCTGACCTTGGTTTTTGCCTGAAGCCACCGAAGGTTGAACAGTTTGCCATCCGTACGGTACCTCAGCAACCGGACTTCATGTACATTTCGTATGCATTAAATACTATCATTAAATACTATCATTAAATACTATCATTAAATACTATCATTAAATACTATCATTAAATACTATCATTAAATACTATCATTAAATACTATCAGCACATTACTTCATCGACTTTATAAATCAAAATCAAAGTTTTAAAACATTAAACATAATCGATTTCACCGTAATTTTTTTTTTTAAATCCTCGTGTCAATTAATTATTTATGATGAGGTCGCGGGCCAGTTAAAGTGTTAAACTCGGGTCGTATTGTGTACAAATGAACTTGGAAATGAGCAGCTGATAGTGTAGCACAAGAAACACGGGAAAGTTGCATTTGTTGATAAAATATTATTTTTTCGGTAAGGGACCTTTCAAAAATGGCTTCATGCGTTTTTGGCGATGTTCACCCTTCTCCTCCCCCTTCGTCACGCGTCGTCACAAAAACTTAGATCCCCCTCCAATAAGACGTCACACTGCTTTGCCTCCCCGCCCCCACCCTCCATAAAAGCCATATTTTCTATTTGAAAATGAGCATATTACTTTTTTTGTCAACTAAGTATATATATATAGTGCAGGGGTGTATAAAGTCCGGCCCGCGCTTAAATTTTAACTGCCCAGTCTCCTTATCTTAAATAACTAATTAACGGCCGTATCATTCATGTAACTGCATTAGGATTATTTTTTTTAAATCGAAAGAAACTTTGTACTGTTTTGAGTACCTCAAAGGATGGCAAAAATCGATAACATTTAATTGTTTCCTATTTAGATCTACTATACTTTTCAGTATTAAAGACCAAACAAGGGAAACAAATGTAGTTCCTTCCGTTCGTTCTGATGTCATCATATACTCAACAAAAGTATCCTTTCAATTAATATACAAATCATAAATATTACATTATAAACCAAAAATTCGATTTTAGCCTCATGGGCCGCAATGAGTTTCATGACCGTTCGGTCTCAGGCGCAAATATTGTATAAGGACATTTTGCGCCCGGGGACAAACAATAAAACATATAAAACGTTTAATCAAAGTTCACTATAATTATATGCTAAGGCTCATCTTGGCGCCCCTGTACCTTGGCTCCTGGGGAGAAATGTACTCATCGCCCGACAGACTTCTCTGACAAATGTACTCATCGCCCGACAGACTTCTCTGACAAATGTACTCATCGCCCGACAGACCTCTCTGACAAATGTACTCATCGCCCGACAGAC
>MUZC01000172.1:46850-59453 GCA_002072015.1 Radix auricularia | reverse complement strand
CGCCCCTGTACCTTGGCTCCTGGGGAGAAATGTACTCATCGCCCGACAGACTTCTCTGACAAATGTACTCATCGCCCGACAGACTTCTCTGACATATGTACTCATCGCCCGACAGACTTCTCTGACAAATGTACTCATCGCCCGACAGACTTCTCTGACAAATGTACTCATCGCCCGACAGACTTCTCTGACAAATGTACTCATCGCCCGACAGACCTCTCTGACCGTCGCACGGGACACACGGTTTTAAATGTACAATTTTGATTTCCCTACTGATTGGAGTGGACTTATATTCAAATCAAACAACTGTACAAGACATCTTAGCAATAGAGAGAAACATCTCAGAAATTGTTAGTGTATTCTGTAGCCAAAGATTCAGTTTTTTAAAATTTCTTTTCTTCTAATCCAACATTTTTGCAACTGCAAAATCTTCTTCGTTAGCAAACAATACTAATAGAGATAGGATAACATTGTACACAACTTTTAACATCTTAAAACTACGCGCACACACACACAAACACACACACACAGACGCACGCACGCATAAAAACACACACACAAACATTTTGAAGCGCAAAGCCCTGGCTTGAATTAAGTAGATCTATTCTTTTTAAAAAACTTCATAAGCAATACATGCTACTTCTAATAGATTTTGGAATGCAATCCCAACATTTGATAGTCTACTGTTTTTAAAGTGTATTTTCGCGCGTCAAATATTTAGGCGAAAGCTGCTTGGTATTTAATGTTAGAGATGAAAATTTATATGTACATTATAATGGAATACTTTAAAATTTAGTCTAACTGTTTGCTGAATTTGATCCTATCATGGAGGAGTATGTAATAAATAACATTTAAAAATACATACTTGACATCAACGTTCATGAACATTTTAGGGCTTTATTCCGATTCAAAGATTGCTAAGGATATGATCATGGGGCGACAATGAAAGGAGAACATGTAATCAAATATTAGAAAATCAACCCTTGTGTATTTTTTTAATAGCATGCTATAGCCACCCCCTTAACCTGGTAATAAATGTTATGGCCACCCCGTTAACCTGGTAATAAATGATATAGCCACCCCGTTAACCTGGTAATAAATGATATAGCCACCCCGTTAACCTGGTAATAAATGATATAGCCACCCCCTTAACCTGGTAATAAATGATATAACCCCCCCCCCCCGTTAACCTGGTAATAAATAATATAGCCACCCCGTTAATCTGGTAATAAATGATATAGCCACCCCGTTAATCTGGTAATGAATGATATAACCACTGCGTTAACCAGTGGCGTCGCTAGGGGGGTGCGGAGGGGGCGGGCCGCCCCGGGTGACACCATCAGGGGGGTGACACCAGACCGTAAAATTCTATATATTCCCGTTATTTGGCACTGGAAAACTCGGAGGATTTCTATGAGTTAAATCATGAGGGGGGTGACATCATGAGCTACCGCCCCGGGTGACACCATGAGCTACCGCCCCGGGTGACACCAACTGTAGTGACGCCTCTGGCGTTAACCTGGTAATAAATGATATAGCCACCCCTTAACCTGGTAATAAATGATATAGCCACCCCCTTAACCTGGTAATAAATTCACCCCTTAACCTTGTAATAAATGATATAGCCACCCCCTTAACCTGGTAATAAATGATATAGCCACCCCCTTAACCTGGTAATAAATGATATAGCCACCCCCTTAACCTGGTAATAAATTCGCCCCCTTAACCTTGTAATAAATGATATAGCCACCCCCTTAACCTGGTAATAAATGATATAGCCACCCCCTTAACCTGATAATAAATGATATAGCCACCCCTTAACCTGGTAATAAATGATATAGCCACCCCCTTAACCTGGTAATAAATGATATAGCCACCCTCTTAACCTGGTAATAAATGATATAGCCACCCCCTTAACCTGGTAATAAATGATATAGCCACCCCCTTAACCTGGTAATAAATTCGCCCCCTTAACCTTGTAATAAATTATATAGCCACCCCCTTAACCTGATAATAAATGATATAGCCACCCCCTTAACCTGGTAATGAGTGATATGACCAAATCATCATTAGACGGAGACATCCCCTTTGTGATTTTACAAAAATCGTACTAATTTTGTTAACTTCATCGATTTTTAGATGGACCATTCTTTTAAAACCTCTCAGTGACAACAGGTGGGGAAAGCCAACTTGATGCTAGAAAGCCGTTGAGGTATCAAATCGGTCAAATATGTGATGCATTGATTAGCATTTGTGAGAACAAAGATGTAGATAGATCAATAATAGAACTTATACAAATACAATTCAAATATTTTTTTTAAAATTGTGGTGATATAGTGAGGTATTGAATCTTGTCAATCGGATTTGTAAACTCTTGCAGAGCAAAAATTCAGATATTTTTTCACGGAGCGGTTCAAATGCTTAATCAGACCCTGTTCAAAACTACGATTATATCTCAAAATGTATGATACTTTAAAAAAAAAAAAAAATTCTTCCTCGTTTGCACCATATAAAGTTAACGTTTAAGGAACTTTCATTGTATTTTATTATTTGAATTACTTACCCATTTCAGATAATGATTCAGTTGAGAGTTATGCAGAGTGATGTAGAAAAAATAATTAGTTTTTATTAAACACTCGGTTCAATAGTCGGAGTCACCTCTCTTTATCCTTAGATGTTATTTGGATGAAAGTCTTCAACTTCTGGGAAAAGCTTTGCATGAGTGCAACATTCACCGAAATTAGAATAGTCACAAACCCTTACATCTTCACTGTATTAAGTTGATGTTTTCAAAAATGATCTAAGTTTTATTTATTCTCATTTCTCTTTAAACTCGGAATCTATTGACTTTAACCTAAGTGTTACTGATGCTACAGACCAAAATTTCTTGCAGTTTTCTTTGGACTCTGTTTTCTCCGAATGCAAAACCTCAAAGTAATTATAAGTTTAGTTAAAAATAAAGAACAATTTGAAAAAACAACCAAAAAAAATAACAAAAAAAAAAACAAAAAAAAAAAAAAAAATCTCGATTTGTGAAACTCCAAAACTGTCAACACAGAAACACCAGGTTCAAACTGGCCACCATCTGGACTTGGGCTCGAGTGGACACCGGGGCCCTGTCGCCCACTCTTGTCACCGCTCGTTTCAAAATTATATTTGCAAGGGTGTCATTGCCAACCAGTGTGGCCGGTTAGTTAAATGTCAAGGGTTCAGGCGATGAATCGTCACAACTGTTCAAGTTCAAACCCGAGGAATACCTTGGCAAATGACAGTCTGCATAAAAATGTCTCGATTTCGGGGGAGTGGACGGGCCACTATGATAACATTGTCATGAATCGTTTTAAAGACCAGTTCCGTTATTTGTTTGAACGGAGATTCTTGTGCCTTTGTGTGAAATAGATTCATCGACATCTATGATGTAGAGGGTCCAATTCTGTCCTCCCCAAAACTCCCTGAATACACAAACGTCTTGTCTCGTCATATGACCAGACGGAGCTGGAGCTGCTGTGATCACCGGGCGACTGTCTGGTTGATTGCTCAGATTAAGGAATTACACCAGAGAGTGAGGATACGCCTTGTATCGTTCAGAAGGAAATGCTGGCAAGCCGAAAAATGTCACCGAATTTAATAGCGCATTGACGTATGTGCTTAAACCACAAGCCAGTGGCGTCACTAAGGGGTGTGGTGGGGGCCGGCCGCCTCTGGTGACACCAGCCCTATTGACACCTCTGGCACAAGCCCTAACTATTTTATTAGCTTTATGGGGAGATGGGGGCGAGCACAGATTCCTTCTCTTCTACACAAAAATAAGATGATTATCTTAGCTTTTGTTTTTTTTAATAATATTTTTTAAATATTCTAGGGGCATGCTTAAATACAATGTAATTAATACTTTCAAGCAAGCCACGGTAAATTTGCCAAACTTGACCGGTCTGCGGAGATAAAAAGTTCGGTGACCACTGTAATTGGAGCCTTAATGATGAGATCATTAGGGGAGGCAACAAAGTTCAAACGTAAATTTTCAACGCAGACAAAAAATGAAAAGGGCCGTCCATAAAACACGTCACGATATTTTTGACCATTTTTAACTTCCCCCTCCCCCCTGTCACAAACCTCAGATAATTAAAAATTAATGTAAAAACACGTTAACGTCACACATGGCCGGACACCCCTGCCCCCCCTCTGACAACACTTTCTTACAACCCTCAGGTGTGTAACGTACATTATGGACGGCCCCTAGCCTTTTTTTTTAAAAAATATTTGTTAGTAAATTAAATAAAACAAAGATAATAATATTGTTTTTTTTAAAGATTAAATAACATAACTGCACTCTAAAAATATATTTCATAATGTTATTTTCATTACATTTTCAAAGCCAACGAACGCGAGCATGGCTGCATGGCCAAGAGGTCGCCTGTTCCAAATGGCCCATTATTTTAATATCCTGGTAACAGTTAAAAATCATGTTAAGCCTGGTCCCTTTTGGAACTCAGGACGTGTTAGCGCATTTTCGTATTATGTATCAGTACTTATGTTAGATATCAGCATTATGTAGCTATCAGTAATTGTGTTTAGATTTTAGACTTATTTTTATGAATTTTCTTGTGTAATGAATACACCTGAAATTTTTTTTAATTTAAAAGTCATTTCTTTACATTTTAAATTTTTTTATTTTCTCTTTAATCTAACTACAAGTGGTTTGTGGTCACTGAAATAGGACTCATAAATGAAACATTCTAAATTGTAATCAGCTAATCGCCCAAATACTCCGTCAATTGTTGTTTGATAGATCGTGGTTGCCAATCTTGTTGAAAGTAGTTAAATGTTGAAGCTTGTTTCGAAAAAGTTTTCAATTTCTGCCCCTGGGCCGCTAAGATCTTGATTGAAGTCACCACAAATGATGACGTAAAACTCTCTAAACTTTTACACATTTTCTAATGACGTCAACAAAAAAAAAAACTAATTCTTTTGCACGCTTTTGCACCACTAACCAATAACTTTAACTCTTCAATGCTTGAAAAACGATGTATTCGACTTCCGGCAATGGCGGCCGTTGCCTGCGCCAGTGTTATCTCTCGATTCGCAATGTTTTTTGGTAGTTTTAACGGGGTTTTTTAACGGATCGAGTAACTGAGTGTTGATGCACAAATGGCAGGTCAGGACATACAAAAAACATATATACATCATGGGTCTAGGACTTATGGTTGCTGAGATCTAGGGTGATGACAGACGGACGGACGGACAAAACGGGTGCAATAGCGCATTCGACTTCTCGAAAATGCGCTAAAAAGTCTATATCCCAACGTCACCAAAAGTGAGAAAGAATTTCAGTCTTTGTAAAAATTAAGTATATTTATTGTTTATTAAATTTGAAGAATGTAGTACTAGTACTGTACATAATAGAAAATGATTGAAAAGACTGCGCAGATGTTCATATAATCACTTACCGTATTATGTATAGTCTCAGTATAAAATCGCTTTAACAAGTTGTGTTTTGTGTGTGCATATGCACGCGTGTTTTCATGTCCGCAAGCAAGTGCGTTTTTGTATGTGTGTGAAAGTGCTCGCAGTTCGTATCCATAATTTTGTTTGTTTTAACGATGCTGCTGTAAGAAACAAAATCTTTTGTTTCAAAAAAAAAAATCATTAAACTTTTTTAAAAATTACACATAGTGGAGTTGGTGAACGGCCTGTTATTTTCTACAAGTTTCATTCAATCTCAAAGTGAACGTTTCCACGTGACCTTGAGCTCCGTGTGGCCACAGCCAGGCCCTAAGCCACAGCAAATATTGGGACACAGATAGCCGCGGACCCTGGCAAATATCCTCCTCCGACACTCCGATAGCCTCCCTTGTTTTACTTGGACTTAGACACGGCCATCTTCCACAGACCAGAAGAGACAAAGGAGAGAAAAGAATGTTTTAGTTGTTTCCCAAAGCGGTCTCTTACAGGAAACTAAAAGAATCATAATAAATATATTTTTATTTATGAAATCATACTTTTGAGAAAGTAAAAAGCATTGTAAAATCATCATCTATTACTGTCACTAATTCCGCATTACTCTTCATGTACCCACGAATTTGTTATAATTTATTATGCTTAACACCAAGATGGCACAGTACCTACAAATTCATAGTCATGCAGCACTGAAGCCTGCATGTTGGAGCACTCAAGTTGAAGTGACCAAGAACCATCTTTAATTATATTTTAAAAAATATTTTTATTAGGTAAGTAACCTCAACTACACTTTTTTTTAAAATATATACAGCCCTCTCACTAGCCAAAGCCAATATGCCCAAGACTTCAAACTGACCAAAGCAGCCCTCACATCCGACTGACCAATGCAGCCCTCACATCCAACTGACTAATGCAGCCCTCACATCCAACTGACCAATGCAGCCCTCACATCCAACTGACCAAAGCAGCCCTCACATCCAACTGACCAATGCAGCCCTCACATCCAACTGACCAATGCAGCCCTCACATCCAACTGACCAAAGCAGCTCTCAAATCCAACTGACCAATGCAGCCCTCACATCCAACTGACCAATGCAGCCCTCACATCAAACTGACCAAAGCAGCTCTCACATCCAAATGACCAATGCAGCCCTCACATCCAACTGACAAAACCAGCCCTCACATCCAACTGACCAACACAGCTCTCACATCCAACTGACCAATGAAGCCCTCACCTCTAATCATTCATATCATGGTGTTCTATTCAACTCTTAATTCATTCTCATGGGGCAAAGAAAAGATATAACACTTCAAATAAGTAAATCTAGACCTTCCTTCTAATATAGAAATCTTAGTATTTAAGTATAATTCAATGTTACTACATGTACTTACTCAGTGACCAATAATAACTGGGTTTGTTTTTGTTGTCCCATAACCTCGTGGTTCGTAAGGGGTTCTTAATATTTCCATTAGAACTTTCTCGGGGCTTGGTAGACCTAGCGGCGCCCATCTCCTCTCCAGTTTAGTGGACTATTTAGCAATAGTCATTCACCAACATTTTTTATTGTGGCTTTTACTTGGGTTAAATCCCACACCCCTCATCTTGTTTGGCGATCGCACTATTGACTTTGCTATCAAGCCGCCATTGAGTGTTAAAATAAAGCAACTCCTTGAGACTAGGATTATGACATGTTTAATAGAACAGTAATACAAGATAGACAACAGGCACTCAGCTGTACAAGGACAAATATGACATGACCAAACATGAAAAAAATTAAAAGCCAAAGCTGACCATCTATTGGCATGTCCTTGAAGGGAGGTTTTGTTGTATGCAGTTTGTTGAACTAGATGGTCTTCTAGAACCAGTTTCAAAGTTCAATTTTGAATCTTACAGGATATACATTATTTAATTACTCTATTTTGATACAAAAATTAGCCCATGATTCAGTTGTAAACATGTAATGTGATTATCTTAAAAGCTTTAAGTCAAACTGGTCAACAAATGAAATAGCCTACTGAAGATGATAAACTTGTTAAGTCAATATTCACATTGGAAATTATTTAACCACAAGTAATGGTATTACAATAATCAAATTTATGTCAGCTGTTAAGACTTCATCAAAACATCTTGAAAACAAAAAATAAATGACATCTCTCAATGCCTGTTTTTGCAGTCTATAAATATTTCTTTAGGATGGGAAAAAAAACATTTCTCTAACTTACACAAATATTTTCATGTTCTTCATTGTGTATGTGTGTATGCCTGCTCTCCCTTGCATCCAAAAATTTAAAAAATATACCTTAGGAAATCTAAAAGAAACTAATATAAAGTTGGATAAATTTGTTGTTTTTATAGACCATGTTAACCTTCATGGTACATTTGTACACAAATTTACAAAAAAAAAAAAAAGAAGCAGTTAAAAAATTTTTTTTAATTAAGACTTTCTTAAAAATGACACGTGAATTCTGCAAGAGTTCTTCTGTAATTAATCAGATCATGTTGCAGTATGTTAATGTTAGTGTTGAATTCATGCATGAAGTACATGCCTATGGATTTAAATAAGGATTTAAGAAAAACAGCAAAAAATAATGTGGAGTTTGCACTTTATATTAACACTAAAATAGTCAACTCCTCAACAGTAATCTAGAATCTTGTGCCCCTAAAATATTCCAAGGTACAAAAGAAAAAAAAAAGTATGGACATATATTCAAGTTACATTTTTTTTTGTGGACAAGCATACATTTTACAGCCCATTGTTTATAATAAATTTACAAAATGAAATCATTCAATTACTCATTTCAAAATGTTTCTATGATTATATCTATTTGACTCAATTTTGTGGCTATTTTTATCATGTTCTTTTGCCAAGCATTGTTCCCTGTGTTAAATTTCTCTTTGCCATGATCCTAACTAGTTTTAAAAGAGAACATTTTTTAAAAATCACGAGTACAGATGTGTCAATGGTTTTAAAAAAATTGTGATTGTTGATAGTTTTTACTGCCCTTTAGTCAAATTATGTTAGATTTATCAATGTTCTGATGGTTGGCAACCCTGCTCCCATCAGTTATATTAAAATATCAATGACATGTAAATAAACATTTTCAACTCCTTTTTAATGTAACATTGCAGCATTAATATTACAGCTTATAAAAGCAAATGAAGGACAACCTTGAATGCACAAAACAAAAATCTCCCCCACTCCTCTAAACAAAAAAATTCTATTAACTGGCAGTAAATGTCTACATCAGACACAAACAAGTAGAGACAACATTTTGGTATTCAGGCGAAAATCGCATGCAAAATTTGACAGCCTACGAAAAATTACATGCACTGTTGTATTCTCACAAACAGTTAAATTTTAAATGATGGAGTGAAAAGACTAATAATATTTACATCAAAGAAAAACAACTAAATATTTTATACCTGAATACAAAATCATTCACAATCATTTATTAACTCTTTCATCGATGAATTTGAATGACAAATGTATAAAATATTCAGGTGATGTGATTGTGTGAACACTAAGAATTGGCTGAATTCAATATTTTAACATTTCTAATATGCTACTTAAGTGACCAACAAACATAAGTAACAGTCTTTTTTTGTATAAGGTAAAAAAACACACCTTTTTTTGGTTTAAATCAATGCAATATTTCAATGTATTATGAGGTAAAAATTTTCCAAAATTATAATTCAACAAATTTGATGATGTGTGAGTCTAAAAAAATAATTAAATATTTGTTTTCATTTTTATCCATAAAGGCTATGAAAAAAAATTGTCAAAATCAAAATGTCTTTTTAAAAAAACTTAAAATTTCTACAAATTAAAAAATATCACAACATGGGGGTTTGTGATTTTGTAATATTAAAATATGATATTTTTTTCTATTTGACAAAGGGAATAGACACTTTAATTCATTGTTTTAAAAAAACAACACATTTTCTAATTATTTCTCCTTAATGAATGTTAAATGAATGCATTTAATAAGTCTGGTGATTATATATGATAGCACAAAATGGGTGCAGTTAAGAAATGCAACACAATGGCAATAAATGTCAGTATCAACAGAGATAAAAAAATGTGACTGTAATGTTGGCAATATGACATCAGTTAGACTGCTTTTGAAGGATTTTCTGCCAAAGATTCAGGTTTTTCACCAGCAGCAAACTCATCTGAACAAAAAAATGAACAAATACAAAAAGATTTAGGACAAGCTCTACAAAAAACTAGACAACATGCATATCTTTACTATAATAGATAATAAATTATGTTTACCAATTCAACTTTGATACACCCAAAAAAAGAGGCCTTCAAAATATTTTATTTATATATTGGAAGAAGTTTTAATTATATTTATAGCAGATTTATTTTGTGTGTTATGTTAATGAACAATTTCATAATTCTGTATGATTTGATATTAAACTAATCACTTAAAAGCGTTTCATTGAAATTATATATATTACAAATAACCTTTGTTCTAAACTTATTTACATTAAAATAACTAAAGCTGTTGCAGTTGATTAAAGAAATAAAATACAGGGGAGGTGAGTCAATTGGTTATGAATAAATTAAGACCCCTAGCAGAGAGTAATATTTAAAATGTAAAAATAAATGATAAAATCATTACCGAAAAAAATCTATAATTAAAATAATACGGTCAGGGATCAATCTATTCACTATTCCACACATACTGTTTAACTTACAGAACTAAATGGAAAAGATGTAAACAAGGTAAGGGTTAGCCTGACAGGACGTAACAAAACAGCGGTCCTGTCAGGCTAACCCTTACCTTGTTTACGTCTTTTCCATTTAATTTTTTATATTTTTCCATTTTAATTTTTGCAGTCTCACCCCTCATTTTGTTTAACTTACTGGCAGCTTTGAATACAGCAGCAACATCAGCGTCCCCATAGCCCATCCTTCTTGCTTTCTTGAACAGTTCATTGGCTGCGGCCGCCAAGTACAGGGGCTGCTCTACACTGTCTCCTAAACCCAAGACCAGGCGCAGATCCTTCTGCTGGTGCTGCAGGGGAAAATGGGCCTCATACCTTCCATTCAAGATAGCTGATGATAATAATGAAATGGACATACATTTGATTTAGTTATGGCACTCTTTAATCCTCTTGTTACTTCTAAGCTATAAGAAACTCATCTATAGACTAGCAACAATAAATTAATTATAATGTAATTACTTAATCTGAATCTTAAAAAAATAAAGGTCTACCGATATATATCAGACCAAAATATCAGCCAGCCAATATATGTATAACTCCCGATATTGATGTCACCAATATTTCATATTCATAATATGTGACATTTTGACAAGACTAAAAAATTTCAGAAAAAAAATTATAATTAGATTAATGTTGTTAAGACCACTTGCTTTTGAGAACTGGTTAACTGTCGGTCCATATTTTTACCATGTTTTGTGAACCAACAAGAGAATGCATCGAATTTTCGCCCCACATCATCTGATTTGACATCAAAGCGCCTGTTATGTACCGATGCTAGTATTCAGTTCTCAGTTGTGATGCTGTCAAAACAGCGAATATGAACCAAAAAATCCTCAACTGAACAAAGAAGTAAACCGTAATGATTAATATTCAATTTTTTTATTTAAAGGTATTAAAACGGCATATTATCAAATGTCAAGTTGAAGTCAGTTGGTTTTTAAGGACCGGTTAACTGTTTAAAAAAATACCCTTTTACTGTGCTGTCTGTATTTTTCCTTAATTTATATAAGACTAAGAACCAACAAAAGAATGTATCAAATTTTCGCCTTGTGCTGTCTGGTGGTGACATCAAAGTGCACATGAGGACACCACCATTTGTGTTCAGCTCTCATGCGCTGTTTTTCCTTTTCAAACGAACACAAAATAAATTTTTAGAAAACATCAAATTTTTTATCAACGAGGTAATTTTAAGTCTTGCATGTACTTGGCAGGAAACCTATCGATATAAGACCAAAATCGAATTTGAGGACCAATAAACCGTCTGGTAGGCCTATCTTTCCCCTTGTATTATAAATAGTAACTCTTGTGGCCTTGGCGGTTATTGACATTTTGACATTACCACCACGCTAGAATTTTTTTATTATTTAAAAATCGTACACTAGGCAAACTCCACTAACAGTAATGGCGTGTATTTTTTATATATAGACCGTAATATTAAGAAAACACTTTGATGTCATGGTTGCTGGCGTATTGGCTCTGGCATTCTGCCGAAACACAAAACTCCAGGTTATAAGCTAATAACAATAAATTGAAGTTACTGTGAGTGCAGTGAACCGGTCCTCATTAACTCTTTTTCTCCGGAACAACGCTCCCATCGTTGATTTCAAAGGGACGTTTCTGCCGGATCAACGATGGCAGCGTTGATTTATTAAAAGGGAATAGTTTCGTTTCTTTACATAACTATTTAACTCAAATTAGTTTCAATGTATTCTAGAATGATTTCCCTTGAATTAAAAAGTCGGAAATCGGTTGTTTGAACGTGTTTTCACCACGAAAGAAGCGTTTGAAAGGCTTGTTTTCATTTTCGTTTTTACGTTTGTTTACAAACATGGATATTCAACTAGCTCATCTGGTTATTGATCTAATATTATTCTAAATACTACGATGATAAACAAGAACAAGGTATAGTTTTTTTTAATGATTATTGAGATATTAATTTTAAATTGCCGATGAAAAATACGCTTAGTCTTAGACTAGTACTAGTAGTAGTAGTTGATAAAAAAAATAAGTTGACAAGTCATCTGTTGATAAACATCATGTCCCACCCACGTCTCAAATCTTGATGAATATTTATACTAAAAATAATAATATTGACTATATGTAATGTAATTTGAAAGCTGCTAAACTTTTCACTTAAACTATGTGCAGTTTTAGATATAATTTAAAACAATTTCTAGTTACAATATGTATAGCTTCAAGTTCCATTGTAAACAGTTCAATTTTTTGTATAATTTTCCAGTGTGGGTGACCATGGATAATGAGCTCTAATATTATATTTATTTGCTTATTTGAAGTGACATTGTTTCTATTTGGTGCAAAAATGAATATAGTTTCTAAAAAACACTACTTTATTACATTTTAGATAAAAATCTAAATTTTAGTGACTTTGAATGAGGTTTTGTAAAAAAAAA
>MUZC01000172.1:0-33820 GCA_002072015.1 Radix auricularia | reverse complement strand
ATATATATATATATATATTATATATATATATAAAAGATGAAAGAATATATAGTTCATCTGTGAAATAGACTTCATTCAGGCTGAAATCATTTTGAGAGAGCTTAGTGACCAAATTAGATTGGAAAGACTAGAACAATTTTTCGACGTTTTCAGAATAGGCTTTAACTAGACATATTTTGGTGCTATCAGAATTGGGTCAAGCTTGGTGCCGTCAGAAAATAGTTTAGCTAGACAGAACTGGACGCCATCAGAATATAGTTTAGCTAGACAGAACGTTACGCAATCAGAATATAGTTTAGCTAGACAGAACTTGGTGCCATCAGAAATATAGTTTAGCTAGACAGAACTTGACGCAATCAGAATATAGTTTAGCTAGACAAATATTGGTGCCATCAGAATATAGTTTAGCTAGACAGATATTGGTGCCATCAGAATATAGTTCAGATAGACAGATATTGGTGCCTTCGCAGATTGGTAACCGGTCCAATTTTCCTTTAGAGTTATCTGACCGACGCCCCTCAGCTGTTTAGAATTACCGCGCAGTAAATTTTGTAAATAATTGCCCAAAAATGGATGCTGCATAATTTTGCACAGGAATTTTAAGCTTTGTACACGGACTTACGAACCTTAGAGGGTAAATTGGTAACCACCATATTAAACTAAATCGGAGGAGGTACATGGACAAATATTTTTTTCTTTCAATGTTTAAATGTTGACACTAAAAAGTAGCATTTCAAATGGGGCTTTCCTTTCACTACTCTATAAAAAGTATAGCTTTTATTTGTCGACTTTGCCGTAGTGTGTGTGGCCCCAGTGTGGGGTCTTCTATTTATAAACTAACCATAATGTTTTTAATTATATTGCGATTCGTGTTTATGACACTCTTTATTGGTATGTATTTTTGTGCATTTGCGTGACGTGAATCATTTTTTTTTCCCAGAGTAATGTCTCTCCGTGGAAGTTGATACCCACGTCTTGATATTTATAGATCAATGTATCAAGTAGTCAGAGGCGAAACAACGACTTGGCATCGGGGCAGTTGCCGAGGGCTAATCCTTCAATAATCAATTTGTTCTGTTTAATTTAGTATTTTCCATATTTCTCAAATGACCCAAAAATTAATTAGCCAAGGGCGCGGAAAACCCAGTTACGCTTCTGCAAGTAGTAAATGTTGATATCCATGTGTTGGTACAAAACTGACCAGTGAATTAATTAAATGAAATCCCGGTTAATGAAATCCAATGAACAATGTATCAGGTATTCGCTAATGTACAGCAATCCTTATGTTGCTTTAAGCAGAGCCCAATAAAATTGATTATTGAAAAGTGGTTTGCTTAATCCATTGCCATCAAAACATACTTTAATTTAGTTCCTCTGTGGTTTTAAAAAAAAACCCGACATACGAGATACGAATGACTTCACAAACACTAATGAGAATTGATGATGGTTTTAAACATTAATATAAGTGCGAGACATATAACGCCATGATTGTATTCACGCGGCAAACACTTTGAGTCTTTAATCCCGGAACGACATCTTTAAAGACAAGTCGGGGCACGATGACATTAGACAATTTGACATGTTGTTGGTACATCGTTACATACGCCGTTAAAATAGCAAGTCCATAGACATAATCATAGTGGTCAACATCTTGTTTATGGGCCACTCCTCCTCGAAGTACGGGACTGTTGCCTACATTCGCCGAATGAAAACGAAATTGTAGCGTGCTATTAGGGTCTATGAATCAATGGGTCAAGTAGGTTTCTTTGGATTATACCAAGCACACGTGAAATAGGTCAGGTGGGTCTTTTTGGATCAAACCAGGGGCAGTGACCAAGGTCAAGGTAATCCTTTGCGAGTGGAACCGATCTTCTCTAACCCACGGTCTTTTTTAAAAAATCGTATCACTAAGTCCCAAAAGGGCGGGAAGGATGACACCAGGGGGCCACGAGCTACTAGACAACAGAGGCGTTATCAAGTACTAAAGGCTGCTCTATAGATGCTGTCACCACAACAAAGATATTCTAACCATCCGACATGTGACACTGGGGAGATTCTAATGGTACAAAGAACATGTAGCCGACATAGCGGACTGTCGAAAACCTAACTGATAAGCACGATAAGATAAAGGGATTGTATTTGGTTGCTGGTTGGACTCATTTTTAGGTTTATCAAATTTGATGCAGTGGTTGTGTATATTTATTTGGATGAAAAGATGGTAAAATTCGCATTGCTACCATATTGTAAACAAAAACGTGTACAAAATAAATGCTTTTCAAACCAACCATAAATTTGAAGGATACCATTCATTCATTTTTAATGAGTTGTAGAAATATTTCCGATTTTTAACTTTTATCATATTATTATATAAAGCCACAATGAACTGCCAGGGCGGGTGCGAAAAGCACACTGTCAGACTGTCAACTTCTAATGGAGATACCGGTTATTTTCACTCTAACTTTTTGCGCGCGGGCTATATTTATCCAACCAATTGGCTTCCAGCTATGTCCCGACACAAAACAAAATATCGACATTGACAATAGGCTGGCTCCCCCGCTTCCCTAGCGGTAGTTTGACATTTAAATGTCCACATTATAATTAAATCAATGGTAGGCATCAAGTGCGTACGCAGTGAGTAAGAGGGTGTTATTGATTGTGGAGATTTTTGCGGGGAGGAAGTAGGTACATTTAGTCAATTTCCTTGACTAAAATTTTAATGAGTGAGCCACGTGGAAAGTGCCTTGACAAACGTATGATGTAAAGGCGGCGGCTTCTTCCCGTGACTAATGGGTGCATCTCGTCCTCGAATTTCACCTTTATCTGAAAAGCCCACTATCACTCGTACATGTCAGTAATATATATGTCTTATCTACTAGACAATCTCTACTTATCTGATAGTATCTTTACTCTAAGCACATTAACTAGCGCAGCACTGACTGATTTGACATAATTAACATGGGTCGATCATACTCATAGCCATAACCTGAATTTCATAACAAAATCCACACGCCATAGGAAGTCGATTGTAACTAAACAAACTTCATCGATTCTTGATTTCAACTCTGGCAAGTGTGAGGGGGAAAAGTTTTGATTGCAAGAAGTCACAGAGGCGTTGGTCATAGGATTATATATAATTAATTATTGATATTTTATTTTAAAATGTAGAGAAAATCATGGTCATTGAGACTCACAAGTAAAACATTGAACACGATTGGCAATAGACAACGGCGTTCACAATTTCAAATTAAGAGCGAAATCACAAGATAAAATGGTTATAATTAGATGTAGAAGTACCCCACCCATCTTCACGGGTACAATAAACTGACAGACGGGCCGGGCCTACCCACCACGATCGACAATCTTTAACCCAGGCCCGGAGAGCGACACCATCTTACGCAACAAGGGCCGAGAGAATATCGATTGGGATCTGCTGGGAAGTTGTTAACATTTTTAAAAAAAACATTTCTCACTCCAGCCCCAACTCGTGCACCTCCTCCACTGTCTATGTTGTCACACTGGTGCCAGCAGTGATTTCTGTCCAGTTTGTGCACACGCTACACCAGAGCCTGGCAGGCGATGTCTCATCATCTTAATTTCAGTATTTTTACCGTTGAAAGAGGTCTTTTTATATGCACTAGGACGTGCAATTTGAATAGATTTTCAGGACTAATAAAACGAGTACGGCGCTCTCATGCTCCACAGAAGCACATGCCCGGTTAAAATAAAAACAAAAACATTTGCTAAGACTTAGTCGCATACTGGTAAAGTAATAATGACAACATATTAAGTACACTGAAGGTTCTTCTCCCATGCCCATTTACCCTCTCAATTTTAAAAAAATCCACTAAATACTGTAATTGTAAATAATAATTGTAAATTACAACTATAACAGTTAGGTTTTCTTAAACAATAATATATTGTGTTCACATAATTCAATACTGGCGAGATCAACTGGATCCATCTCGTCACTTGCACACCACCACCCCCCTTAACCCTTTCCCGAAACAACAAAGGTCAACGGTAGGACAAGTCCAACGACAAGACACAACCAACCCAAATAAATATAAAAAATGAAGTCGGCGCGGAACGCCGCGGCGGCCAGAATCCACCGAGCGTCGACCGACGTGGTAAGCCTGTGGCAGGCTCCATCACAAACACAGACACTACACACGGCGTTCAGTGTGTGTTGTTGCTCAGCTCGGGGACGGGACTGTTGGAAGTCGCTTTTGGCGAGACACTCGGGGTTCGGAGTCTTTCGTTATACAGGTTCAAGTATCACCAAACTTAACAGTTACCACAGTAAGTTGAGTCGATAATGATAGATGGAAATCCAACCTTTGTGTTACCTGTTATGGCTTGTAAACAAGAAGAAGACTAGTGAAGTGATGATGTGCTATAGGCTATTGATTTTCAGAGTATGCGTAGGCTAAGTCTCTGGGAGGTAATAACACGGCTCGTGCACTGTACTGTTACAGTACAGTCTATAATTATAATTAACTCTTCAATCCTTTAATTTATCATTAATTATTAATAATGAATAAAAACCATTTAAGTGTTAACCGTGCCAACCATTTTACTCTTAGAGATCATGGCATAGTGATGGTTGAGGTGTAAGCAGAGGTGTAAAATATATTGCTTATACTTATAGTAAAGTAACTCAATTACTTTAATAATCTACTATATTAATATAACTATTACTAATATTAAGACACCACCATTAATATAAATATGGCTCCATTATTGAAAAGAATAATAAATTGATAGGTCTTAGACCTATCATATACTTATACTGAATTTTAACTCTTACTTTAAAGTATATTTACTATATTTCGATGTGTTTTGTCACTAACTTGTAATGTATCATTTAACTTTAAAAGCACTTTAAGCTAATGAAAATCAGGGGTAAAATAGTAATGTAAAGTAAAGTATGTTTTATCAGATCATTTTCATATTATGTCAATTATGTATTATACTAATAAACTACCTACCCTACACTGCATTTATTGGGTGTAGGGGTCAAGTTCAGTAGGTTAAAGTAAAAGTGACAGTATAAATTAGTTGAGTGGACTAGTTTTAATAAAAGCGGACTGATAGAAAGATAGCTAATTCTATGTAACAACCATTTGGACTTGTGTCATAATAAACTACCCTGTTTTGGCCTGAGAACACACCAATTCACCAATCCTTTGTTGTCTTTCATGATTGGAATTTCCACACTAACCATGTCCATGTTTTTATTAGTGACATGATCAAGATGCTTCTGGAAAGTTAATTTCACTTAAAGTCTGCTCAGTTCTACTTGTTACTTCTATCGATGTAAATTCTTTTTTGTATTTTAATATTTTCCTTCTTTTATTTTAAGGACAATCTTGGACAAAGTTGCTGGGTACAGATTACTTTGTGCCAATTTTTCCAAGTGAATGTTTTGTCACTAGATGAAGCTAGTTGGTGGTGTAAGGACAATCTTTAACTGTGTAGCAATACAAGTGGAAGGGTAAGCAAAATAAAGTGCCTTGCTCCCACACTTGTGAGGGGGAGATGGCAGAAAACTTGAAAACTCTGAATAACCGTAACAGAGGGGCACGGCCCCATGGAAAAGTCCCCCCTGCAAGTGGGGTTAAAAGTGAACTATATCACTTAAAAACATCCCTGTCATTGAGTGAGACTCAAGCTAAAGAAAGTCCCTTACTATCAGTGGAGAAAATAGTGTTTGTGCTATTTCAGAACTTCCAGATCTGCAGTTCCACACACTCTGTAAATGTCCTTTTTGTGATATCCCTCTTAAGTGCCCTCCACCCAACCATTACTGCCTCATCACCACCTCTACAGTGTCCAGAGTTTTGCATTTGTCAAAATGTAAGCACCATTTCACCTAGAAGCAGTTCATGGGCTTTTGACTGTTCAGGCCAAGGACTTTCCAATATATCTATTACGGTCTCAAGTGATATTAAGAACCATGAGCTTTCAATCCCTGTTTTAAGTTATATCAATCTCAGCCACAACATATTAATGTCAGTCAAACCCATCCAGAGTGAGCAAGAGGGTCACAACCTAACATCAGTCATTAATGTCCTTGTAATTAATATGAGCAACAATCAAATAAATGAGATTCAAGAAGATGATCTCCAGTCCTATAGGGAGGTTACTGCCCTGGATTTATCTCACAACCAATTACAGTACATTCATGAAAGAGCCATGCACAATTTACACACCCTGACTGACCTTTACTTGGGACATAACAACATTTCATGGATGTCTAATGGCACCTTGTCTCAGCTCACCCAGCTGCAAGTGTTAGATGTCAGTTTTAATAACATCAACAGCCAATTTCTCATGAACCTCACTCCACTTAATCAACTGAAAAGGTTGGACATAAATAACAACAACATTCAAATTTCTGAAGATTCCAATGAAAAATTTCCCTCACTTCCTCATCTCAGCCACCTGGATGTTTCCAACAACCCTTTAACAAAGATGCCTTTCAATTTTTTTAGCCAACTTCCCAATCTGCTCAGCTTAAATGTGGCCAACTCTTCATTAGATGAATTTGATGCACGTGCACTGATAGAGGTTGCAAGACTCGAGAAGCTAAACCTTAATGGGAACAACTTCACAAGCCTGTCCAAAGCAATACATTTAAGCACTTCTCTCAAATGGCTCTCCATTGCCCTCATGCCCAGATTAAATAAAATATCAAGTGTGGCCTTCCGTGGACTTCATCAACTGGAGTATTTAAATCTCAGCAGCAATACACAACTAACCTTGCTACAACATGATTTATTCAGCTCTTTAGTGGCTCTCAAGGTATTGGACCTGTCTAACTCTGGTCTCAAGAGTTTATCCCAATTGTCCTTCTACAAAAACCCTGAGCTAGGCCAGGTGTTTCTGCAAAACAACCCCCTTGAGTGTTCTTGCATCAATGCCTGGTTAGCCCATGAAGGCAATGATTCCATCATAGTGGATGTAATCTCACTCAGATGCATCTTAGAAAATGGAGAAGTTACTGATTTCAAGAAGGCTGAAATTCAATGCCAAGATATCAGGATAAATAATGTGACATCAAAAATGAATGTCCAACTAGGTTCTCAACTTAAGCTTCAGTGTCAATATGAATCAGATGGACCAACTATTATAGAATGGACAACGCCATCAGGGGAAAAATTTTACCATCACCACATGAGCCCTAATGATAGCCACCACATTACAGCCCAAGACATTCGTCCAAACTCAGAGTTTCATAGTGGTCATTTCTGGCATAGGAGTTCTAGTTACCACTCTGAAATTTCTTCAATACACAACAGGATCGTTGTTCTGGCTGATGGGTCCCTCTTCATTGACTATATGATGCGGATAGACCCTGGAATTTACACATGCCAGGTCAGCAATGCTCAATACAACCAATCAGTAAGGATCAACATTCTCTTAATCTGTAAGCTTTCTAGTGAAATTAAAATATTTGCCATTATTGCTGGCCTCCTATGTGCTCTGACATTTTTCATGCTCAACCTTATATATGTCATTATATCTTGGACTGCAAGGCGTCTGGTCAACAAACGTAGAAGGGAGATCATAAGTCAGATGTTGGAAAACTTAAATATGTACAAAACGTCTCAGATAACTCGTATTCATGAGAACTACACCCATCAACTTGCCAGAGTCAGAAACCAGTATCACATACAACGAGACAAACTTCATCGCAATTACACATCACAGGTGGCCAAGGTCAAACGGGGCTGCTCCAATCAGGTGGAGAAGGTCAGAGATAATTACAATTCAAAGCTTAGTCAGCTACGTGATTATTCCAGTAATCAGATCATTCAGATTCGAGAACGTGCCAACAATCAAATTATACGTATAAGAGACTATGGCTCAAGTCAACTTGACAAGCTAAGGGAAACATACAAACTACAGCAGCAACATGTCCTTAAACTTTTAGACACCATGAACTTGGACAACTGCAGACATGTTGTCGAGACTGAGTGTATGCGAACTGAGAGTATGATGTTTGACATTGACCTGCTTGGAGATGAGGATCGCACAGATTCTCCGCTTTCTCAGTTAGACTCTGAATACACAACTGCAGCAAGTAGTCCTGCAACAAGCTTGGAAGAAAACAGCGAGGTGGGTTTCACCAGGGATATGAGTGGCCATCAGCTAGGAGACCTCAGTACTAGTTCCAGTGAAAATGCCATAATTATAGAGATGCAAACCACAATAGAGCTTGAGCCAAACATGTCTGTGAATGTTGCTGATTTTTGGGAGTTTGACCCAGGCTGTGAACATGACAATAATCATCAGTACAGTGTCAAAGTAAATGATCAGTCTGGTCATCGGGATAAGGTTTTGTTAGAGTTCAAGAGCAAAGATGCATTGTTCCATGACCATGCAAACTTACCACCTCCTCATGCACTGGAAATGAATGAAGAAAGTGGAGACAAAAGACATTTTGATACACAGAATGATGAGTACTGGGAAGGAGTTTATGTGACCCCAGATTCCTCCCCAACAAAATCTGGTGCCAGATCTAATTTGCTTTCGCAACAGTTACAGATGTTAACAGGACAAGAATTCTGTCACCAAAATTCCCCTCTTAATTCTGAGACTAATGTCTGAACTATGAACCATCATCTTAGGTTAAGACAATACCCCATATGTAGGACTAACCTACCCTACTTGTTCTTTATATCTTACATTATTAGAAATGAGTATTTTTGAAATGTTGATACAGATATGAGGCACTTTCAATAATCCATCCAGTATTTTTCTCTATGAACTCAAGACAGATATTCAAGACATTTACTCAAGAACTAAGCTTATAATTACCAGATGATATATATATATATATATATATAACATTATATTTTAGTAAAATGTTAGCTTACTGAGAGATGTTTCATAACTTGCTTTTAAGTCTCATGATTGCTGTTTATTCAGAGTGATAGCACTCCTGTTCCCCCAAGGGTAAGTTTATCATAACTTTTGTTACTCTTTTTTTTTACAACAAAAGAAAAAAGGAAAGAAACTTTTGGTTTTGCATTAAAAATTCAATGAATGGCACACATCACAAACTGTAAAAAATAAATGACTTATTCAATTATCCTACCATTTTAATCTATCACTCCTCCCAGAAAAAGCATTGATCTCTTTGTTGCAATCTGGCCAATCGTTTAAATCATGTAACAATTAATTATGTCCACAAATTATGATTATTCTAAATTTAATTTCAGTAGAATATTTTTTTAAAAAAATATTACTTACTTTTGTTGTTTTTTCTAATGTACCAAATGCAGCTAAGCACTGTTCTAAGTTTTACTTATTTATTTTGTTTAAATACATGTAGATAATAATTTTAATTAATTAAAAATCGACTGTGCAAGCCACAATGAAAATATATTCCATTAAGTGTGTAAATCTGTAACCGATATGTATATGACATACCCTTGAATTAACAATTGAGATAATTGAGATTTTTCAATGTCTTTAGCTTAAATGATTTGAATATGAATAAATAAGAGTGATGTTTACAGTAAGAATGATTATTTTCCCAGTTGTATTGGCCTAATGGGCTTGTCAAATATAATATTTTAAGTTTGAATGTTGTCACTAGTTAGTAAGCACTACGTTTTATTTTTAACAAGACAAATATGAAATGTATACATGATCTTTTTTTATTTGGATGTTCAAGTTTAAGAGAAAACAGTTAGAAAATGCTCCTTTTAATGTTTTTTGACAAATACCTCATAATGTGGAGAAGTTTACTTTTTAAAAAGTCTAAAGCTAAATAGAGCCTTTCCAAAATGAAATGTCCTATAACAACACAGTTTTTTTTTCCTTTCCAATACATACATATATTAAAACAAAAAATAGAGACACTGAAGTTTGAATGTCAGTAGTATGCCGATTCCTCATTACTAAGGCTTTAATTAGCAATAGAGGTGTTTATGCATGTCTAACAACGCAAATATTAAAGTATGTATAAATATTTTTTGAATATGTTATGTGTTCAAATGTTCTTACTAGATTCTGAACCCAGAATTAAAATAAAATAAGTCATGTATTTCTTTGGATGTTATTTTACAATTTAACAAGATTTGTGGAAACAAGCGTATTCCAACTGAGCACTGCAGAAATAAAATTAATTTTAAAAGTCAGTCCTGTGGTAAGACTAATGACTTAAACAAAACTATTTGAATGTGCCAGACAGTAGAGATACTTTATGCAGGGCTTTAAAATAAACTAATTATGATCACAACAAATTTTTTTTTTTAAATAAACAAAATGAGGGGTAGGACTGCAATCAGGCTTATACAAAATTCAATGGAAAAGACGTAAACAAGGTAAGGGTTAGCCTGACCGGACGTAACAAAACAGCGAACGTTTCGGCAAAGAGCCTTTATCAACGAACATATAAGACACAAACAAAACAAAAATAAAAAATTAAGGAACTTAGCTGCGGTGAAATCCAAAGTATCCAAAAAAGACTTTTTTGGATACTTTGGATTTCACCGCAGCTAAGTTCCTTCATTTTTTATTTTCGTTTTGTTTGTGATCTCCTGCACATTATTCATGTCCTAAAACTCAGGAATTTTTATTATAGGAGTAATATATCATATAGAACTGGACTGCACTAAAACTTTTACAAGATACACAAACAAATAGTTTGATCAGATAAATAATGGAAAGCTTTATTAATAGACTAATACATAACTAAACGTCTTGGCTAATGCCTTTTATCAGCACAAATAAATGAACACAAGTATTTCATTAAATTTGCATAACACTTTTCCATAGTACAGCACATATTATATTATTAAATTTATTGCTTTGGTCACACAATTTGTTTAAGTATCTTGTATTTTAGTTAATGACTCTAGGCTCAACTGAAAATATCCTGAATACTATACTTGGCTATTTCATCTATGCACTGATAGCCAAATATTGGATTGTTTTTCTAGTGTAGTTTAAGAGGTAATTCGACAAATGCTACCCTTTACAAGGCCTGTTAACTGATTGCAGATCAATTACAAGGTAGTAAAATTGCGCACAGGTACCCGTTAAAATATTAATGCAATGTCTTTATCAACGGTGGTTGAACTGCAGCTCTCATGTGTTCACATTTCGGTTTGCTAATAATTTATCAAATTAATTTTTTTTGTTGAAATTTATGCTGTGAAAAACGTTTAACATGAAAATGCTTAAAAAGAAATAACAGACCGAAATAAAGCACCATCCCAACAAACAAAAATGTATTTTGATAAAAAAAATTCTTGGAACATGAAAGAAAAATCATATTACACAAAAAGGTCTTGGTTCTTTGAATTCTTCAAAAGAGGAAAATAGAGGATGAAGCCAATAATTAGGAGGGCAGGAAATGACAGCAATGGCCTTAGCTTTGAAATACACCACACATTTTTGTAACAGATTGAGATGAGGCAATGTCGTTTACCTAATCCCCACCCATACACTCAACTCATTTCTCCACTCCTAATCCCACCATAGAAGATGCAGCTTGCCAGGGGAACATGAGAGAACTGTTTGATACAATTATAAGATGCTATCAGGGAAATTTAGCAAGATTGAGAGACCAGTGAAGGATAAAATGGGAAACAACATTGCAAGTGATGTGCAGCAGAGAGGTAGATGGAAGGAGCATTTTGAAGAGCTCTTAAACAGACCAGAACCAAGGAATCCACCAGATATCCAACCAGCTGATAATGACCTACAAATTGACTGTAATAGTCCCACAAAAGAAGAGATTAGCAGGGCCATTAAACAACTCAGAAATGGAAAGGCTGCAGGACCTGATGGCATCCCAGCAGAGGCACTGAAGGCGGACTTGGAAACCACTGTGGAAATGCTACACCCTTTGTTTATGAAGATATGGGAAGAGGAACAAGTGCCTTCTGATTGGAAAGAGGGATACCTTATCAAGATCCCAAAGAAGGGAGATTTAAGCTCCTGCTCGAACTACAGAGGGATTACCCTACTGTCCATCCCAGGAAAAGTTTTCAACCGTGTATTGCTTAACAGGATGAAAAACGCGGTAGACCCTCTACTGCGGGACCAACAAGCTGGTTTTCGCACCAACAGATCCTGCACTGACCAAATAGCGACACTGCGTATCATTCTAGAGCAGTCACTAGAGTGGAACTCACCACTCTATGTCAACTTTGTTGACTATGAAAAAGCCTTCGACAGTGTGGACATGCAAACCATGTGGAGATTGCTAAGGCACTATGGGGTGCCACAGAAGATTACGGATATAATCAGAAAAATGTATGAAGGGATAAATTGCCGAGTTGTCCATGGTCAGCAGGTGACAGATGCTTTCCAGGTGAAGACTGGTGTGAGACAAGGTTGCTTGCTGTCACCCTTTCTGTTTCTATTAGCCATTGACTGGGTGATGAAAACATCTACACAGCAGAAAAGGAATGGCATCCAATGGACCTTGTGGGATCAACTTGATGATCTCGACTTTGCTGATGACCTTGCCCTTCTTGCACATACCCAACAACAGATGCAGGAGAAAACAAACATTGTCGCAGCCACTTCTGCTAGCATAGGTCTCAACATACACAAAGGGAAGAGTAAAATCCTCAAGGTTAATGCCACCAGTACATCACCCATCATGCTTGAAGGAGAAGCCCTTGAGGAGGTGGAGAGTTTTGTTTACCTTGGCAGCATGGTAGATAAACAAGGTGGTACAGATGCCGACGTCAAAATAAGGATCCGAAAAGCAAGAGCAGCCTTCCAGCAACTCAAGAATGTTTGGGTCGCCAACAACTTAGGCAGCAAGTTAAAAGTAAGGATTTTTAACACTATGGTGAAACCAGTGCTGCTATATGGAGCTGAGACATGGAGAACAACGGATGTAAACCTGACCAGAATCCAGACCTTCATTAACAATTGTCTAAGAAGGATTCTCAGAATTCACTGGCCGGACAAAATCAGCAACCAGGAACGGTGGCAGCGGACTAAACAGAAGCCCATTGAGGAAGAGATTCTTCAAAAGCGGTGGAGGTGGATCGGTCATACACTAAAACGGAAAAGAGGCCGCCCAAGAAACACCTGGCGCCGAGAATTGGAGGCAGACATCAAGAGAATTGGCCATGAATGGAAGATCCTGAAGAAAATGGCCCAGGATAGAGATGCCTGGAGAGCTCTTGTAGGTGGCCTATGTCCTAGGAGGAAGTGCAGACGCTGGCGATGATCGGTAGATGTCCCTCATGGACGAGAAGGCTCAACAACAACAATCCCACCATAATTTTTTTTAAATAAAATAAAAAATACCTGTTATATTCTTGGGGTTTTTAAAAAAAATATTTATATCATTGAAGGATTTTCACTATTTTAACAAAAATAAATGCTGGGGTATAGGTCCACTAAGTAGGGGCAAGTCCCAGAAAGTTTGGTCATAACAGTTGTCAGCTATGAACTAGAAATAACCCGCCATGTCATCATACGATTACCGCATTTTATCTTTATAAGATTTTGTTTAGCCCCCAGCCCCAAAAATCATTTTGGTACCCCTCTGCTTATTGTTTTTACACCACTGTGTGCCCTATAGTTGCATTTCAATGTCAGCATTTTTAGATTGCTGATTCATTACATCTAACTTTGCATTACCATAATAAAGAAAGAAATATCAGGCTAATAGTGGACACGACAGCGAAAATTATGAGACATTCTGAACAGGTAACCGGGTAGCTTTTCCAATAATATTGACAGTCCTATCCTCAACCAATTCTTATAAAACAGTAAGTTTCATTGAGAGTTTAAAAATAGAACATTATAGAGTACTGTGATGTTTTACATTCAAGAAAAAACATTTTTAACTCCAAGCTTTAATATGATATAGTTTCAGGAGTCACCAATGCCCAGCTATTAAAGGCCAATAAGAAGCTGAAACCTACAAGACGAAGGTTAAGATGAAAACTGATTTGAATCTTTAAGTAAAAAAAACTATACTTTTTTTTTAATCAAAACAACTATTTTATGGGGATACTTGTTCCGTTACAAAATTTCTATATTAAATATAAGTTAAATTGTTTAGCATAACTTCCATTCCATACAAAATGAAAATGATGCTGTATTAGTAGTAGCTAGTTTAATAATATAATATCTAAGAATTTTAAAATAATTTTTTAGAACTCCACTGAGAAACAAGACCTGTATAATAATAGAAGTTGAATTAAAAAAATTAATTCAAAAATTAATTTTAAATAATCATCACTTTTACTTAAAAAGTGAACTAAACAATTTTTTTTAAAAATTGTGACAGCAAAGTAGAGTTATTAATTGCTCTATTGGCGCTAACAATTTGGTGAATGTAAAAATTTATTTTGTTTCCCAAAACCTCAATGACCATTATTGAAGTGTCAACATTATGAAGTCTACTTATAAACTGATTTTTAAAAAGTAAATTTTATATTAATAAATTCTTTTGAATATTTTAATAGAGTTCTGCACATTTCTTGCATAAAAATTCAACAAATTTTAAGGGCAAAAAAATAAGTCAAGGTTATTAATTTTCTCAAAGTCTATAAATCATTCTGAAAATATTGTTTTAGAAATCACTTACTTGACAAATGGCAAGACAAACAAATTTTAAGGAATATAGCACAAAATATTCCTCGCAGATACACACAATGCTAGGTAATTGAACTCACAAATGTAGCGTGAGACAAGATTGAAGTGGTTGTAGGGCAGGTGACTTCATTTTAAAAATATTTTTATAAAGTAAATGTTAATACGGTTAAAGAGAGCTTCAATGAATTCAATCGAATGTAAGGTGGTTCAAATCACTTCAAAAGTAAATTTGTAATTTAAGCCATATGCTGGCAACATCTATTGTCAGAGAAAATGTGAACATTTCATTCCAACTGATAAGTGTTTTGTAATGGCTTACCTTAGTTGCAGTTCTGTTCCACACAGTGACCTCATGACCTGACCTCAACAAATTCATAACCATGCCCTGGCCCATGATTCCCAGACCAAGAAATCCAATTCTTAAAGGAGTGGGAATGACTGTTTTGCCAGAAATCTAGAAATGCACACATAAAAATCAATAATGTATTTATGTCTTTTGACTCCTGATGAGAATGTAAAATGGAAAAATAAAATGTGAATTTTTAAATCATGCACCAAGTGGACAAAATATGATTAATACCCCTAAAAAATACTGCATATGAGGCTTGTGTCAGGGGTATGAGAACCACTGCGTTTTTCAGTTGTAATTTTGCCTGGTCACAAGCTCATGTTTTGAACTGTGAACGAGTTCACGGGGGGAGTTCACGTGGAGCGTTGCTCAGTCCACGCAAGGTCTGTCCAGGCAGACGGATATATAACTGGTGTGTCTCGATGTGTGAGAGGAGGAGACAAGGGGTTATGCTGCGGAGACCAGTGGCGTGTTGACAGGTCGCCGGGTGTCAGGAACACGAGGAATACCGGAGTTTAGGGTTGCCGTGTTGGCTGGCTGGACTGTACGCCGGGATATGTGAGAACTAAGGACTTGAGTTGAAGTCGTACATAGTTGTCAAGTGTATATGTATGTAAATAAAGGTTTGCTATTGAAAAGGACTTGAGTTGGCTATTGTGCAACAGTTGTTGGTGTGAACTGGGGAACCTAAACCCTAGACAACGATACCCGACATGGGGGCCCGTCATTGAAAGCCGCATAAGAGCCTGATTTCAAGAGCCAGAACATCGCTGGGCAGTTCAAGGTGTCGGATACAGACCGTATCCGTCGTGAAAGTCATCAAAGAGCCTGACAGCGAGAGCCAGATCATCGCTGGGCATTGCAAGGTGTTGGATACACACCGTATCCGTCTTCAAAGTCGCCAAAGAGCCGTACACCGAGAGCCAGATCATCGCTGGGCAGTCAAGATGTCGGATACACGCCGTATCCGTCTTGAAAGTCGTCAAAGAGCCTGACATCGAGAGCCAGATCATCGTTGGACAGTGCAAGGTGTCGGATACACACCGTATCCGTCTTGCAAGTCGCCATATATTCCGTCATTGAGAGCCAGATCGTCGCAAGAGCTTGGGGCGAAAGCAGAGACGGCTAACCAGCACAACGAACCAGATAGCAGTGGAGTCCGGACGAAGGAGCCGTGGAGCCAGTGCCAGCAAGAGACCACATTACCCCGGGGATATACAAGACCAGAAGCCAAAAAGAACTACCCGTTCGAGTGCCCAGTAGAGACTATTGAGAGATACTATTACGACAGGAACTTATATGTGAATTGACAACTTATTGTTATTCTATGGATAAATAAGTGTAGGTGTATTCAAAAATTCTGTAAGTACGAAGTTAATTAATTAGAATATTATTGTCTAAATGATAAAATTGTACATGGATTGTTAGATATTGCTGAGAAAATATATATAGAAACATTTTTTTTTTCTTTCGTGAAGCTAGACATTAAATTAAAAAAATGGAAGATATGATTACAATGGCAGAGCTTAGAGAGATGGGGGTAAAACACTTACAGTTAGAGGGAGAAGAGTTAAAGACATTTGTAGTAGAGCAGTGGAGAATACTGATAGAAGAGGAACGCGAAGAAAAAGAAAAGGAAAGACAGGAAAGGGAGGCCATTCGAAAGCATGAGTTAGAAATGTGGAGAATGAGGAGAGAGAGGGAAGAGATGGGCTATGATTTGGGTCAGAGGTTGATAACGAAAGATGATGGGGTTTTGATCTTGGGCGAGGCCCAAGTGGAAAAGGAGGTACTAATCGAAAATCGACAGGTTGATCTTGAGCAGAGTGAGAGGCAAACTGTAGACCAGTTGGTCATGCTAGATGAGGGGACAGAGCAGGGAGGAGATACACAAGGGGAGAGAGTTACGGTGGTGATAGTGGGTGAGTGTGGTGAGGAGAAAGCTGCAAGGTGTTCTGCAGAGATGGTAGAAATGAACACCGACAGTGATGAAAATAAAAGTAATGAGAACCGCTGCAGGGGGTTCACACGGGATTGTGACATGAGCTCAGGGAAAATTTGGGTCGAGTCGATAGAGACAGACAATGTTTGTGAGGGTGGGGCAGACTTTTCTCGTGGCCAAGACTGCCTCACGAAAAAGTGCAGGGAGATTGACTGTGTGGGGAAAGGTCGGACCAGAGATAAATGGACCATGGGTGGCCAGACCGTGACCGACGGGAACACGCATAGGCGTCACCGCCAGTTGGGATTTAGATCGAGGTGCGGAGACCGTGAATCAGATGGGCTGCGTGCTTGGGCGTTGGGGCTAATGATTTGGACGATAGTTGGGGTCGTCATGAAAGCATTTATAAGTGGGAGCGAGGATGAATGGCTCGCCACAAGCATGAACGGAAAAAAAAAGGCGAATTTGACACCAGTTGGAGTCTAAATATAGCCATGGTTGAAATGCAGTCTATGCTTGCGTTACTACGGATAAGTCTGCACAGTGGTAACTTGGGTCGCCTTTTGTCCAAATATGGGGACAAAAGATGTATACCACCATTAAGGCCAATGGCTAGGAATTTTAGCAAATAAGTTTTGGAAGGCTGGAGACCTCAGGACATTTTTTTTTATATGATGTTAGACTTTTCCCATAAGATTAATGATTTTGATGAAATGTGATTGGTGAGGACTTTTTGTTTGCTATTTCCATGAGATTCATGATTTGATGAAATGTGGGTTTTGATGACTTTGTGTTGCTATTTCCATGATATTCATGATTTTGATGAAATGGGGTTTTTGAGGACTTTTTGTTTACTATTTATGACGTGTATGATGAGAATTGGTTACTGATTAGAACTTTTTGATGATTATGATAATTTGATGTTTAAGATGAATTACATATGTGGTTAGGGAGGAATATGAAATATTCCCCACAACACAGGCGTCCCACGCACCATGGGGACATTAAATATACATGTGGAGTCCCTCTATGGGGACTATAAAGATGCATAGGGGAGCAATGACTGCTCCGTACAGTCCCTCTATGGGGAATTTAAAGATACATAGGATGATTATATAAGAGCATGAAGTGCTCCAGTAGGAGGGTCCCGTGGGTGTACAGGCACTATACGTTTTTCATTGATTGATTGGTGTGCTTAATTTGTAAAAATATTTGTATTTTGTTTTTTCCCTAACATCGTGTATATATTATTTATGTAAGTATAGTATAATTTGTATTATATTAATGTATTGAGAGTAGTTCTCATTAAGAGTTGCCATGAGATTACTATAAATATATGATTAGAATTATGAACTTTGCACACTGTCTATGTATTCGCTTTGAGAATTTTGTAATGAAATATGATACTGTATTATGATGTGCAGTGATTCCATACCCTGACAATTTTTTTGATGTTGTAAAT
Organism: Radix auricularia; assembly: GCA_002072015.1. Classification (NCBI taxonomy): domain Eukaryota; kingdom Metazoa; phylum Mollusca; class Gastropoda; family Lymnaeidae; genus Radix; species Radix auricularia. Next base: position 15,478 of record MUZC01000172.1, on the reverse strand, counting down.
AAAAGATTCTACTGGGAGTAGAATCTAAGGGAAGAGGGGGGACATGTCAGGGGTATGAGAACCACTGCGTTTTTCAGTTGTAATTTTGCCTGGTCACAAGCTCATGTTTTGAACTGTGAACGAGTTCACGGGGGGAGTTCACGTGGAGCGTTGCTCAGTCCACGCAAGGTCTGTCCAGGCCGACGGATATATAACTGGTGTGTCTCGATGTGTGAGAGGAGGAGACAAGGGGTTATGCTGCGGAGACCAGTGGCGTGTTGACAGGTCGCCGGGTGTCAGGAACACGATGAATACCGGAGTTTAGGGTTGCCGTGTTGGCTGGCTGGACTGTACGCCGGGATATGTGAGAACTAAGGACTTGAGTTGAAGTCGTACATAGTTGTCAAGTGTATATGAATGTAAATAAAGATTGCTGTTGAAAAGGACTTGAGTTGGCTTATTGTGCAACAGTTGTTGGTGTGAACTCGGGAACCTAAACCCTAGACAACGATACCCGACAGCTTGGATAAAAACAGAAGACATTTTATGCTATGCGAAAGAATTGAGATTAAGTTTTTATAAAAATCTTATAAAAATTGAAGACCTCTAATGTTAACTGCTAGAATGTCTAGAAAGAAGATTGTAGAAGTGTTAACTAATATGCTTGCAAGTAAAGAACTGGCACATTAACTGGTGACCCAAACATGCAATATCAAGAAACCCAGCATTTTCAGTGAATATGGTGTATTTGTGAGTTGAGCATATGATTTTTAAACTCTAAATAAATATTTTTCTTCAGGAGAAGAACCCAGTGTGTGTCATGAAAGAGCAAAGACTAATGAAAAGCTAATGACACAATTCTATGTAAAGTAAACTTCTGTATTGAAAGTACAATCACACATAAGGATAGATAAATCTCACAGTACTTACCCAAAATAATCATTGACTTAATTTTATTAACATCATTTTATAAAGATTAGACTGGTAATTTATTTCAAAGAAACAAACTGCCCAATGTTTACCTTTTCTTCTGATTCAACCTCATCATATTCTTCCAGTTTAGTGGAAACATCTCCTAATCCTATTGTGTGTGTAAAATGATAAGATTCTCTCATTGAATCATCTCCAGTTTTTGGTGTGTCTTCCAAGTCACCCGATTTGTTGCTCTTGCTCATGAAAAATCTGGGTATAAAAAAAAAGGGTTTATTCTAGCTAGAATGGTACAGTAAACTTTATGGGTAAATTCTGACAGAATAAGAAAATAAAGATGAGAAAAGCATAAATCAGTTAAGGTCTCAAATTTATTATTTATATACACACATTTAAATATGTACATATTAGGGCTGTTATCGATTAATTTAAATTTAAAACTTTTGAAAAAATACCAAATAATTAATAGATAATTTTTATTAACTCTTTCCATGCCAATCGCCGATATATAGGCGATCTCGCCTGGTCACGTTTGTGCCAATCGCAGATATATAGGCGATTTGAGTTTTTGAATTTATTTCGTTGCTTAGATTGTCCCATTAGACTTTTTAAGTTTTAAAATGAGAGGTAACTCTTTTCTACTTCCTTTCTGTTTAGAAATAGCATGTGTTTACATTCAGTAGTGTTAAAATTAGCAGCTTGTTTCGATTTATTTTGTAAACAAAGATATGGCCACGCCTACTCAACGAACATAGTGATTTATTTTAGTATTTATTGCTATCTTATTAAATTTAAATGTGAATTTTTGATGCAGAAACATTTTAAAACATTAATAAAACATTAGTTTTAGGATTTAGTTAAGATTTTCATCCGTATGATACGGCATTATATGGAAAAAGAGCAGTGGTGAGAGTTCGTTTTCTATATAAGGAAATAATAGAAAAAAGTTTTCTGCCATGGTCATCATCAATACAAAAAATGTCATAACTTTAAAACTACATGGGATATTTTCAAAATTTAAAAAGCATTTATTTCAAAAAGCATTTATTTCATAAATGGAATTTACATTGTGATAATTAAAGGAGAAAATGATTACAGCTATGCAGACTTTCTTTTAGTTTGGTAAGTTCAGATTTTTTACAAAGAAAATTTAAGACACAAAAATTGATCACAAAATCTTATAGTGAAAATAATTTTTGGTTTGGTAATATTTTATTTGCTTCTACATAATTGAATTCTCTATTCAATTTCCTTTCTTTTGATATAAGATACACCAATGTTGCTTTAGACATTTATTAAACATTTTACAATAGTTAAGGTCACCCTTAAAAAATTACCAAACTAAAAAAATGGTCTGGCACGAACGTGTAAGAAACCCCCGAAACCCCCTGGCAGGGAAAGAGTTAAAGCTAAAAATAAGATGTCTGACATCATTATACTGAAAATTTCAAGGGAAGTAACAAAAAAGGGCAATTTACAATTTTGTATTTAAATATAAGTAGTTCACTATAATGTCAATGAATTTAAATTTTGTTATTTTAAGTAATTAACAATAAGGTTTAATTCTTTACATCGTTTTCCTTATAAAAAGAGCTTATTGAAAAGTTTACACTTTAAAAAATCTTTTTTTTTTTAATGGAGAAGTTTGTACGTAAAAAAGCAAACTCTTATTAATTATAAATAATTATTTATTTATTAATTAATTGACGACATTTTGTAACACGCTTCAGTTTTAATCACTATTTTATCGATTAAAATAATTTTAATCGATAAAATCTTTTACAGATTAATCGATAAATTAATCGTTACTTTCCGCAACCTTATTTCCTATATAATTAATTAAATATGTCCAAAGATTAAAAAAATTCAGTAAAAAAAAATTACCTTTGCTTTGATGAAATAATAGTTACATTTTCCTATGAACCTTAGTAAAATATTAAAAACAAACTTTCCTGAGCTTTAACTCTTAAACTCGCGTCTCTTCCCGCTATCCCTAAAGTGTCGTAATGCGTCCCTAGATACAAATCTCGTTAGAAATGAGATCTCGGAAAGTAAAAACTCTTCAATGCTTGAAAAACGATGTATTCGACTTCTGGCAATGGCGGCCGTTGCCGGCACTAGTGTTATCGCTCGATTCGCGATGTTTTTTGGTAGTTTTAACGGGTTTTTTTTCGAAGATACGTTTTTGTTATAATTTATTACTAAAATAATAGTACTAAACTACAGGTAAATATTGTTTCAAACTCAGTACGGTCTTTTGGATGCGTAAAATAACCATTCTTAGCCTTAAAAATGAAGTCAGTATGACAATAATATTATAAATGGATTTTACGCAAATTTTTTAATTTCATAACCGGTTGATCGTAATACGGGAAATCCTTACGGGACTGAGGCGGAAGTTTATTGAAAACCTTCGGGGCTTTAAGAGTTAATTTTTGAAAAATATTATTATCATTTAAACTAAGGTTGTTAAGACCTGGTCTTACTTAAATCCTTATACTTAATTTACTTTAATAAAGAAGTCACCATGAAAATTGAAAATTAATATTCTTTTTAGATTAAATATATTATTGCAAATGCACAAAGTCATACATTTTGTAAAAAAAATTTTTTTAAACTATCCGTATGGTCATAGCCATAATTTAATTATAAAATAATATATAGTTATCATCAGAAAATGTAATGTTTAGGTTTTATAAACCCAGTTTAAATGCAAACCGCATTCATTTGTGGTTTCAATAATTTATGGTTGTTAAAACAAAAGTTGACATTTCTAACAAACTCAACAATCAAACTTTAGCTAAAAATAAGAAGACGAAAAATTCACAATGAATGCTAATGTTTATAAACCATAAAATGGTAAAAGAGTAATCCAAAAGCAAATAGCTGATGTAATCCATGACAAAATTTTAGTATTTTCAGAAAACTGTGACGTCAAGCACAAAATTCTAAATCAAACGATTGCTGTCTCTTCAACAGATTAAGTTTTCCAGTATTTTACTATATGCGCAGAACGATGCCTGAACTCAACAAGAAGCGAAGTACCAGCAAATGAAAGAGAGATGCCATAGTACCAGTTCTATTTATAACAAGAACACATCTCACTGAATAGGCATTCCCGCGATCTGACTTTTTTCCTAAAACCAAATTTGAAAATCAGGGAGAAGCGAAAAAGACAACCCATCGGGTCCGTCAGATAACAACTTTCTAAAACAAGTACTTCTATACAAATATCAAATAACTTATAAAATCTACTTACTTTTTAGCAGATGATGGTGTTCCTGTTTCAAATGAGCCAGGGCGTTTGATTCCAGTGCCACCACCCTTTCTTACTGGGGATTTAAGTTTACTCTGAGGAAAAAGAACGAAGAATTTTTTTTAAAAGGACATAAATAAAAAGAATTAGCCACTCTAATTATGCTTTATTAGAACAAAAAACCATACGAAAATTGGATTACAGTTTTAAAACTCAGGCAAACTTTTAAAAATGAGTTAAACAATTTTTTTTTTTAAATATTTTTTTTAGTTCCGTAACCTCTTTTTTTTCGAGGTCGTAGGGGATTCTAATGTTTCCATTAGAACATTCTCGGACTTAATAGAAACTGGCTGCGCCCATCCCTCTCCAGGTCAGCGGAGGACTTTCTTAGCGTTAGTCATTTCTCAACATATTTAAGGTGACTTTTCGTGGGCTCAATCCCACGCCCCTCAGCTTGTGAGGCGAGTGCACTATTGACTTCACTACCCAATTAGCAAATTACTTCAGTGCTTACTAAATGACTGAATATCTTAAGAAGACACTTTTATATATTTAAAAATGACTAAAAGCTCAACTATTTTAATAAACATATATATATAATAAATCACACATGGCTTACAACAGCTATCAAAACTTGCTGTCCATCAATTAATTAGGGTTCACATGAGTAGGACAATTATTTCTTATCTTTTAAAAACCATTTCACATACACTTTTTACAACAGCCAGATGTAAATTCTAACTTAAAATTATTTTTTAAAATAATGATCTATAATTAAGTCTGTTAACGGTTTAATAAGGACCGGTTAACTGTAACTTCATTTAGTCGGTATTAGCTGATTACAGGGGGTCAATTTTTTGTTGCATTACAGCAGATTACCAGAGCCAATACGCAAGGGACAGTGACATCCAAGCTTTCTCTTAATATTCCAGTCTATAAATGATATCAAAATACATGTCATCACTATTGGAGTTCTGCTAGTAAACGATTTTTTAAAAAAATTTATTAGCCAAAGAATAGTACTAGAAGTAATACAGTGCTGTGCTAATATCAAAATGTGAATAACAGCCAAGGCCACAAGTGTTACTATTAATATTAAAAGAGGTCAAATTAGATTTCTGTTACCTCCATTGTCTTTGAAGAGTTCACAACAAATGATAAAAAATGTAACTGGCAATGTTTACATACTTATTAGTTTATATACAGAACAGAATATCTGTTTCATTTATTTATGTAGACAAGCTTCTAAGAGTTCAGTTTTCAAGTGCCTCCCTCCCTATTGGACATTTCAAACTTCTCAAAATGTTCTTTGGGCAACTGAAGGTTAGAATTTCAATTTAGTTTAGTTACTAGCAAGTTAAAAGTATCAACTTTCATGCCTGCCCTTTTTTCATTATTATCTTCTTTAAAAAACTTTTACCGTTGCTGCCATCAGTGTCTAGACTTGAAAAAGAGTACTTTGATGTCTTTGGCTATGGCATTAAAATGATCTGAATCAGCTTGAGAAATATTTTATTCAATGAACAAGGTGGTAAATATTAAGCTTGCTAACGGTTAACCGGCTAACTGATTCACCGGTCCTTAAACCAGACCGGTCATCTTTATTCAGGACCGTAGGACCGTGTAACCCAAAAGAAAACAACAACAAAAAAAAAAAAAACTAACGATAACGTAGTGAAAAAAACAACACAAGCGGTAACGCGCCTCTCCCTTTGTCGCGGTGAGTAAAAGCGATACCAAGATCCAGCTGGTTAGTTGTCGAGCCACTGTGACTGTACGATACGAGAGCTAACACAGTGCGCGTTTGATGTCAACAACGGTCAAGGCCGAGGCTGTTTCTATTTATATTAATTAAACTTATCGGCGCACGCCGCTTAGTGAAGTACATGTACCTATATTACGAGAGGTATTTGAAAGACGTAGCAAAGATACCGGGCGATTAATCGGCCCACAAATTCGAGTTCGGTCTTTTAGTGACAGTTTTCCTGCTAGTCAAGGGCATTTGATTACCACATTAATAGTACACCGAGTGTAGCTCAAACCCTATTTGAACAGGAAAAAAACGGGGAGGGGGAACGTGTGCGTCGCAAAATTCAATTATTCTGGCGAGTTGACGATTCAAAAATGTTTTTTAAATAAATTCCATTTTATCATCGTTTACTCCGTAGCTTTATAATTTTATTATATTATTAATTTTAATACGCGAGTTGATCGGCATCACACACAAGAGAGGTAAACATGACGTCACAACGGACGGAGCGAGGCGTTGGTTTTTTAAACTAATGAAAAAAACCTTGCTAACTTTAACAAACGATTGAACCTGTCCTCTTAATTAGACCAGTGAACTACGAGTCCTCAAAATAAAATATAAAAAAGACAATTAACCATCACTGTTTAATTAATTCTTTGGAATTTTTTTTTTTAATGCGTTGAATTGAGGGCAATCTGAAAAGAGCTGAACCCAAGCGGGTTTTGATGCCATCAGACGACAACATTCTCTTGTTAGTTCGCAAAACATTAGGGATATAAGGATGAGCGGTTAACCGGTCTTTTTTTGAACGGTTAGCCGGTCCTCAAAAACGAACGGTCTTTACAACCTTAGTATTTAACATGTGAAAATTAGTTCAACATGCTAAAAATCCAATATACGACGAATCTACCTTGGAATGGATTAATTTGGTATTTCGAGGTAATACTGTTTAACTCAATAGTTCCTGAAGGGCTACATCCGTATCTATTTCATCGTCCGGACAAAAGGGAAGCAAGTTCATTAAGCTTTTGATTCCGTTAAAAAAAATGCTTTTTTAATCATAAAGATATTTGCTTATCTTAAAAATTAAATGATTAATGCACCAAGAAATTAATTAAGTATAATAATAATATAACATGCGCTGCGAAATAATGAATTATACTCGCCAGAGACACGTCAAACTAATTAACACATGGATAGAAAGTGAAACAAGATAAAAACATGAGGTAGTTGTTATTGAAATCTCATAGAATGACACAATAGCTGGAAGTCTCGTTAAAAGCAAGATTTCAATACTATTGTCAACTATTGTTAATTAAAAATGTGAGTGTGTGGCTATGCAAACGATGCATCCGTATGGACCCCTATAAGTACGCATATTGTCGCATCAGGAGCTAATGAGTAAAAGTTCACTGAACATACCTTCCTGCTCTGTGATTCTTTCCCTTCCTTCGGTTCTTTTGACTTCTTTGGTGTCTGTAAGGAATAATAATATTATTATTTACATATGATGCTAATGGAAAAGGAATTTTTTTAATCAAATTACTTCATGTTGTAGAATAAACAAAAAATATCCATCGCTCTTTCAGTGAATCTTACTTAAAAAATACTTTCGGCTTCACGTTCCACTCCTTTGATACCAAAATTAAAGATTAGAAAATAATTGTAAAGAAAATATTTGATATAAATGATTTACCCCAAATTTTTCCAATAAGTTACAATCAATTAAAGAATTGTGAAGCAAAAGTTAATATTTAACTGACCTTCTTTGTGCTCGTGGTGCTGGTTGATGGTGCCACATCAGTATCAGAACCCACACTCTTATTTTGCATTAAAGCTACTTCCTCATCAATAGATGGGAGATCTTCAAGTGGACCTGATGCCTTCAATTTTAATGAAATTGTCAAAATATAAAAAGCAGGAATAACACAAGAATTTTACAAATTAAATCTAATGAGATTTTAAAATGCTATTTTTAGAATGTGTTGAAAGACCCATTTTAAAAGATGTTCACTCATCAAACAGACCTATAAAATTCACAGATGTTAAATCAAATTGCTTACCAAAATAGCCTGATATTCATTTTCAATAGCTTCCAAAGCTTCTTTAAATCCTCTTGGTATGCGAGAGCTACCTTCATACTTGCTTTTATATTCTGGATATCTGTAAATATTCTCTTCCTGAATCCAAGCACTGAAATTTACCAATTTATAATTAGGTAAAGAAACTTTATAAATAAAATGGTTGAAAAATAATGTACATGAGATTTCTTTTATTTTAGATTTTTATCATAATAACTTAATAAGCTAAACATTAAATAAATATTTAATTTAAAGAATCTTAAAGATAAATTTTAAAGCATAATTGCATTAAAATAATCTCACTAATTTTCTGATCCATAGAAGTAAACAAAATGAACATTCTTCTTATTGGAGGGTTTCTTTACACTATCTTTGGGTTCTACAACCTGAAATTTTGAGAAAACAGTCATAGTTAAGATATATAATTTTTAAAAAGCTAACCAATAATCATCAATGTCATCTAGTTCTTAATTAGCCAACTAAATCAAAGATGTATTATAATTAAATTAGAGTAAATTAAACAACTTTTATGCTTTACTAAACCCATCACTAATTTATTTAAATTTTTTTTTCCTATATTCTAGCAAGATGCAACGATGCTGATAAAAAAATCTAATCACTTGTATTATAGACAATTATAACCGTGGTGGGTGAACTTGAGCAAACAGATTTAATTTAATCAGATAGCTATAATTCAAATCAACTTCAATATAAGTAATTATTTGAATGAAAACTACATGTTTTCACACAAAAGTGTAATTCACCAACAGGGTATTCTCTTACTTAAGTTGACGTTGATAAAAAAATGTATCAGACTTTCATGCTAGATAAAATGGAATAAGTTTGGAATTAGAAGCATAAGTCAATCTGGTAAAGTGTTGATGAGGGCCTGTACCTCAAGCATAGGGCACAACGTCATGGAAGATTGTGCAAGATGGAAGTTTCAGGACCTTTTTTCTATTCTACATGCAGTACGTCAAGATAAAAAATTATAACTTTGTTGTTTAGCTTCCATTTAAAATACTTTGCAAAAGAGCACTGATTAAAAGATTATAGTTTTTTAGAACAAAATTTATTCTTTTTTTTTTTTAAATTTAAGGCAAAAAAAACATTTTATTTATAAAAAAAAGCATTGCCTGATGTCATGTCTACTCTATTTTGACACATTTATTGCAAGATATTTTGAACAACTACATAGTTAAATAGATAGTAACTTTAATAGAAGCCATTATTTGTTTAGTTAGAACTATTTGAAAGTGCTAACTAAATGTCATTGCATTAATGAAGTTACTTGTATACCCTTGATGTCAAAAAGTTCTAAGTGACGTTTCATAATTTTTTTTTTTGCCTGCCTTGGTTTTTTTTAATCTTAAAATTCTCTTTCAGAGACATTATAGCTTTCTGGCCCATACACATAAATTATATTCTAATGTCTAATCAGACAATGTTGGTAAAACTTTCTTGTCTATCTAACTTAGTTCAAATGGAGTTAATTCCCTTTGCCTTTGTAGGTAAAGGTTTTTAATTTAAAGCCTATCAAAACTTTTCTTTTGACACTATGATGCGTGACATAGATTATACAAATAGGCCACCTAAAATTTGACAAAATCAATTCTGACTCAGCCCCTTGTAAGAAAAAAGTTTGCCTACCCCTGATTTATAAAATGATGGCACTGGGCTCAGTGGCAGTCTGAAGCCTTGGCCTTAGCCATGTAAGTAAGTTGTTCTAGTGTACTATCAATAGCATTTCTTAATGTAAATACAAAATTATATCTTTAAATTGAATGGAAGAATATACTCTTTTAACTTTGTAAAATGACGAGGTTATTTTTGAAAGCAACAAAAATAATTTCATTAGCAGTATAGTCAGTATGAGTATAGCAAGGCAGGATCCGAAAAATGCACGCGAGCCTGAAGACAAGAGTGGGACGCCGGTACTGTACCTTTCCTGGCCAAGCCTGGAACCCTTTCATTTTCGCCCTGCATAAAAAGAAAACAATATAATTAATTATAGATTAATCACTATATGGTAAGGTATGTTAACATGAATTTAATATAATAATATGATTTCCATACCAAACAAGATCTCCGATTTTGAAATTGGTCGCCATGATGCTTGTCAACACTCTTTCAAGAGGAAGTATGGGATTATGGGTAGGGCTTGGTTTAGGGTCATTGTGACATTAGAAACGGTGTTGAAATTACTCTTCATAACATTTTATTTTTTCTGTTGTGGTAAATGTACTTGTACGGTTGATTAATTGAAATACAATAATATACATAATAATAATTATTTACTTTCATGTTATTCATAAAAGAAAATTCATATCCCAGTTAGCCAGATAAAAGCAAATTTTCAAAATTATGCTATTTTCTTGTTTAAAGTCGACAAATAATGAGGTTGAGGTGGGGTTTGGGTTTGGCTTGAAATTAAGTGATCTTTTTTGTGTGCGGAGGCGAAAGACAATGACGTCTTTTTATCTTTATGACGAGGAACTGAGAGGGTAAGTGTATAGATAGATGATGATCATAAATTAAATGGGAAATTGTTAAACTTGAACAGTACATTGTAATAACGTACAATAATAATATCTAGGTGGAAATTCTGTATCAATTATTTGCTTTTTTACTATTAAAAACGAGGAACATTTGCCTTTGGGGGCGTCCACAAATGACGTCATGCGCCTAGACGGAGGCGGAGGGGGTCACGCGTTTATGACGATTTGTGACGAGGGGGGTGTTTAAGAAATGTGACGTCACAACAAAACGAGCAGCTTTAAATTAAAGTTTCACTAGAATAATTGATTGCTTTATATTTATTTAATGACGTTTTAAATGACTTCACACGTGTTACGTGCAGACTTACATTAAATACATATTTAAATGAGAAAAAATTAATTTTCAACAAGCTGATTTTCAATTTAAAAATGCGGCTTTTAGAGATGGGGGTAAAAGCTTTAAGAAGTTATATTGGAGTCTAAGTTTTTGTGACGATTGGGGGGGGGGGGGTAAAATCGGCCAAAATCGCCTGACCTCATTTATGAAGGCCCCTTTTCAGTGTGAATAGTGTGAAGATAAAATTTCAAAAAGCTCATATAAAATAAAATTTAGTCTTTAGGTAACATATATTTGCCACAAAATTTATCTCTTTGATGATGTTTAATTTTTACTGCGCTGGCCTCCAACCATCCCAAATGCTCATACATAATTTCTTATTTTGTAGATTTGTTTTATTGGTAAATGCCTATTTGATAGCTTCTATCAAAATAAAATATCTTATTTTTATTGATATGAAAATAATTAGACGTTTTAGCCCCTTTTTACTTTAAAAAAGCGGGACTTTAAATAATGTTTGGTTTCTAATACCTTTGTATAGCTATAACTAATAGAATATTTATTATTTTTATGTTGTTGCTATTATTAATATTACTACTACTACAACTACTTCCACTAGTAATAGTGAGACTAATTTTTAATATAAAAAACCTTTGGTGGACAGAGAATTTAAATAGCGTTAGAAGCTAGGTTCATTTTTTAAAATGGATACTTTTGTGTCAAGAGACTATGTAGTCTTTCTGCGGTCTAATTTGAACTTTCAAATCTGTTTCCATACTAAATTTTTAGTAAGTTTTTGTATTGTTGAATATAATACACATTGCGCACCAACTGATCCACACATCTTAGCACCATAATTCACAGTCATAAATTAAATAACAGATGCTATGTCAAAATTTCAAATACTTTCTCAAAAATAATCTTGTATTAATACTCAAATTCGTCAATAATAAAATAAAACGCAATTTAATCATTGTATTTGAAATTTAGAACAAAATAGACTTCTACATCTAGATCTATATCTTCATTTTTTTAATTTAAAGATTAACACATTTTGCAAGGAAAATTAATTTCCAGCTTTCACAAGTTCAGTATAATTGTGACGGGAAAAGCATCATTATTAATATAGTTATATTTTAAAAGCAAATTTCTATATACAATACAAAAGTATTGTTAAACAAAATTTGTATAAAAGGATCTTCAGAGAGCCACGTGTCTTTTTTTTTTTTTAAATGCATTCGCAACGATAATTTCCGGAAAACTGAGGACAATGGTGACGTCATTTACTCCGATCCTCCACTTGGATCTCTCTTACGTTCGCCTAGAGGGTATCTACAGCTTGAAAACGTTGGTTGCGCTGAGGTGCGCAACAATCGCACGTCGCACAATTAAGATGTCGACAAGCTCGAACATGATCTATGAGCGGGAAGAGCTAATCTCGTTGCGCACCAGCACCGCTCCGAAGGTGTTATCTTCAACCTCCAACTTTATGAAGAGGACGAAGAAGAAAATTAAAAGGGCTTTCACGTGCTGTTTTCTACGTACGTGCCGGAAGAGAAATGGAAGCGAGCACCTTCCTAGAAGTAACCTATAGAAGATACCCTCAACCCGGCGATTCTCTAAGTCAAGATCTATACCCAGAGTCAAGAGAATGTTTCTCAAGTCAGGAAACGGAATCCATCGTGGCGTCATGTGACGGAAGTATCACGAGCGCCGTTGACTCATACCCAAATGTCAGCCTCGTCGAAATACTCGGCGGGTTCCCGGACTGGCCCCCGCCGATCTTCGAGGGAACGAAATCTCACATATACAAGAGACTGACAAGCATAAGCGTCGCCAAGAAGGAAAGTGCTGTGGACGTCCGGTCTGGGGCTGGGGAAGGCCAATTACCCCCTGCCTGCGCGCTAACCGCTGCGATCCCGTTTAAATCGCTCTACGTGCCTCCGCCAGTCAAAGGAAGCCTAGAACCGAAGAGCGACTGGATCATCATAGCAACAGTGTTAAGCATCGTCGTTGAGATAATCTTCCAGAGCTGCGTTCTAAGCTACTGAGAAGCTCCGACTATATCCACACCTTTCCAGGCGACACATCACCAAATAACCGCGAGAAAGAGAATCTTCATAAATTTCCCGAGACATTCAAAACTAAAGCCAGTGAGAAGGAATAAAGCTCAAGAAAGTACCGAGTCAGAAAAAACCAAATCACGTGAGAAGGAATATTCTGCTATAAAAAAAAGCAGATTCAAGCCCTGAAAGGCAAAGACAAGAGAGTAAGCTCATCACAACCTAAGTCAAACCTCACCGTAACCCAAGTCAAATCTCACCGTAACCCAAGACTTCCCAAACCACAACTTATGACAAGCGAATCTATACTAATAAAAGGGAAAGCCCTCACTGACTGATTCATCACTAATTCTCCAACTTCCAGAGTAGGTAGAAGCATTAAACTTTGGGAAGTTGTTGGGTACCCTCTCACTACGAAAATTGGCGAAAAAGAATTTTAAAAATCTCGCTCATATGGGGCCGGGGGCCAAAAAACGTTTTTTCCTTATTTGAGCTCTATAAAAATTGAAAATCACCAATTTTCCTATTCCCCGTGTAGGTAGAAAGAAGCATGAAACTTTGGAAATATTTTAAGTACGTGCTCCCGACGATAATTGGAGGAAATAATTTAAATTTGCAACTCATAGGGGCCCCAAAAATCTTTATCCTAATATGACATGCTGTCCAACCCGCGGACCTGTCTTAAATGGCCCGCCAAATCTTGGTACAATTTTTCTTTTCTTTAACAAAAAAAGTTTTTAAAAAAATAAATAACGTGTGTGATTCAATATTTTTTAAATAAATTTTTAGTGACAACGTGAGAATTGTGGCATTTTTAATAAGATGGGGTGGGGTGCGGCAAAAGAGGTTGGTGGTTTGATAGATCTATGTTCAGGACGTGTCAAGTGAATAATTGGGAAACTTGGGGTAGCCTGAAATCCGATAAGCCGGATGGGGCAATCCTAAGATTCTTCATGTTGGTTTGTCAGGGTGGGGTGAGGGCGGGGCAAAGGGTCGCTCAACGGCTTTGATTTGAAGCTACCTGGTCATCATAAGAATGTCAGTTTCTCCCAGGATTTGTTTTGATTACATTGATCGCTAAAACGGCAAGTTCTGGACAGAATGTTAATAATAGAACAAGGATAATAAAAATGACACCTAATGCGTCCTAGGGTTATTTGATACTCCCATGTCACTGCAGAGGAACCTGAACAAGTTGAAATAAACCTAACTGCATGGGTTCGGGGGAGGGCAGTGGAGTGGTGGGGGGATAAATTCCCATCCTTTATTTTTAAAAGGAAAAAGACCAGTGGCTGGTATTTATTTCGAGAGTTTGACCCACTCTGGGACTATAACGCAGAATAAAAGTTGTGTTTGTGGTATCAGTGCAATTCGCTTATGAAGAAGTTCTGAGAGATAACAGGAACGATTTTTGAAAGGACATTTGTTTCTAAAAAGAAAAAGCCAATATGGCGAGTAGGAAACGAAAAGTTACAGAAGAGAATCGTACTTTTAACTCTTCGTGGGAACTCGAATTTTTGTTTTCTCTGTTTAATGAAAAGCCAGTGTGTTTGATTTGTCAGGCTACTATTTCTGTTATCAAAAAGGCAAATCTACAGAGACACCACAAGTCAGTGCATGCTGATTTTGATAACGAATATCCCAGCTCTTGCCAAGGCTGCTCAACAACTTCCAGCGCTTGTCACAAATGAGCGATTCTATCTTTTATTAGAAAAGTTGAAGCTGGATTTCAAAGATCGATTTAAAGATATTCGAAATCTTACGCCTGTTTTGCTTTTTGTAGAAAATCCTTTTACTAGTGGTGTTTCTAATATAGCTTCGAAAATGACACTATTAGGAGCAGATGAAGGTGCAGTGCAGCTTGAAATCATTGAATTTCAGCATAACATGCCACTTCGGGATAAACATAAGAATTCATCACCAACTGAATTCTGGATGACTTATGTAATATATTGGGATTATTCTTAGGGGAACTCACTCTTGTACTACTGTAGTTTTATATTGTTTGAGTGATGTCCCTTGTTTATTATTGTTTATGCTCTTCAGTGTTAAAGTTTAGTAAGTTACAAAGAGAATAAAATGACGAACACGACCTGTCTCCATCGTCCGTTGTATTCCTAAATTAAAAACCACTCCAATCCACTTCATTGGCGACGAGGATTAATCATCCATTAAAAAAGAGCATATGCTGACTGAAGAAGAAGCTTGATAGAGCATATTTGATAAGTATTTGTAAAATCATGGCTCTATATGGCCATATTAATGAATTTAATTCGGATGATGAAACCGTTCATGAATACCTAGATAGATTAAGTTTCTATCTTGAAGCCAACGACGTGACGATGGAAGAAAAAAAGAGAGCTGTTTTGTTAACAGTCATAGGGCCTCAACAATTTAGGCTATTAAAGGACTTATGTGCACCATCTAGTCCAGCTACCAAGAGCTTTAACGAGCTGAGCAAACTCCTCACAAATCACCATGCGCCTGCACCACCAAAGTTCCTGTGTCGAGCCAGATTTGACGGTAGGTCTCGTCAACTAAACGAGTCTATATCAGAATATGTTGCAGCACTACGTCATCTAAG
>MUZC01000076.1:1379228-1416303 GCA_002072015.1 Radix auricularia | reverse complement strand
CTAAAGTTTCATGTTTAATATAATCAAAATAAGTCTTAGCATGCTCTAAAACTGAAACACATGGGAATAAGGATCGTAACAGATCCCAAATGATTTATATCTGACGTCATGTGATTGAAGTTTAGGGACCTGGATACAATATTAAACCCAAAATACTAAAACTCGAACAATTGTCAATACTGACTTAGCTATTTTTCACGCAGTGGAGATTATGTTGTAGAGTAAACTTAGATGACTAATACACGTACTCCGGGTCTTAAAGAGCTAACTCACCCCAATCCAGGTGGAGAAGAATGAACATTGTACACCAGGTGAGACCTTGGTTGTCCTGCAGGTAACAATGACTGTTGAACCTTTTTGACTGGGTGGGTCACAGGTTACATTCTCTGGTGTTGCTAAGATTAAAATCATTATTAATAAACTTTTTGAGGAGAAACCTCAGTGTTAAATTCATGATAAGAGCCTTATTTAAAGGGAACCTACTAATAATTTGACGTTTTAAAATAATTATCCTATTTAACCTCCCTTACTTGTCATTTATCATTATATTTTTGCACACATTCCTCACTGAACTATATTTCTTGAATAGCCTTATGTGAGGAAAAAAACAACAAAACAACACCCCTTAATTATTTTATCTTTTTTTTTATCAATACTGTTCTGGTGCCAGTCGAAAAATATATCCTCGGCTCTGTAATACCAGGATTTCAGAAAAACATTTTGGGTAAACGAGATTCCTAAAAATATACACAGGCAAGACAAGGAATAAATGATGTTTTTGGCTAATGGAGACAGAACGCGTGACTTGATAATTTAGCATTTTCAAATCGTAATGAATAGAATATGAAAACAGCTTTATGTCGAAACGAAAAAAAAAGTGTTTTGCTAGAGGACTAGCACTGACTGGTATTCCCTTAAAGTGTCTTATTTGATGTCTTGCTTTGTAAAGTAGATTTTAGTGGTCAATTCTGACATTGACACTGTCCCTGTTAAGTGATTTATCTGTGGCATTCATTGGCTTTGAAATTTATCAGTACTTTGTCCATAGACATGTATTTTTGTGTTTAATTTCATCTAAATGAAACACTTTAATTAAAGGTTTTTTTTTCGTGCATGATTATTGGTTAACCTATACGTTCTTATTATATAAATGATATTTACTATAGACAACCACGTCACTGCTACACGCTGACCACCGGTCTATATTTGACGGCTGCAGATGGCAGTAGAAATTCTTGTAGTTGGTGCTCGCCCTTGGTAACGTCAGGATACTATTGACAAACGAGCCGTTAAAATCCAGCCTGGCCGTGAACATCCCTGTGCACGTTTTGCTGGACAGAGAGCAGTTTGCCGCCAACACTGGACCATCGTGAAGTCTATCCACCGTCCATTCCAAATAAACGGAAGTATCTAGATTTGCTGTATAGTTGCAGACGACCTGGTAGGATTGCTCGTCTTTCAAAGGTGGACAACTGCTTACAACTGCGGAAGAAGAGACTATTCGAATTTCTCAGACAAGAAGACTTCATTTCTTATGACGTCAAGTTACTATTTTAGATAGGTTAATTGTAAAACAATGTATGCTATCATAAACATAGAAGTAGAAGTGCGTTTACAAATTTCTTTAGTATAATAAAGTTTTAAAGTAATTTTGGTCATCATCAAGTCCAATACGCTGACTAAATTCAATGTGAAATTAAAAAAGATGTGCTAACACAAGCAGAACAGAATACCCAGATATCTGAACACTATTTTTGAAACTGCTCTAAGTGAATTCATGAAATACTTTCATCATTTATTTCCGCCATACAAGAACACGACCTATTAAATGTGATACAGTAAAATACATTTTAAAAAAAGGTTTGAGCTAAACAAATTAATTATCAATCTGAAAAGTTATCTAGAAATAACAATACTTATTTCGACTAAATTTAAAAAAAAAACAATTAGCTACTATTTAAAGAAAAGGAATTAGACATTTCCACGCGACTAATTGATCAAACATTGTTAAAGGAATCGCAACTTACCGATACTACTCCATAAATGAAGATGAAAGATAAAAGAAATAAAAAATCGGATACTGCCAACGCCAAGCTTCATTTTACAACTAAACTTTAAATCGCCCACAACATAAAATCCTCTTTGGTTATCTAACCAACAAAATAAACTACTGTAATCGCTTTGGCAAACAGTTTGTGTGTTTCAAGCATTTATGAAATCTTAACAGTCTGTAGGTTCAAGTGGATTAACAGTCGATAATAGTGATCCGTTTGGTGGAATGCGTATCTACACAGACAAACAACAAACAAACAAGTGAAATTCTCTAACACAACGCAACGCCTGTTAGGATGTTGTGTGTCTCTATTCTATCACCTGAACAGGAACTCATTTAATCCTGGTAAGGAAAACAAAAGTAAAGAAACACATATCTACAAAATCTGTAAGGTAATACATCACGGTGGGCGTCATGTCTTACACGGGAGAAAACAAGATAGAGTGGATCTAAAATGGGCCGCTAGACGCGGTCTGCTTCTGATATTTGACTCCCACAACATCTCCATGGCTGATTTACACCCACCGTCCCACGTTAATCCCCACACTTTACGTGATAATATCCTAACTACGTGTACACTTTGACAGAAGTGAACGTCTGCTTCCAGTCAGCCATTGATTTCTCTATCAAAATAATAATAATAATAATAATAACATAATTACAGATTTTAACGTGAGGTCGATGTCCACATCATTCATTAATTGTGATCATGTTATCAGCTTAACGAATCACAAAGAAGAAATAATCAACGCTACGCTATTTTTTAAAAAAAATTGTTGAAATATTAGACGAGTTTTCCATTTAAATTAAATTTATAACGCCAGTATAACCCACGAGCTTAAACATGTCGGCGCCCATAATCCCAGTGTTAGAACAGCTTGACACGAAAAAGTGATTTAAGATTCTATGTCTTGGTTACGAAGACATGTTGCTAACGGGGACCATTGCCAAGACAAGCGATCCCAACATTTTACACTGTAGGGCTATTTAAAAATAGTTTAACATTAAATAGGTCACAGGGGCCTAAGACCATGGGTTCCAAACTTTCTAACTATAGTGATTTATAGTAATTTCAAATAACATAAGTTAGTTTCATTTTCTTCACTTTTAAAAAAAAAAAAAAGTATGTTTATTAACCAATGCTAACACTAGGTGTTTTGTTTTATATTGATGCTGTGGTATTATTTTGTTGTCCTATACATAGTAAAAATAACAAAAACCTAAGGTCCTTTCTTCGTGGAGATGAGAATATGGTCATTTTTAGAATTACGTTTCTTAGTACGTTTCTAAGAAACGTACTTGCCTTTTGACCAGGAAACAATACACTAAATATACCTTGATGGGAAATAATGTCTCCTGCTGACATCACAGACATATGAGACTCCCACTTAAAAGTCAATGTCTATTAATTCATTGTCGTGTAAGGTATTTTTGCATTTAGAAACAATATAATTGAAGACAAATTTTAAAAACAAAGGAAGGAAACAAGGAAAATGTCAGAACGGGCTTAAAATATCCTTTACTAATAAATATAAAGTTAATTTTGAACGTATTTTCTACAAGTAATACACTTAAGCAGTTTTTGCTAGGCCATGCAACAACTTGACTTCTGGACAAAATTTAGTTGCTTCGTTTATTATACTAGATTCAACAAGCAAATATAATTCTTGACAAACATTTGATACATTATCACTAGCTTATCGGTTACCGACGCTTGTTTACAGATCAGTAAGGCTAGTTCATCAAGTCATTTGTCTGGTACATTGGGGCAGGAGAATAAATCTGAACTTTAATGGCGATTACGTGGTTAACATCAATATAATTATTATTATTACTCAATTTAATTCATCGATCGGTCTTAAAGTTTAAAGAACCATAACTTAGCAACAAAAAATTAACCGTTTAAACAGTTTTGTTAAAATAGATAAATATCAAGGTAATAGGTGTCATCTGAGATTTCTTAAGTGAATAAGAATTTGAAAGTAGTACAAACACGGGAACGTCTTTTATTGTATTCATCTAATTTCTATCATTTCCATATTAACTATGCCAGCTACTTCAGCCACTACTGCAGTACTACAACTTTTAATCAACACTGCTAATCAAGGCACCGGTCCGTGGTCTGTGTAACAACTGAATTTGATTCCATAAACTATAACATTTACATTATAGCCACTCGAGTTCACCTCACAACTCATGCGCACAGTCTGCGAACTCCAAACAGTCATTAGAGTCGCATGCTCAAACAATGAAATCACAAGAAACGTGTCTGTTACAAATAAAATCCTTGTTATCAATACATTTATAATCCGTCTTAAAAAAATCATGTTAAGCCTGGTACCTATTGGAATTCAGGACGTGTTAGCGCATTTTCGTATTATGTATCAGTACTTATGTTAGATATCAGAATTATGTAGTTATCAGTAATTGTGTTTAGATTTTAGACATATTTTTATGAATTTTCTTGTGTAATGAATATACCTGACATTTTTTTATTTAAAAGTCATTTCTTTACATTTAAAAAAAAATATTATTTTCTCTTTATTCCAACTACAAGTCACCACAAATGATGACGTAAAACTCTCTAAACGTTTACACATATTCTAATGACGTCAACTAAAAAAAACAACTAATTCTTTTGCACCCTTTCGCACCACTCTTCAATGCTTGAAGAATTGTGCATTCGACTTCCGGCAATGGCGGCCGTTCCCTGCGCTAGTGTTACCTCTCGATTCGAAATATTTTTTGGTAGTTTTAACGGGGTTTTTAAACGGATCGAGTAACTGAGTGTTGATGCACAAATGGCAGGTCAGGGCATACAAAAAACATATATACATCATGGGTCTAGGACTTATGGATGCTGTGATCAAGGGTGATGACAGACGGACGGACGGACGGACGGACAAAACGGGTGCAATAGCGATTTCGACATCTCGAAAATGCGCTAAAAATGATAACATTTACATTTGTTTAAAAACGTGACTTAGTTTCTAAAATATAAATCACATTGTACTTAAATATTGCTAAACGATGAAATTAACGAGTAAAAATAAATAATATTTAAATTTTCAAGTTATTTATAAAAATAAACTTGAAAAATAAACAAAAGAAAACTCCGCTCTCAAGTTGCCTTATCTGTTGAGACCAGAACACTTTTAATAGTTTCAAAGCTTACAAGCGTAGTTAACGCCAAAAGTAAATACATTTTATACAAATTTTATTTACACCAATCATGGGAAAATTGTTGTCTATTTAACTAGCTGCCGAAATAATATCAGAAAATGATTTTATGGAAAAATTCTGGAAGTGGGGGGGGGGGGGGGGGGAGTGCATAGGATAAATGAGAACTGGAAATGGCAAGGCTCATTTTAATTAAAAATTGTGGTTTTCCAGGGAATCGAAACCATGACTAAAAACCACAACGCAGTAAGTAAAATTTTGGAGATTTATCTTTAAAACGAACCGTACGAGAACGACCACTGGCTCACTCAATGAAATATCGGAGAGTTATCTATAAAACAAACCATACACTAACTCACTCAATGAAATATCGGAGAGTTATCTATAAAAACAAACAGTGTGCTCACTGGCTCACTCAATGAAATATCGGAGAGTTATCTATAAAACAAACCGTATGCTCACTGGCTCACTCAATGAAATATCGGAGAGTTATCTATAAAACAAACCATACACTAACTCACTCAATGAAATATCGGAGAGTTATCTATAAAACAAACCATATTCTCACTGGCTCACTCAATGAAATATAGGAGAGTTATCTATAAAAGAAACCATATTCTCACTGACTCACTCAATGAAATATAGGAGAGTTATCTATAAAACAAACCATATTCTCACTGGCTCACTCAATGAAATATAGGAGAGTTATCTATAAAACAAACCATATTCTCACTGACTCACTCAATGAAATATAGGAGAGTTATCTATAAAACAAACCGTATTCTCACTGGCTCACTCAATGAAATATCGGAGAGTTATCTATAAAACAAACCGTATGCTCACTGACTCACTCACTGAAATGTAGGAGAGTTATCTATAAAACAAACCATATTCTCACTGGCTCACTCAATGAAATATCGGAGAGTTATCTATAAAACAAACCATATTCTCACTGACTCACTCTATGAAATATCGGATAGTTATCTATAAAACAAACCATATTCTCACTGACTCACTCACTGAAATGTAGGAGATTTATTCATAAAACTAAAAATACAAACACTCAATCACTCAATAAAATAGCGTCGTTTTAACTGATACACATTGTGCAAACATCTTTTTGATAGGTCATAGATCACATCAACAAATCCAGCATACTGAATGAAACATTACAATAAAATTATTTGTTAATAGTAGACTATAGATCTCTAAGAGTTTGACGTCTAAGCAAGCATTAAACCCTTTACATTCGTTAACTAAGATGCATGCATCGTTGCCATTAGTAACAAGCACAATGATGGTTGAAAAAAATAAACGAACCTGCTTGATTTCTTTGCAATAGATATAATAGGGGAGCATGCGCAGAAATAATAGCGGAAGCAGGAGCCTTAGCAGCTTGGACCAAGTAATATAACTTATTAACATGATTCTGGTGTGTTTCCGTTCTTTTGTAAACAATACTGTTTTCCCTTATAAGGATAATGCATGAACTTTTACACGGGCCCTGAACGCAATAGGAAGTGCTCAGCCCATATTATAATATAAGATTGTAAAATAAAGTGATCTAAAGTTGGTGTGATGGAATGCTCTCATCATTAACATTAATCAATTTTTAAAAAAATTATAATTAATACATGTTCAAATTTCTTGAAGATGCATGATTATCATCAAGCCATGAAATATGCTCTTGTAATAACGGAAGCATGATTAAATATTTGTGTAGTTTTTCTTTGGAAAATATGTTGGAGTCTCGAGTAGAAGCCATTAGGTTCTCACAATCTCATAGTCTTAGATAGCAGGGTAATTTGAAAAGTTTTATCAAGGTTGTGATGGCTTTTAGTGGATTCTCCTGGTATGTCGCAAAAAGTTGAAATCACAAATAACTTACACACACAAAAAAAATTATAACTTGTTCATTAATTTTTTAAAAGATAATTTAAAAAAACAACAAAAAACAATGCTACTTTTTTAAAGTTTGCAAATTAATATTTCTCATACAATTGATATTACGCAATAAATAAGCACAAAATTACTCCATGTAAAATATAATATTTAGTCTGAAATTTAACAAGAAAGGGGTTAAGTTACTGCATTGATATCTTTTCTCGGGGTTTTATAAGACGTTTTAGTTAATTTTTTGTCCTGCTTGGAAATCTAATAACAGTCCTGCTTGCTAAATTTAAGCTTTGTTAATTAGTTTAATCTAAACCAGGGGTCTCCAAACTAGGGCCAGCGGTTCAGATGCGGCCCGCGGTTCAGATGCGGAACGCGAGGCGTTCTCATCGGGGCCTTGGAGACCTTTTAATCCGGAAAAAAGATACTATTTTTACGTATAGTTTGCCACAAAAGTGTGTGTAATCGGCCAAATGCTACTATTGACATTAAAATGCAGTCTTGTGGTAAAAAAGTTTGGAGACCATTGATTCTAAATTATTGTTTGTTTTTGAGGATCAAAGAGAAATGATTATCTAAGTTCTGCCTCTCAATATTGCGGAACTAATCTCCCCTTTCTTCTGCGTTTGTTTTTAATATACAGAAATTTAAAATGACCACGACTGTAAATAAAAAAAAAAAAGAAACAACAAAAATATTCTTTGAGATGATAACATATTGTGACAAGTTCTCACACACACAAACATCGACTATTTATAGAAAGAGTCTCAACTACATGTTGCCATAAATGGGCTGCTCAGTTATGTTCCCGTAAAAAGATGTCGGTCTGGAGTTGTCATTCGGCTCAAGCTCGTAGATCTCCTCCTGTGGTAAACGAATGGCGGGTCTGTGAGACTTGGAATTGTCTGAGATTGGTTCGTACTTCTCCTCGTAGGTTGGCTCAGACCAGTGACTGCTGGTAGTTTTCAATGGGTGAGAAGCCAATTTGGTATGTGACGCTGTGAATGCAAGGCTAGAGGCTTATTATTTTTCCTTAATTATTTTAGTTAAAGGTGGTAAATGTTTTAACATCGTTTCAAGTACTATTCCACACACACGCATAATTTAATGTTTTATCCTTTCATCCTGCCTATTGTTACCTCTGGGACATAGTTTAACGTTAAACCTTATTTTACAAGTTTTAGACTAACTTGTTTCTGTGCATATTTCTGTTCAAATATATTTGCTGCTGAGAAAAATGCACTATCTGTTTAATGTTTCTATCTTAACCATAAAAATCTTTCAATAACTTTGTTATTAGGCTATTGGTGTCTTGTATTCTAGACTATTTATGTCCGTTTCAGATTATTTCAGAATAAAAGCTCGTTAATTTCAACTAAATTTATTTTTTTATGTAGTAGTGTGCACACCCACACCGCGCCGCACCACGTGCATCGCACCGAGATGCACTGGTATGAAAGGAAGGGAAGAAGAGAGACGGTTGAGTGCGGGATAGGATGTTGATTTTTGGTGTTGAAATAAAAGCTATTTAACTGTAAAAGCACTGCTTTAGTCCCATCGCTTTAAACCTGTCTTAATTAGCCACCACACGGCTACATTTTGGCGCTGCGAGCAGGGTCTCATATAGGTGAGGATAGTGGTTTAGGAAAATAAACAACAGTATTAACAGTATAATTTATAATTCTTCAATCGGACACACAGAGATGGAGCAGGAACAGCTACAGTTTACTCGTCTGCCTAGGCTACCCAGGTTCACAGGTGACAGCGGGGCAGAACCTTTCGTAAAGGAGGCACGACTGTTACTCCAATTACAGCCCATGCCCCCTGCCGCTGCGGTTACCTGGATCATAGGTGTCTTGGAGGGGCGTGCCCGCCAAGAAGTGCTGGACCAGTTACCTGAGGAGATTAACACCCCAGAAAAACTGTTACGGCTAATAGTGCAGAAATGGGGTGAGCAGAGGGACGCAAGTGCGCTCACAGCAGCGTTCTATCGACGTCAACAAGGCCTGGGTGAGACAGTGGACGACTACTCAGCGGCGTTAAAAAGTCTGTTTCAACTGGCAAATTCGGCACGACCTGGCGTCTTGGCGGACGACATGCTCCGAGATGCCTTCATCCAAGGCCTTCAGCCGGCCGCCCTACGTCGTGATATACGAGCATATGTCAGGTTGCACGCTGGCAGCTCGTATGAGCAAGTCAGAAGGGAGGCTCAACGCTGGATGAGAGAAGACTCTTCTGATGTCGCAGCCACTGCCCAGCTCTCAGCTGCACCTCTTCCTGACTGGACACAGTTGACACAAAACCTAATGGCCCACATAGACCAGCAGGTGGCAGCTGTAGCAGACCGTCTCCACCAGTCGATACGCCAGCACCAAGAGGACATGGACGCTCACGTCGCCAACTGTCCCCCGGAACCCAGACATCGCAAGTCCAACAAGCGGAGATACCGTCACCGAAAAAAGGTATGTCTGTGGTGTACTAGAAAAGGACACGTTGAGATTGACTGTCGTGCCAAGAGGAGGTACGTCGCTCACCACAATGGCTCACCTCCATTCCTGAAAACACCAGTTCTACCTGGATACCAGGAAGTTAAGACCAAGACCGCCACAGGAGCTGCACGGGTCATACCAGTCCAACGTATGGCAAGCGTCAGTGCAACAGCACGCTCCGTGACAGCGTCCCCGTGTTCGCAACCTGAATTCAATAGGGATTTGGCGACCAGGTACAACACACCTGACTGGCAGCACACCACACGGAAGCAACATCGTGTGAATAGCAACAGGTCTTCTAATTCACCGAGGCTCAGTGAGTACACGCCCTGTGCTACTGTCGGCCGCGGCGAGTTCAAAGAACGGCCGATCATGCGCCGTACCCCCTTGACTCGTCGGGATTATAACAGTGGATCTCAATTTCAAGAGATCCCAATACGCAACAAGACAACCCATCGGGCTGATGGCTTTCAGCGACGATTCCCCACAGGGGCGGGCTGTAAGGCCAAGCATGTGCCTGCGCCATCAGCTGTCAACGTAAGAGAAAGCTACAGAGATTCTCACACAGGCCCTATCCGACCTGGGAGACATCGATACCGGCCTACAAAGAATCCCGTTACTGCTAAGAAAAGAGACAACAGCTCTATACCAGCTGGCACAGTGTTGAAAGAGCATGTAACGGCCGAACTGGGTCAATACATGGAGGACTTGGGGCACATACCCAAAGGTCAAACGGGTGTGACCACAACACACCATGACCACGCGCCCAAGCACACGATCATTCTTCAGTTAAGCAACATACCAGACGGCATGGGGCCACCAGAGGACTTTGGCTACGACACTGACCACGCAACAGGTGGACAGGTCACAGTAGGGATAAGGCAGCCTCCTCAAGCCAAGCCACGAAGATCCCGTATGCTGCAGTCTTTAAACAATGATATGATACCATAACGGTATCTTAGCATTGACATTTAGATATTTTTCCCTGTTTTAGTTACATGCTTTATTTTTAATGTTATTTCACCATTATTTATCATTTTTCACAAATTTTAGGTGTAGTTTACGCCAGCGAGGGCGCTGGGATTCAATGGCTGGGGGTGAATGTAGTAGTGTGCACACCCACACCACGCCGCACCACGTGCATCGCACCGAGATGCACTGGTATGAAAGGAAGGGAAGAAGAGAGACGGTTGAGTGCGGGATAGGATGTTGATTTTTGGTGTTGAAATAAAAGCTATTTAACTGTAAAAGCACTGCTTTAGTCCCACCGCTTTAAACCTGTCTTAATTAGCCACCACACGGCTACATTTAGAAATTTGTCTACACTTTTATTTTTTTGCAATCAAATATTAATCTCATTTCAAATGTTAAAATGATTTTTGAGTGGACCAATTAAATGTTTTAGTAACAGTTTTATAGCAAAAATAAAAACAGCGCTAATTAATATACCCAAACAAGGCTATAAAACAAGTAGTTCAAATTAGGGCTTCGGACATTAACGATTAATTTCTCGATTAGTCGGATAAAAATTTGTATGGATTCAAATTATGTTAATTGATAAAATATCGATAAAATAATGAAAATGTTGTAAAACTATTTTTCGATTAATTATTAAATAATTAATTATAAATAATTAAAAAATAGTTCACTATTTTTTTTTACGTACAAACTTCTCCATTAAAAAAAATATTTTTTAAAGTTTTACCTTTAAAAAAAGCATTTTCATAAGGAAAATGATATAAAAAAATCAACATTGTTTTTACTGAATTAACAATAACATATTTTAAATTCATTAACACTATATTGAACAACTTATATTTAAATATTTCTCCTAATAAAATTATATTTTTAAAATAATTAAATACTTAAGTTATGGGCATTTTAAAAAATGCCCAAAAACTAAAAGGGAACAAAATGTGAAGGAAAAAAAATAGTGAAAAAAGTGATTATGAGGTCTTAGAGAAAAATTCATAACTTTTTAACCACTTGGGATAAAAAGATTATCTTTATTTTTTGTTAATCATCAAAAATTGCTGTAGATTCTACAGCTGTATTACTTTTATATTTTTAAAATTATTTCGAAAATCTCATCCAAATGCCGAAAAATTTAATTCGCTATTTAACTTATTTTTATTGCTAACAATGTTTTAAAAATGTATACTGATTTCTTTTTATGCTTAAATATTGGGTTATACTAAGACTTGTAATATGTAAATTACAAACCATGGTTCTCTTTTTAAAAACATTTTAAAAAAAAAATTGTAATTGTAATAAGTGTTAAAATATTTTTAAACAACTGATTGAGCCTTTTTGCAACATGCCTTGAAAAATGAAACTTAGCAATATTTTATAGCGTTAAAATGCAGTTTTTAGCGCATTTTCGAGAAGTCGAATGCGCTATTGTAAGCGCATTTTCGAGAAGTCGAATGCGCTATTGCACCCGTTTTGTCCGTCTGTCCGTCTGTCATCACCCTAGATCTCAGCAACCATAAGTCCTAGACCCATGATGTATATATGTTTTTTGTATGTCCTGACCTGCCATTTGTGCATCAACACTCAGTTACTCGATCCGTTAAAAAACCCCGTTAAAACTACCAAAAAACATTGCGAATCAAGAGATAACACTGGCGCAGGCAACGGCCGCCATTGCCGGAAGTCGAATACATCGTTTTTCAAGCAATGAAGAGTTTTTACTTTCTGTTGTTTTTTTTTGACGTCATTAGAATATGTGTAAAAGTTTAGAGAGTTTTACGTCATCATTTGTGGTGACTTCAATCAAGATCTTAGTGGCCCAGGGGCAGAAATTGAAAACTTTTTCGAAACAAACTTCAACATTCAACTACTTTCAACAAGATTGGCAACCACGATCTATCAAACAACAATTGACGGAGTATTTGGGCGATTAGCTGATTACAATGAGAATGTTTCATTTATGAGTCCTATTTCAGTGACCACAAACCACTTGTAGTTAGATTAAAGAGAAAATAAAAAAAAATTAAATGTAAAGAAATTACTTTTAAATAAAAAAAATTTCAAGTATATTCATTACAAAAGAAAATTCATAGAAATTTGTCTAAAATCTAAACACAATTACTGATAACTACATAATGCTGATATCTAACATAAGTACTGATACATAATACGAAAATGCGCTAACACGTCCTGAGTCCAAAAAGGGACCAGGCTTAACATGATTTTTTTTCCATCTTATGCATAACTTTGATTTCATTTTTTGTTTTGCTTTTAAAGAAAAGTAAATTTAGTTAAGAATATTGTTTTTTCTAATGTATTTAAGAAAAAGGATATAACTCAATAAAACAAAAATGTCATTTGCCTGTTTTAGTTACTTCACTTGAAATTTTCAGTGGAATGATGGCATATATATGGTTTTTTGCTTTAATTAAAATTATCCAGTAATTTATCTGTAATTTTTCAAAATTTAACGATTAAATTTAAGTTAATCGATAACAGCCCTAGCTAAAATGAATTCGATACTATAAATCATTAAAGAATGTTTTTATAATTGAAGGTTTCACTAAATTTCAGAACAAGCAATTGCGTATCTCTTTTCAGTTTATTTTTGTCTCTCATTAATTTATTTTTCTATGTCAACTTATATTTGTTCGGTAAATTATTATCTTATTTAAAGTGATACTACAACTGATTTCATACAATAAATTTAGAAGAAAAAAAAATAAAATATCATAACAAAGCCACATTAAGCTGTTGAGTATTTTAACTGAGAATATCAAACACACCATTTCAATCACGTGACTTCATGACGTAATCAACTGACCTGCGATATTTCCAGACTTGGGGTCAGCTCCCCACGAGGTTTCCGTGGAGTCGTAAGTCTCCGGTTTGACCACGTCCATCTCCCTGACCTGCTGGCGGCTCGCCCTCTTCCTCCTGTTGTGGCACATCACCACCACCAAGACGACCACGACGATGAGGAGGGCAAGGGCGATAACTCCGACTCCAATAGCAGCGCCTCTGACATCAATGGAGGTTTCTGTTATCAGAATCATTGAAAAAAGAGACTAGAACTCAAGAGTAGGAAAGTCATACTTAAAATTTAACGGAAAATGTATATTGTCAGGATAATGGTTACAGAAAATAACACGGAAAGTGTGAACGCGCGTTTCTAACGTTTAAAATCTGCCCCGTGTCACATTTACAAGGGTTAACTGTTGGAGGTTTTGAACCTACCAAACTTACACAAAAGACAAAAATGTCTCACTCCAGAACGTAAGATAAGGTAAACTTTTGACTACTTCATGACCACGATCAAACACTCCTTTTGATATAAATAATATATATGGCTTCCCTAACAGTGTTTATTTATTATTTCATATAAGACAACCAAAGTTATTAAAATTTATATAAAAATTCATGTTATGTGGTCACGTGTATGCCATTCTCTATGAAAAAAATAACACGTTGGCAATCTGAAGCAACGGGGTTCTCCTAAAATTATTGTTGAATGTTGCGAGCATTAAATGTGGAGGTTATATTCTATACAAGAGTAATTGCTGATAGAAAATGTGAACATGTAGTAAAAGGTGATTAGATGTGAATATGGTGAAATTTTCTCATCATTATTGATGTAGGTTAAGTATATGAACTTGGTAAATAAATTAAGATACAGAGGTTTATTCTAACAGAATAGTTATGTCAGGCGATCATTTAAAAAAATGTTAATCTTACTATAAATAGTGCGGTAAGTAGTCGTGTATAAATAGGAAAAGTATCTACCATTAGAAACAATGAAAACATTAACATCTCGAGACCTGAGACCCTTGTTGAAAACTAAAGGGCACGAGGAGAGCAGGCAGAACGAGATAATAATAATAATAATGATAATTTATATAGCGCTGTACCTTAGGGTTGAACTGGGCTCACAGCGCTTTACATGAAGATAATAAACATAGATTAAATAAACATTCCTATCATAAAAACAACAGGAATTATAGTACATTACATATAAGCTACGTTAATCTTTAAAAGAAATGTTGTTTCATTAAATTTGAAAATAAAATTCGAAGATCCGTGTCTTAAATGCAGTGTTGAAGGACTTGGTTGTGCGAATACTACGGATGTGCAGTGGTAGAGAATTTTTAGGTGGGATTAAAAAATATTAATTCTAACTTGGAAATACAACGCAAAGATAGACAACTCTCAAACAATATATATCATTCAAAACTCTGATAAACATAAAGATAAAACACTTTTCTTATTTCGAATGCAAGACAAAACACAAAAAAATTCTCTTTATAGAACGGGATATCATGAAGACATACCAATCATTCATTTCTTCCTTCCTTTAATTCAAAAAAAGAAGAACAAACACGCAAAAAGTCCTTCCCATGGGCGAAAGCACACTACACACTATCACATCACCCCACCCCATTGAGTTATAATGCTTTCCGACATAATGCAACTAGTACAAAATGTTTGCCCCTAAATTTGAGTTAACCACTGACCTGGTTGTTGTCTGATACCTAGCTGGACCTTCAAAGCCTCCCCCTCCCCGTTGCTTATCACCAGCTGGTAATCCCTGAAGTCCAAGTCCTTGATTTGATACAGAGCCAGGTTGACCAGAGCCTTGAATGACGTCAAGGACTGAAAGTGGACAGTGTACAAGTCTTCCCTTGCCCTGTAGGTGGCGCCACTCTCTACAAACTCAAGCGAAAACGTGTACCTCTGGGGCCAGCCAAACACTTGAAACGAAAAATAGCTGCTCTGCCCACTCTCCGCGACATTTAACGTGATCTCAACAATTTGAGTCAGGAGTTTAGGAGGACCTGAAAGTTTATATTCTTTTTAAAAACAATGAGTTTCGGATTAAACAATTATTTATTTAGCTTTCTTGAAATTGAAAAGGGTATTTTTGGTGACAAATGAAGGAATATATAAATAAACTGAAATTTCTTTCACTTCAATGTTTCTATCAAGCACTTTTGAAATCGGGTAAAAGCTGGTATTTTTTTTCTTTTTAAGAAAACTGAGACTAGTTTAAATATTCAAGTGTTATATCAATTGTTGATACTACTTTTGGATTAAATGGTTAGCCATTTAGCTATTTTACTTCATATTATTATTATTAATAATAATATTATTATTATTTTTTTTTTTTTGGGGGGGGCGGTGTCTGGAATGAGACATATTAGGGTTTTCCGGCAGCTGAAAAACCCATTATCTTAGATATACAGACGCTCCTTCTATGCTGAAGATAATTGCGTCCACAGACCATGAGAGATGATCTGTTGGCAAGTGATGCAGCGGTCACAGGCCACGGCTATAGGGGTTCCACGCATTACCATCTAGTTAGGTACCCATTCGGAGCTGGGTGACTCGGGGACTCCTCAGGCCCCGAGAACAAATCCTCACTTTCGTGTGGATTCGAACTCGTGACCATCAGTGTGACAGTCGAGAGCGCTACCTCTCGACCACCACGTCCCATTAAACGGCCTTATGGACTTTATATTATATCAAGAGGTTCAAGAATCTTATTTTATTCAATAAATAAAAGGCCAAATATAATGTGACTTAAAATTCATGTCTAAATGAGAGGGGTTTTCTAACTTACAAAACGTAAGCACAGTGAGACTACGATTCGAACTGGTAAAGCCAGATGACTGACACACGTAGTCATCAACATCATCACAGTTAAAGTTGTCCAGCGTGTAGCTCAGTCGCCTGGACTTGTTCGCACTGCTGACCTCTGCGTTACGCATGCGTCTCAACAGTGAGATGTTTGTTGCGAGGACTGGTCCAACCACACATTCAAAGGTGACGCTGCTCCCCACACTTGTGTTCAAGTTTACACTGACGTCATTCGCCGTGAAGTTAGTTATGTTTGTATCTGTAGAATAGTGTGAGCCAAGAATCAACAGATAAATTATAAAAGAAAATTATAAATGTGTGCAAAATAAAGTCATCATATAAAGAGAAAAGTTCAATGTGTAATCTAAACTAAAAAAAAAGTGCTGCCATATTCATTACTGACAAGAATAACACCATTAGTTAAATCATTAGATCCTGAAACACTAAAGGACAGAAGAACCAAGCGTAAAGCAGTAATTATACATAAGGCAAATAATTCTAATTTAGAAATACAACACAAAGATAAATTAATTCAACCCTCAGATAGACATAAGGTTAAAAAACACCTTTCTTATTTCGTATGCAACAACAAACACATACAAGTTTTCTTTATTCCCTTAAGAAAATTCGGGCGTATAATTGTTGGCCTGAAGAAACCAGGAAAGCCAGCACTTTATCAGAATTTAAAAACTCCAATAAGAATGCAGGACTAAACATAAACCATAGATAAGCGTAAAACGCAATAAAGTGCTATATAGAATGAACGTCTGAAAAGATAAGATAAGATGTAATGAGTTTTATAAATAAGAGGTTAAAAATAAGGCCAAAAAAGACAATATATAAAAGTGTACAAATAAAAAGTCAAGAAAAGTCAACTTGACCATTAATAAATGCGCACAATATATGGTTCAGACACGAATATGAAGAATTTTAACGAATGAAACCTGAAGTCAGATTGGGTTTGAAATGGAGACTTAACTTGAAATTTGTTTTATTTATTTTTTTAACTAATCATTTCTGAGCCTCTCAAAAATGCTCTTACATACGAGAAAATCACAAGCAAGAAAAGACTTTACTACGGTCAAATTCTTAAACAGTGCACACCACAAGTAATCCAAAGGGTTATTCACAGAAATAAAAACGAAATCCCTCCTCCTTCCCGTCACGAACTTGAAATAGCAAGAGAAAATGATTGATAGAAGCGAAAAAAAATGTCAAAGATTACTTTGAATTTATATAATAATTAAATTATATATTTCTTATTTAATGGCTTTTCTAACTTATTTACAGCAGTGGAGTAGCTAAGGAAGGGGGTGGGGGGGGGGGTCAAAATTTTAAAGTCCCATCGGGGCCTAGATTGAGGGGGCCCCCTAAGGAGTGTCAGAAATTTATTTTTAACATTAAATAATATTCCAAAGAGGCCAAGCCCCCCCACCCCTGCCGGGAACCCACTGCTTATCTACGCCGCTGATTTATAGTTACAAATTTCTTATCGATTATTAAGAAAAATTAAGAAAAAATGCTTTATAACGTTATGTTTTCAAAATTACTAAAGACGCCTAAAATTTAAAGAAATAATAACAAAACATCACGTCACACTTTAATATTTTCAATACCCGTACTATGTATTTAACCTAATGACGCCCTAAAACAAAACAAACAATTTATTGGTTAAAATTTAGAATCAAGCATTCACGTAAACAAAAGAAATTATTAATTTAGCAAATAACCTTTGAATATTAAGTATTAACCCTAGAATCTAATATCATACTTTTAACCCATTAAAGACTTAAAATGTAACTTTTTACTGGCTGGAATATTTCATTTGATATAAACATTTGTATGTGTTACTAAAATTATTTTAATTTTATTTTTGAAATATCTTTTGCTTCAACCCTTTAAATTCAGAGACGAAAGTAAGCTCTTCACTATTTTAACAAAGGGCCTGATAGTCTTGAGGAATAACTATAATTTAATTAAGCTCATAACAATTATTCGTCAGGAGATACCGATCTTCTATTTAGCGCCTCCCTGGGTGGAGGATAGGGGTAAGATAGCCCAGAATATATTTTTAGGATACCGGGAAAATAAAATACCTGGGGCATACCAAAATCCACGTAGGCCAGGGACCCAACCCGAACAAAAGCAGCTACCCTGAGAGCTACAAACGGTATCCCTCCCCCGATGGCTGTGTGCAGGGCTGACGACCCTGTTATGTAAAAGGCAGTTGTTAAGAAAACGAAACCATATAAAGTAAAACGGGCTGATAACTCTGGACCACGATCCATGCCTGACCAGAAACATGGCTGTCGTTTCGGGCGAAGGAAGGCCATGGATTATTCAGAATTGAAGGATGTGGGGGAGCAGGCCAGGACCCCATATAGTCTGTAGTGCCAAAGATGATGATGATAATATTTATTCCGTTAGTTGAGTCAAAAATCGATACAAACGTGATTGAATGCATTGAGAGATGAGTCGTTGTATCAAATTCCATCTCACTAGCACATTATTAATAAATACATTTAGCTCGCAATATTGCCTGGAGACAGAGATACGGGTTGGAGAGTTTACAAATATGTTAAGGAAAAAAAGGTGTGACAAAAATTCCGTAAAAAAAAATTTTTTTGAAAATAAATCCATTCTATTCGAGACATAGAAATCTAACTTAAATTATATTTATTACAATACGCATCGCACGACAATCCAAAAATCCAAAATATTAGATATGTATCATAAAACGTGTTTCATATAATGCGCACCACATAAAAATTTACAGATCATGAATATGTGTTTTTAAAGTATCGTCAATATAATACGCACCGTACTGCTCGACAGGAATTTAGTAAAAAGTTTGTTCAATATAATACGCACCACGACACTGTAGCACAAAAATTAACACGCTACACAGAGATAAATAGAGATAATATGAAAATTTATTAATTTAATTACAGTTAATTCGATCGATCTGAAAATAGGACATATCATTTTTTATTGTTACCACGAGTCTGTCTGCAAAATTTCAGCTCACTAGCATACAGGGATGTGGGTAAAAAATTGATCCAAAGTATTTTCGGCAAATAATCAACCAGACGACATTTGCCAATATAATGGATTTAATTTTTTTTTAAATGTTGCTATTTATCTTTACATTTACATATTAAAAATTAACCACCCACCAAATATGAGGAAGCCAGCAGAACTGTTCACTGAGCTCAACTGGTTGACGTCATCACTAGGAGACATCCTGACACTTATTGTTTGATTCCCTGCCAGAAAACTTGTAATGGGTGCGGCCAGGGTACAGCTACAGTTGTAGTAAGGCAATGTATCGTTGTACTCAGAAACCAAGAAGACATTTTTCTCATAGTCAACAGGTCCTTCAAGTTCCCTACTAACTGAGTCCTTATGGAAAGAAGTTCATTTTTTAAAATATATTTTGAAATAAGAAATTACATTTTTACCCATTATTTATTTAATAATGTATAATTTAAAATTATCTGATCGGGAAAATGACACATAAATTATTTTAAAAACTGTATCTTCTCCTGTATACTAGAAAACTTATGTAAGTTTGACGTTTTTATATGAAATGTCAATTTCAGCACCATACAATAAAGGTTCAAATATAAAATAATGCAAGGTAAAATATTTTTTTCAGGCAAAAATATGAGCGTCATTTAATATTAACTGATCTATTTCACAATATCCCCATTTTGCTTTTTTTTTTTAGTAAATATGACTTATGCCCCCCCCCCCCCACCCGCACCATTCCTAACTAGCTCGAGAAGTTGATGTTTAGTATCAATTAAAATAACTCTTGGTATCTTCTAAAAGTAAAACATATTGGAATAAGGATGGTAAAAGGTCCTTAACGAAAACAAACCTAAAGTTTGTGGACCTGGATACAATATTAGACCCAGAGTACTAAAACACGAACAATTGCCTGTACTTGAATCGCTCATTTCCACCCAGTTGATCTTAAGTTATATACTTAGGTGACTAATACACGTACTCCGGGCCTTAAAGAGTTGACTCACCCCATTCCAGATGGAGAAGAATGAACATTTTACACCTGGTGAGACCTTGGGTGTCCTGCAGGTAACAATGACTGTTGAACCTTTTTGAGTTGGTGGGTCACATGTTACATTCTCTGGTGTTGCTAAGATCAAAATAAATATTTTAATACACCGATACAACTGTTACTGTGGTGGTCGAGAGGTAGCGCTCTCGATTGTCATACCGATGGTCACGAGTTTGAATCCACACGAAGGTGAGGATTTGTTCTCGGGGTCTGAGGAGTCCCCGAGTCGCCCAGCTCCGAATGGGTACCCAACTAGACAATAGTTAGGCGGCTGGGGTAATGCGTGGAACCCCTATAGCCGTGGCCTGTGACCGCTGCATCACTTGCCAACAGATCATCTCTCATGGTCTGTGGACGCAATTATCTTCTGCATAGAAGGAGCGTCTGTATATCTAAGATAAGATAAAAAATCATCTAAAATGTCAACTGCAAACCCTTTGAATGATTTATTCACTGTTTCAGCCTAAATTAAAGGGAACCTACTAATAATTTGACGTTTTATAATATTTATCGCATTTAACCTCCCTTACATGTCATTGTAATTTTATCATTATTTTAAACTTCCCTTACTGAACTGTATTTTCTTGAATGGCCTCATGCGAGGAAAAACAAAATAAAACTTCATCCCATAATAATATTTTTAAAAGCAATACTGTTCTTGCACCAGTCGAAAAAAAATTCGTCAGCTTCTTATAAACCGGATATTTCACAAAAACATTAGGTAAACGTTATTTCTTTAGATAACGCAACCCCTGTGAGGTTTAAATGATGTTTTGACTTACGAAGACCGAACGCCTATCTTGATAACTTATCGTATTTAAATCGTAATGCATAAAATATGAAAATATTTTTGTGGCGTTAGGAAAATAAAAGTGTTTGGCCTGAATGCTGGTTCTAATCGGTATACCCTTAAAGTGTGTTATTTGATGTCCTGCTGTGACAGGTGGCTTTCAATGATTAATGCTGACGTTGTGACTGTAGATTTTTAATGGGTTACCTGTGGAATTCATTGGCTTTGAAAGTTATCAGTGGTTTGTCCCTAGACATTTATTTTTGTCTTTAATGTCATCTAAAATTAAAATCTTATAGCTCCCCCCCCCTCCGCATGATTATCCGATAACATATTTATCCTTGTAAAAAAAATATTTACTGTAGACAACCACGTCACTGCTACACGCTGACCACCGGCCTACGTTTGATGGCTGCAGATGGCAGTAGAAATTCTTGTAGTTGGTGCTCGCCCTTGGTAACGTCAGGATACTATTGACAAACGAGCCGTTAAAATCCAGCCTGGCCGTGAACATCCCTGTGCACGTTTTGCTGGACAGAGAGCAGTTTGCCGCCAACACTGGACCATCGTGAAGTCTATCCACCGTCCATTCCAAATAAACGGAAGTATCTAGATTTGCTGTGTAGTTGCAGACGACCTGGTAGGAATTCCCGTCCTTCAAAGGTGGACAACTGCTAACGACTGCAGAGGAACAAAAGAATCGAATTGCTACATAACAAGAAGACGTCATTTCATATGATGTCAAGTTACTATTTTTGATAAGTCCATTGTAAAACAATGTGTGCTATCATAAAACATAGAAGTAGAATAGCGTTTACAAATGTCTTTAGTTTAATAAAGTTTTACAGTAATTTTAGTCCGTAGCAAATCCAATAAGCTGACTCAATTCAGTATAGAATTAACAAAGATGTGTTAACATAAGCACAACAGAATGCTCAGATATCAGGGCACTATTTAATGAAACTGTGTTAAGTGAATTCATGGAATACATTTATTACTTATTTCTGCCATATAAGGACACGACCTATTAAATGTGATACAGTAAAATACATTTTTTAAAAATATTTAAGCTAAACAAATGCATTAATAATCTGAAATAACATTACTTATTTCAATTAATTTTTTAAAAAATACCTTCTATTAAAAGAAAATGTATCAGGCATCTTCACAAAACTAAATTGATCAAACATTGTTAAAGGAATCACAACTTACCGATACTGCTCCATAAATAAAGATGAAATATATAACAAGTCAAGAATCTGATACTCCCAACGTAAAGCTTCATTTTACAACAAAACTTTGAATCGCCCACTTTATAAAATCATCTTTGGATATCTAACCAACAAAATAAACTACTGTAATCGCAGCACTTTGTACTTTGGCGAACGTTTGTCTGTTTCAAAGCATTTATGAAATCCTAACACTCTGTTGGTTCAAAATCAAGTGTATTAACAGTCGATAATAGTGTCCCATTTGGTTGAATGCACATCTACACATACGAACAACAAGCAAACAAGTGAAATTCTCTAACCTAATGCTACCTCTACAAGGATGTTGTTTGACTTTATTCTATCACCAGAAACACGATCTTATATTAATCCCTGTAAGGGAAATACAAGTAGAGAACCACACATTTAGAAAATCTGTAAGGTAATACACTACGTTGGGCGTCCTGCCTTACACTGGAAAAATAGATAGAGTGGATCTCAAATGGGCCGCTAGACGCAGTTTGCTTCTAATTTTTGACTCCCACAACATCTCCATGGCTGATTTACACCCACCGTCCCACTTTAATCCCAATACTTGACTTAATAATATCCTTACTCCATGCACACTTTGACAGAAGTGAACGTCTGCTTACAGTGTCAAAGATCTTCAGCCATTGATTTCGCTATCAAAATAATAATAAATTGTTAATATATATAGCACTGTATCCCAGCAAGGAGCCGGGCTCACAGCGCTTTACATGGAGATAACAACATACATATATTAATTAAATACACATTCATATCATACTAACCACATAAATGACAATACTTTATACATCAGCTACGTTAATCATTAAAAAGAAATGTTGTTTAATTAATTTTGAAAGTAAGTTTTGAAGAGATGAGTCTTAAATGCAGTCTTGAAGGAATTAGTTTTTGAAATACAACGGAAGTGTAATGGTAAAGAATGCCATTGTTCAGCTGCACAAAAAGAGAATGACCTTTCGCCAAATAAATTTATTTATCTATATAAATCTATAAAATAAATACAGATTTTAAAGTGAGGTCGATGTCCACATGATTCATTAACTGTGATCATGTTATCAGCATAGTGAAAGACAAAGAAGAAATAATGAACTCTACGGTATTGTAAATAAAGTGGGAAATTGTTAGGTAAATTTTCCAAATAAATTATGTTTAAATTGCATTAATAACACCATTATAAGCCAAGAGATTTTATTATCTATAAAACCTTAAGTAAAAAAAAACAACTAGAAAGTTTTCATTGTGTTTGAAGCTGAAGGATGTACTGACGTTAAGAACGCCCCTAAACATGTCGGCGCCCATAACCCCAGTGTTAAAACCGCTTGACCCGGAAAAGAGATATAAGATTCTATGTCTTGATTACCAAGAAATGTTGCTAACGGGGACCATTGCCAAGACAAACGATCCTAACATTTTACGCTGAAGTGATTTTTTAAAAAAAAAAAGTTTAAGATTAAATAGGTCACAGTGGCCTAAGACTTTAGATTCTTAACCTTTTAACTCTTGAGATTTACATTACTTTTGAATATAATAAGTTTCTGTCATTTCCTTCAGTTGTTTTAATAACAAACGTATGTTTATTAACAAAGCTAAGTCAAGGTGTTTTGTTTTGTATTGACGCGGTGGCGTTATTTGGTTGTCCTATATATAATAACTATAACAAAAGACGAAGGTCCTTTCTTCGCGGAGATGAGAATATGGTTATTTTTAGAATGACGTTTCTAAGAAACGTACTTGTCATTAGATCAGAAATCCATACACTAAATACACCTTGATGGGACATATTGTCTCTTGTAGACATCACAAATATGTGAGACTACCACTTTGAACGCAATGTCTATTAAATAATTGTCGTTTGAGATATTTTTGTATTAGGAAACATAATTTATATTTACATTATTAATATTATTATCAATATTTATATGATTGAAGAATTTATTTGAAAAAAAAACCAAACAAACAAACAAAAGAGAAACAAGAAATAATGTCAGAGACTGGGCAAAAAATCTCTTTTACTTTTAAATATAAAGTTAATTTTGAAAGCAATTTGTACTAGTAATACAGTTTAATAGTTCTTGCTATGGCATGCAATAACTTGACTTCTGTACAAAATTTGTTTACCTTTATTATACAAGATTCATTGAGCAAATTCTTGACAAACAATATGATAGGTTATCTATTACAGACGCTTCTTTACATAACATTAAGTCTAGTACTATAAGTCATTTGTTAGGTACATTGGCACTGAAGAATGAATCCGAACTTTAATTGGGACTCCTTGGTAATGATCAATGGGATAATACGTAGTAGACATTATTATCATTATTATTATTATATTACTCATATTAATTCGTCAATCGGTTTAAAGTTTAAAAAACCATAATAAAGAGACAAAAAATTAACTGTTTAAACAATTTATAAAAAAAAAATATTGCATGCGTCGCAAATAAAGTGATGTTATCTTAGATTTCTTAAGTAAATAAGAATTTGAAAATAGTTCAAACACGGGAACGTCTTTTATTCTATTCATCCCATGACTATCATTTCAATATTAACGATGCCATTCACTACTGCAGTACTACAACTTTTAATCAACACTACTAATCAAGACATCGGTCTGTGGTCTGTGTAACAACTGAATTTGATTCCATAAACTATAACATTTACATTATAGCCACTCGAGTTCATCTCACAACTCAAGCTGCACAGTCTGTGAACTCCAAACAGTCATTAGAGTCGCATGCTCAAACAATGAAATCACAAGAAACGTGTCTGTTACAAATAAAATCCTTGTGATCACTACATCAATAATATGTATTTCTAAAAAAAAATAAATAAAAATAAATTTTTTTTATTTTGTTTAAAACCGTGACTTAGTTTTTAAAATATAAATCACAATGTACTTAAATATTGCTAATATTGTAATTAATGAGTACAAAAAATACCTATTTTAAAGTTATTTACAAAAATACACTTTAAAACCGTACGCTGACTGACTCACAGAATGAAATGTCTGAGAGAAATCAATGAAACAAAAATACAAACACGAGCTCACTCAATAAAATAGCGTCGTTTTAACTGCTACGCATTGTGTAAAGACGTTCTTTGATAGGCCATAGATTACATTTAACCATTCCAGCATACTGACTGAAACACAAACACAAAGTTCTTTTTGCTTAAAGTTTCTAAGAACATGACATCTAGACCACTATTAAATCCTTTATATACGATAACTGGGATACAAGCATCGGTACCATTAGTGATGGTGTAGCATTAAATATTTTTTTTTTAATTAAAAAAAAATAATTAAAAAAAGCTAACTTGCTTGGTTACTTTGCAATAGATAGAATACACGAACAAGCGCAGAAATAATAACGGAAGCAGAAGTCACAGCCGCTTGGACCAAGTAATACAACTTATCAACATGATTCTGGTGTGTTTTTTGTAAACAATACCGTTTTCGTTTATTATGTATTACGCATGAATATTTACACGGGCCTTGAAATTATCAGGAAGTGATCAACTCAAATTTTTATATGGCTGTAAAAAAGGGATCTTATAATGGTGTGATGGAACGCTCTCATCATTAACATTACTCATTTTTTATTATAGCTATTACATGTTTACATTTCTTGGTGATTCATGGACACCATGAAGCCACTAAATATGCTCATGTACTAACGGAAGTACGATTAAATCTATTTTTTATCCTTTTTTTAAAGAAAGTATTATAGATTCTCTATTATAAGCCCTTATGTTCTCACAATCTAGTAGTCTTGGATGGCCAATCTTTCCACCAGAGATGGCATGGCAATTTGAAAAGTTTTATCAAGGCTGTGATGTCTTTTAGTGGTTTGTCTTGGAATGTCGCAAAAAGTTGAAATTACAAATTACTTACACACTAGATTAAAAATAATAATAATAATAAAACACCGTGTTTATTAATTTTTTAAAACAAAGAAATTACTTTTTTTTAAAAATGTTTATAAATTATAAATTTTTTATACAATTGATATTACGCTGTAAAAAAACACAAAAGTACTCCATGTAAAATATCATATTTACTCTGAAATCTATCAAGAAAAGGAAGCCCAGATATGGCCCGCGAGGCCTTCTCATCGGGCCTCTGGAGACCTTTCAATCTAAAAAAAAAATATCTTTAATGCGTATAGTTTGCCACAAAACTGTGTAGTCGACCCCAAGCAACTTTTTGATATTCAAAGCGGCAAAACATTTTGGAGAACCCTGATTCTAAATCATAGTTCGTTTTTGATAATGAAGGGGAAATTATTATATAATTTGTGCCTCTTATTATTGTCCAACTTATCTCCCCTTTCTGCTGCGTTTATTTTTAATATACAGGAATTTACAATGACGCAAGTAAATAAAAAGCAAAAATAATTTTCTTTAAGATGATAACATATTGTGACAAATACACACACACACACACACACACACACACACAAACATCGACTATTTATAGAAAAAGTCCCAACTATATGTTGCCATAAGTTGGATGCTCGGTTATGTTCCCGTAAAAAGATGTCGATCTGGAGTTGTCATCCGGCTCAAGCTCGTAGAGCTCTTCCGGTGGTAATGGAATGGCGGGTCTGTGAGACTTGGAATTGTCTGAGATTGGTTCGTACTTCTCCTCGTAGGTTGGCTCAGACCAATGACTGCTGGTAGTTTTCAATGGGTGAGAGGCCAATTTGGTATTTGAAGCTGTGGATGCAAGTTTAGAGGCTTTGAGGAATACGAAATAAAATTATTATTATTCTTTTTTTTTTAAAGTAATGTTGGTAATGTATGTATAAACATAGTTTCCAGTACTGTTCCACATACACGCATATTTAAATGTTTTCTGCTTTTATTGATTTATAAAAGCCTATATTTTAGCTCTTGTATTTTAAAAAAATTTAAACCTTATTTTTCAAGACCTTTGTTATTAGTATTGTGGTGTATTGTATTCTAGGATAATTCCGTCCGTTTGGAATAATTTCAGAACAAAAGCTCGTTAACCTCGTTATAAAGGTTTTTTTTTAAAAAAAAGAATATTTATGTGTTGTGAACCTCAACAATATTTTTGAAAAATTTGTCTACACTTTTATTTTCTTGTGATCAAATATGACATCTATTTCCGAAGTTAAAATAATTTTAGAGTGGTCTAATTAAATCTTTTAGTTACAGTTTTATAGCAAAAATAAAAACAGCGCCAATACACCCTATCCATAGGAATGTTTTTCCCATTGGATTCCCATGGGAAACGTCCCATGCGATGGGATATGACAGGCATAAATTGCCATGGGATGGGACTGAAAAAAATGTCCGATGTACGAGCCTGCTAATAATGTTAAGAGATCCGCATTTAAAAATAAATTCGATACGATAAATTATTAAATAATGATTTTATCATTCACGGTTTCATAAATTTTCAGAACAAGTAATTGCTTATTTCTTTTAATTTTTTTTTCCCCACTTTAATTCATTTTTCTGTCTTATGTCAACTTAATTTACTGTGGTAAATTATTTTTATATCATTTAAAGTGATACTACAACTGTCATAAACATAGATCTAGTAATTGTTAATATCACAAAAAAGCCATACCAAGTTGTTGAGTCATTTTAACTTAGAAAGTCCAACATAAGACTTAAATCACGTGACTTCATGACGTAAGCAACTGACCTGCGGTCTTCCCGGACTTGTCAGTTCCACACGAGGTTTCCGTGGAGTCGTAAGTCT
This sequence comes from Radix auricularia, assembly GCA_002072015.1. Lineage (NCBI taxonomy): Eukaryota > Metazoa > Mollusca > Gastropoda > Lymnaeidae > Radix > Radix auricularia. Next base: position 1,388,218 of record MUZC01000076.1, on the reverse strand, counting down.
CTGGTTTGACCGCGTCCATCTCCCTGACCTGCTGGTGGCTCGCCCTCTTCCTCCTGTTGTGGCACATCACCAGCACCAAGACGACCACGACGATGAGGAGAGCAAGGGCGATAACTCCGACTCCAATAGCCGCGCCTCTGACGTCCACGGAGGTTTCTGTTATCAGAACCAGATTATCATTGAAATAAGAGACTAGAACCCAAGAGTAGGAAAATCATACTTAAAATTCAAGGGCAAAGGAATATTGTCAGGATAATGGTTACAGAAAATAAAACTTTAAGTGTCGAAGCTTGTTTCTAACGTTTAAAATCTGCCCCGTGTCACATTTACATTGATCAACGGTAGGAGGTTTGAAACTACCGAACATTCACAAAAATAAAATAATGTCCCAATCCTGAACTTAAGGTAAACTTTTGAAGACTTAATAACCACGGACAAACCCTACTTTCGATATAAATAACATGCATAGCTTCCCTAACAGTGTGCATTTATTATTTCATTTCAAGACAACCAAAATTATTAGAATTTATATAAAAATTCATGTTATGTCATTCTCTATGAAAAAAATCAACACTTTGGCAATCTGAGACAACTGGATCTCCCAAAACTATAGTTGAAAGTTACTATCATTAAAGGTGGATATTACATACAAGAGTAATTAATGGTGGAAAATGTGAACATGGAGTAAAAGTTGATTAAATGTAAATATGGTGGAAATGTCACATGATTATTGATATGGGTTACGTATTTGAATTTGGTAAATAAATTATGATACAGAGGTTTATTCTAACGGAAGTTTTGTAAGGCAGTCATTCATCTCGAAAGCAAGGCGTGAACCAAGGGTTTGAAAAAAAAAAACACACTATTTGGGCTAGTACTGATTAAATGTTTTTCTTCAATTAGCCTGGAAAATTTAATTGATTAATCGATTAAAATCAATTATATATATCTGATATAACTCATATTTAGATCCCGTTAAGACGCGAATCATTATTTCATGAAATTGTTAAGTCAAGGTAATTTCATAGCTCCCAGATATTGGGACATATCACAGGAAATTCATTCTGCTATGCAAGAAATAAGGAAGAAAAACATCTTTGCTTGCGTATGCACGACTAAATAAATAATAATAAAACGAGGAAAAAATATATCAGTAACAAAAACTATGAAATACATGAATAAATTGGAAAAATAGAAATATTTATTTAAACTTTATCGAATTTTAATGGATCAAATAAATTTTAATCGTTTAAAACGTTTAACGATTAACCATGAATTGATCGTCAATATCCGCAGCGCTAATATTTAAGTTATGATTCCTATTAAACCATGAGTGAATTTCTTTTATTATGGCCTTTTATTTACAAAAGATGTTTTGAAATGTGAGAAAGGTGCAATCACATAAAGAGACTATAAACCTGTGGATATCTACGTTGTGAAATGCTATCACTAGACTTATTTCTATTGTTCTGACTCACTCTGTGAGACTGTAAAATAATAGTTGACCCCATCGCCTCCGTTGGTTATGGTGAGGATGTAATCTCTATAGTCAGCGTCACGGAAGTCATTCAGAGCCACGTCGACGTTGTAGTAATACGGGGACGTAGGTTCAATCAGATACGTGTACAGCCCCATCCGTGCACTGTATCGGACGCCATCTTCTGTTAACTTGAGGCTGACGGAAATAGAATCTGATGAGGCGATCACTTTTAAGGGGAGATAAACACTGCCACGATTTTCAGTTGACAACGTCAGATTGTCTGTAGTACTTCGAATAATCACCGGTGGACCTGCAGAATAATAACGATAAAAAACGTAGTTTTGTGATTGGTAAATGAGATATAAAATCTGTTTCATCGATTTTAAAGAAGTAATGAATCCTTATTATTATTTTGATTATGTTTAAAGAATTGCTTCTTACATTGTTCTAATGATGAAAAGTAAAAAATAAAATTTTAAAAAAGCTTAAAAATTTCAAACGCTATCACATTCAAGTAAAACCACAAAGACAGAGAGATACACTCACAAGCAGTGGTAATGTTACTTTTAGAAATATTCAACCCCTGACCAGTGTCCAGTGTACACACGTACTCGTCACGATCGAAGCAGCCAAACGCCGGGATCACGTATGTTATTGACGTCGCTGACGTGGTTTCATTGAGACGTTTGCCCATGCCTCGCTGAGACAGTGCTATACTTACAGCAGGCACGGGCCCCACTTCGCATGTTAAAGTCACACTGCTATTGAATGGAATGTTGAACGGCGAAGAGGTGGGGTACCCAATGACAGTGAATTTCGTTATTGCTGGGTCTGTCAAAATATGAGAACTGTTTATAATATTTGAGATAATATTTGAGATGAAATCACAGTACTATCTTTTTTAAAATAATGTAGAATAAAACAACCCTTCACAACCCTTTTCTTTAACGATTCAACAAGCGTATTTACCGTCCTATCCCCACCATCCCCAACCCATTATTCTCTCATAGTTAAATTCAGCATGTCATCCACATCATCACAGAATGACTGAATGGAAGACAATGGAACGAACGCTTCTTAATTAAAATAAGAGCGTTTTGTGTGCAATTTATTAAATAAAAACGTGACAGCTTTAAAACAATCTCAGATGAAGATCTAGATAACCATTGTAAAAAGAGATTTACAAAAGTCCCCCTCCACTCGAGCTACGCCACTGAAATCGAATTCTCCGCCATTAAAATTTATTTATATTTGTTATCCCCCCCCATGATTATATAACCACATACTTTTTAGATCTAATTTAAACTTTTCTCAACAGATACACAAGTCATATATAGCTAAATCTATACTAATATTGATCTATCAGTATTTATTACGTCTTATTTACACGGTAATTGGGCTCGCAATTTAAAACAAAATCATTTTATCGTTGGAATTATAAATTTGTTGTCTTGTATTTTTTAATTGTTTTTAATTATTTTTTTAAAAATATATATTTATTTTGATGATGTGCCAGTTCAATTAAAGTTTGAACTCATGAATTTGCAATGAAATTCATTTTGAAAAAGAAAAAACGAAAACGAAAAACGTATAAATTTTCAGCTCATTTGTCTAATGTTGAGTTTCCAAAACTGAAGAAACCTGCCGCTGGTAAGGCATCAATGTTTGGAACAAGGAATGTCTGCGAGAGACAGTTTTAATCTATTTTACTGTTTAAAATTAAAAAGGAATTTTCATTGAAATATCAGGTTTTTTTTTAATAGGATGCAACCTTTTCAAAGCATAAATTGAGGCGAACTTAAAAATCAGCAGTCAATTTTTAAAACCTTAAAATGTTTTTTTTCTTTAAATAAAAAAATTGAGTTTAGTTTTTGTGATAAGGATATGTAGCTATAAGTATGTACTGTAAATGTCTTTCATAACTGTTTTAGTAAATGTATATGAATTTCTTTTATGGATTGGTACTCACCAAAACACTGATGAACAAGAATGCTTACCTTTTGTTTATCGCATCTTCTTGCAGAGTCCTCGTTAACAAATATAGAATCTAATTTAAAATAATAATTTAAAAAAAAACAACAACAAACAAACAAACAAAAAATACAACAAAAAACAACAACAACAAAAAATACGAGAGAGAGAGAGAGAGAGAAGAGAGAGAGAGAGAGAGAGAGAGAGAGAGAGAGAGAGAGAGAGAGAGAGAGAGCTATGTATCCCACAATGGGGCCATACATGTAAAACGTTATGGCAACTCCTTGACTGATAGGATGTCACAGGCAGTGGCGGACTTGCCAGTGGGCAATGCCAGGTGGTTCTATTTTGTTCTATAGAACAATCTTGTGCACGTAGAGACATTATATTTTACGCCAGTGCCCGGGCCGTTTTAAAGCTCCAGTCAGTCCCTGGTCACATGTGACCTATTCAGTACTTAAGGAGATGAATTTACATCGGCTGAGTAAGATTTTTACTCTTCAACTCAATCGGTGATACGAACGTTATTTACTATTGACATGTGAAATACATTTCATTCAAATGGAAAGAAAAAAAGGTGGTCCCGTTTCTACAACTGTTAGTCAAATTCAAATACTTCCGTTTATTTATACTGATAAGAAGAGACGTTTTCTTGTGTATTCGTCTCTATATAAAGCTGTACTTTATTGTTTTCATCACAAAATGATTTTGTGTATCATGTATTTAATTGATATGTAGTATTATGTTGTTTTCCACTTTGGAGGAGTTTGCGACAGACATGAAAAGTGTGCCAAACAAGTTGTTAAATAATAATTAAACAACTCGTGAAAATAATGTTTTTGACTATAAATCACTTATATATGAGACATAACTAAAAGTATTGATTATGTTCAGTCTAATACGCATGGGCAACAAACTAGCACAAAATCTTAGATGTTTCATAGAGATACATAGAGATAAACTAAACATTCATTAATTTAATCACGGTACTTTCGATCGATCTGACATGTTTATACATTTCATTGGTAGGTGACACAAGTCTATGTGCAAGTTTTTTAACCTTGGAAGCATAACGTGAAGTGGGTCATCTTTGATTTTGTTTTTCCGCGCACGGGTGGGACCGAGAGAGAGAGAGACAAGACGGTGAAGTTAATAAAAGATATTTTAAAGTAGCCATTAATACCTTTGAAAGGTGTGTTTTTCTGTTAAATTTAAAAATAATGCTTTATAATCTGAAAGCAATTAAAATAACAATCGGAGTGTAACACCTTTTATGCTGTGTTTTGTTTACTATAAACTAATTCGATGCTCAAAGTGTTGATTACTCATGTGCAACATGTTTTGGAAAAATCAATTCAAAACAGCAAAGGAATTTATTTTCTCATTTGTAGCCAAAAACAATGCTTCAGAAATACGACCTTAGTGAAGACATTCTTAAAACAAATTCACTCACACATATCAATGGACGCGGTAGAGCAGCTGACTTCTGATTCTGTTACGTCTCCACTTGCGAAGTTAACAAGAAATGTGTTCGCCCCTCGTTGAAGAAACCGATTGCCGACTCCTGCTACTGGTGAATTGTAGATATTAAAATAAGGTAACAACCCATATGTGGTGTTAACCTGCTGCTCAGTGCTGCCTGAAGTTCCGTTGTATATTTTCGTGCCCTGGTAGAAAAATAAAATTCTTTTCATCTTATTAATATTTATGACTTAGTAACTTTTTCAGATGGTTCCAGCTCCCGTTGCTGATTATAATAAAAGATATTGTTACCTAGTGATTTAAATTTATATTTGGTTATGTAAGGTTTGGGTGTGGGACTTGAACCAGCCATGATAGCTGGAGGTTGAGTGTGAAATGTTGGGAGCGAGTGGTGGGTGGGGAAGGTAGAAAATGGGAGGTTGGACTTGGAAAGTCGGGACTGAGAAAGTGGGTGGTATCATTGGAGTCACTAGGGGGTGCGGTGGGGTCGGGCCGACCCGGGTGACACCATGAGCTATCGCCCTGGTTGACACCAACAAACGCCCCTAGGTGGGATACTTTTATGTTGCATTTTATAGAAAGTCGTCATCCTCTGAATAACCAATGGATTGATAATATACCTGAATTCTCATTCGAAAGCACTTCTTTTGCCGTATCTGTTTCCAATTATTAGTATCGTGTTTATTCTTTTCCATAGGGTGGTGAAGCTAACATGGGTAAGGTTTTCATAAAAGTATAAAACAAAGCGTCTCAGAGACAAGTGATTCCCAACATTTTAAGATTCGAGGTACACTTTAAAAAAATGTGTGTTAGCCATGCTTGAAAAGTATAATTCTAATTTCGATATAACTAAATGCTAGTATGCATGTTAGTTTTTAAAACTATATTAAAATGCCTCAATTTGCGTGCTCAACAAAGAATATTAAATGGAAACATAATGTATTGACATTTTCTTGTAATAATGCCTTAGTTTATTTCGTGCGAGCTTTTAGTTTTTTCATGAGAGCATAGCACATTCAGAAAACTTATATTACTTGAAAGACTCCATCCTAGTTCATCTTCAACTTCAAGTCGGGAACGATGTTTTGTTTTGATAGTAACCAATGCAGAAAATCCACATTCAAAAAGATATGATTTGTAAAGGGTAAAAGTAATTAAAAACTTTCTGAGACAGTTCTTAGTACTCCTAAATATTATCTAGAGAACTTTCTGATGCAACATATTAAAAGTAGTATCACTAGCAATTTCAATGAATTTGGTTTAAATTAGATGTTGGTAAAATTAATCAAACAGACTGGAAATCAACGAAAACACTGAACTTTAAAATCACCGAAGTAAAAGTTAAATTAATCCAGAGGTGATTTCATATGGTCAGAATTAAATTTATCAAACGTTGTTTATTGTTTTCAGCATCTTCTGGTTTATCTGTAAATTCGTTCAACTGATCAAACATGCCATAATTTCCCTTAAATAATCTTGACTCCCAAAGATTTAACTTTTCCATAAAAGCTGACACTTTGTAATGAGAGTATTTTAAATGTGTCTGTTCTAGTAGCAGAGATGCAGTAAGTTTATTCAGCTCTTCAAAAAAGCCAAGTAACCAGAACAGTGACCCATATGTTATCGTTCAAATGATCAATAAGCTTTGATTTGTTTTTCTTCTCCAAGCATCACATAATTCAAAAAGTCTGTTAGACACTTTCACCCCTCCCCATTTGATAACCAGACGACTTTTTTGGGCCTGTGTGGCTCTTGTAGCCGCCAAATATGATGCCCTGAAAGCATTTTCATTGACTTTTGTTGCATGTCGCATGCAGGACTTCAATCAAAAGATTTTTTTCTATTTTGCGTAGAGAGTATTCTAATGGTTTCTCCGAACAGACATTAAGTTCCTTTTTTAAGATGTCATCGGAATTTTGGAGGTTTAATTCCTTTTTTGCCAGAATTTTCGTTCATATTACACTCTGGTCTGGATTGATTATATTTACAAGAAAGCTTTATATGAAACCAAAGCGCGGATATTCTTCATCATACCGAAGTATGGCAATTCGTATTTTTTCAATTCGGAATTACATTACATTCACACAAAGATTGTGAGGATGAGTCTGAAAAATCATTTAGAAATTTAGCAATTTGTTCAATCAATCAAATTAATATATTACTTTAATAATTATAGTATTATTTAAGCCTATTATATTCAATGGTTTCGAAAACAATTCTGAAAGTTAATATAACAACATAGATCTAGTGTAATTTCTGGTATAGCTGAAAGTAAGCATAGAATAAATACATATTATTTCAGCGCTACAATATCACAATTTAATAATGAAAATTTATCAATATATTCTACAAGTGACAGCAATAATCCACTTTCATGTTTTTAATTTTTAAAAATCAAAATTTCATCATTTGCTCGTGGACCATCAAAAACATATCCACGAACCACTTGTGGTGCGAGGACCACAGGTTGAGAACCACAGGAATAGACAGGAATTTATTATTGTTGTGAGTTAATTACATTTAGCACTGAGATCTCCTTTAAAATATTTGTTGGCACATTGAGGAAATTCCAACTTTAAACACCAATGATCCATATTAGTACTTGCTTCTTTAATTTAAGAATGAGTCTTTTTTAACTAACTTTTATTTATTTCCTGGAGTAGGGGCGTGGTGGTACATTTGAATAAAATGTGAAATGTAAAATATATTTAACTGAAACATACAGTGTCGTAATATAATACATTACATTTGACATGAAGACTCTGACACGTGCTGTTCCAGGAAAAAACTTGAATGCGTTCAAACGCACAATTAGGTTTGATGACCCATTTCGTTCTACAGAACAGGTGAAGTTTTCTGGTGGTGCTAGAGGTTGAGATAAAACAAACAACTGGCATTAAATATTTTATTTCATAAATAATTCTTAATAATTACATCACCTATAATAGATTCTTTTATTTTTTAGTCCAATTTAAAAAATGTCCAAATGAATTGTTTTGTACAAAATTCAATTCTCAATTTTGTTATCGTGTGTTACTTTCCGCGCATAGCCAAAGTTGAACATCTAAACTGTTTCAGATTGACGTACTAAGACTTTCCTGCAGGATATTATATTTATAAGGTTTAATTTGGAATTTTTATGTCAAGTGAATGAATTTTTTTTTTTAAATATTGATAGTGTCATTTATCCACCCAATTACTAGGAGAAAACTCTCGTCTTTCACTATGCATTTATTTATTTAAACACTTCTCCTGTAAATCCAAGGCGTTATGATCTCCAATAAACTCACTTTTGGCTTGGTATGATAACTTACCGAAAACTTTGAAGAGGTTGCATAACTGTGACTCCACTCCATCGAAAACAACAGACACAGATTTGTAGTTCGTTTGCATTTGATTGATCGTTAAGTTCGCTGTTCCGTTAGCCGCGGTAACAGACATAAACTCTGTGCTGTTTGCACAAGTGATGTTGCCGTTTAAGTCACAGCGCATGGTTTTGTTTCCATTGTACGTCGTCTGTAGTCTCCATTCCACTTTGCGGACAGAAATGTTGTAGTTGTAGTGAAAGTAGGCGGGAATCCCAACACGATATGCACTCTGACAGCCTTGGGCCTCGCCTGGTGGGGAATGTGATTGAAATAAATATTAAATTTGTACAGCAAGAATTCACTTTTAAAAAAAAAAAAAATCAAATTTTCGTCCTATATTTCTCTGTCGGATTAAATTTACAAAGCAGTTCCTTTAGCAATACGAAGGGTTTTGGTATTAAAAGATATATATTCCTTAAACAGCAGATCAATTTTTACACTTATTATATTTCTTAATGTAAATTAAAAATAATTACCTCATTTACAATTCGACATATAAAATATTTACATATTACTGATATTATAAAAAAATATAACAAAAGGAAAAAAATAAGCCCAGTTCCTTTCTGGGATACAGCGCTATATAAATTATCTATTTATTATTTTTATTATTATTATTATTATTATTATTATTATTATTATCAATATAATTTGCAATGTATGTCCCGTCCGTTCGTCACGTCCTACCG
>MUZC01000076.1:1349818-1370714 GCA_002072015.1 Radix auricularia | reverse complement strand
GCTCATCAAAACACGATTTTTCAACTAAACTAACTGCTGTAGACTGTGGTACATCTCTTGCGTTACGCGTTACGTTACAAACATACCCACACCACTGGGCTATTATATATATAATGCGTTACAAAATGGAGATGCATTCCTGAATCCATGAATTCTTTACATTCGTGGAAACTTAACAAACACCGATATCTGATAATGCCAGTCCTTGCCAAGACCATTTTGTGCACTACAGTTACCTCAGTTCCATGTGAATGATTGTTCAGCTCGGCTGGTTATTATGTCAATTATACCAGCTCAATACTGGAACCAAATAATGTCAGCACACTTGTCTTTTTGCGTAGTTTCTAAAACATTACATATAAATTAGACACCCCAGTGTTATTTAGATTTTTGACAAGAACGTTTAACAGTTTTACTTATGTCACCATAAATTGTGATTTCTGGTTTTATCGTTTTTTTTTCTTCAAAATTTAGCTGTAAAATTTTTATTAATCTTTGACAGCCCTAATATTTATATATAGATGATTATTATTTTTGTTCTAAAACAATCTGACATATTTCGTTTGGATTAGCTAAAAATATTAACAATATCGACTTTACGGCGATAAAGCATTTCGTTAACGATGAGCAATGACTCAGGCAAAAACAAAAAAAAAAATGGCGAAAAAAATAAATTATGTTTTGTTGGGAAAACCCCAGGAAACCTTTAGTTTATTTGATAAGGCGGGAGGGAAATACTCTTCAAAATATTTTTACTTTAATCTATGCCTACACTTTCAAATAGTTATGGACCTAATTTTATTGTGAGCTAGTTAAACTATTGTTATTGATGAGTAATATTCACAAGCAACGTATTTCCACATGATGGTTTACATTTTTTTTTAAAGAATTCAAAATGTATCATTTAAAATTGTGTGTAATTTAGACTAGTTAATCATTTATGTAATTACTATCTCTAATTAATATTTGCTCTTATGTTTTAAAAAAAAAATGTTATTGAGCGGCTGGATAGCGAAGACTATTGGTGCGCTCACCTCACAAGCGGATCGATCAAGCCACAACTAGATTGACGATTCACTAACGCTAAGAAAGTCCTCCGCTTCCCTGGACGGGAGTCTGAGCCAGGGGCGGATTAAGACTGCACGAGGCCCGGGGCTGCAATCAAGCGGGGGCCCTATCCAGCCAGCGTCCCTTATAATGATTGTTAACAGTTAATATAAGACTGAAACTATATATTAATAATGAAAAAAAAAACGAACACGAAGAAGTAACTGTTTGGAGTGTTTGCCGGTATGTTACAATTGAGTGTGAAAACAAAAACGTTTAATTCCACTGCAGGGAATCGAACCTGGTACCGCTTGCAAGCCATTACTCTCTCCACACGGCCAGCGGAGCTCGTCACAGGGGAGAAATTTTAAAAATATAAACAATCATTTAAACTATGTTCTCTAAGGGAGGCAACTAAATTCAGTTGTAGAGAAAATATTTATTAATTTATTTTATTTATATTTCCAAGGGTTCTTGCAAACATTTGTACACTTTTATTATAAAAATATAAAAAGTTTGGGGGCCCCCAAACCTCGGGGGCCCCTAGCTTTAGCCCGTTTAGCCTCCCCCCCCTTTATCCGTCATAGGTCTGGGCACTCATCAGGTCTACTAAACACCTTTTAAGCTTTAATAGAAAATTAAGTACCATTGTTATGTGACTTACTTTTACTTTTAGTTTAAAAGACCTGCTAATGAATGATACAGTAATTCCATAACAATGGATTTTTAATATTATTTTCTCTTTTGTTATTTTTTTTAGACTTTTTGTGAACTACGTCAAAATCGTGTAAAATATTTTTTATATTTTAAATATGAAGACATCTATTGTTGTGTTATTATGTAGATTAATGTTACTTTAATTCTTACAGGATACCATTGTTATTGTAAATTGTTCTGGATATGGCAGGGGAGAGAAACCACGGTGTAAACATCGGTATCCCGTCTCTATTTGTTGAAATTTGAATGGTCAATTGACAAGTCATGTGTGATTTGATAACAAGGTTCAGGGGCCATTTTTAACGCAACTACGCATATGAAGAATGTCGTTAATTTATTTGTAACGTTTGTCTGTCCTGTTTGTTAGAGCTTCATCATGCAACTCCTCCTGAATCATACCAGATAGAGGTTTCTGTTCTTTTGCAAAAATGTTAGGGAAATGCATAAAAAACATTTTAATTAACATATACTAGTAAGGAATAGTTTTAAATCATATACCTTTTTTATTGATGAAAGTCTAAGAAACACCCCTTATTGCTTTAGTTATATTTAAGGTGGACCATGATTAATGTCCTTCTAGAGATAGTGAGATATAATTCTCGGTACCCTGTAAACGTTTCAGTGACGAATAAAAAATATTTAAGGAAGTATTGAAATACAATTTGATATTTTAACACCCTCAGCACTCAATAGCCAAGGTTGATGGTTGTGTTATAACAATTCCCAGCTTTGAATATTTTTTTTTTATTATTTAATTTATTATTTTTATTATGAGTTTTTGTAAAGCACTCATTAATATTTAATCACACTGAACGTGTGTAAGATGGTCTGATGTGAAAATAATTAAAAATATTTTAACGTATAAATTAAATGCTTACTGTTTTCAACTGTCCACATGAAGCCTAAAGCAAAGAATCCAAAGTTAATCCAGAAAAATGATCTCCACATTTTGTCATGAAAGTTTAAGGACATGGTGATTACAATCCTAACAAGACAAATTTTAAAAGGAATAAATGAACACTTTTAAAAATGTTATGATATTTACACTGCTCTATATCACTGTAGTTAAGATGGGAACATCTTCCAGATTTCTAAGATTTCCAGGGAATAATTTCCGTGAGATGCGATGAATGATTATTAAGTGTGATCCTGTATTGTTTGATTGAGTTGTGAACAGAAATTTAAAAAGAATAATTCACGAATGATTTTAATCCATTTTCTCTAAAACTTTTCTTCGAATAAAAATTTGGAATCACACACACAGTAACAATAAATGTTTTAGCTCTTTCTTTACTTTTCACACTTTGAAAATTATCCACACACCCACCTCCTTTACAGATTCAGTATGCTAGATCCGCCTTGATGGCACGAGTGAACATATCCAATGAGGAAGTAAAACACATTACAATGATACAGTTATGTATTCAGTGGGGATATCGACCCCTGTCTACCTGGTCCCATGTCTTTCCATTCTCATCGATTCGGGAACTAATTCATGTACAGAGCTGGTCGTTAAAATTTGAATACCTTCTTTCCACACCCCCCAACCCATTCCAAACACACAACAACAACTAAAGCTCTGGTGTCATTGACACATATCTTCATAATTACTATAAATAGAATCTTAGGAGAAGAGAAAAATATTGGACAGCTCGTGCCATAAGACTGTTGTGAAAAACAAAAACAACAATTTGAAAATCACTGAAAGCAAATGTAACTGTATTTAATGGATGAGAAAGTCACAGAGAACACACATTTCAATTTTAAAATTATTTTTTATAGATTGATATCTGGCAAAAGTGTCTAAGTAGATCATCAAAACAGAGGCGTCACTGGGGTTTGTGTCACCCAGGAGGTAGCTCATGGTGTCACCCCCTCACGACTTAACCCATAGAATTACCCCGAGTCTTCCAGTGCCGAATAACGGGAATTTTTAGAATTTTTTACATGTTGGTGCCACATCTTGTTATGGTGTCACCCTGTGTTGTCAATACCAATCACAACCACAATAGAGGAGACGCCACTTCTTAGTGTAACTCACTAATTAATTTCGTAATGGTGAGATATAAAATAGCACACTAAAAAATAGCGCAAATGAAAATTGATGGCAGGTTTTCTAATGGATGTTCATGTTTCAATATGGATTATCAACGCACTTATGTTTGCGCCCATTTATAGTCACTCTTTCATCGTTCGCTCTTTAATGGAATGTGACAACAGCTTAAAGAAGGAATATGTTTCCAACATATTTTAGACAAGCCTTGAACTAAAAAAAATTGTTAATTGATTGACCTTTTTTAAATATGTCTAGTCTTGTCTGTCATACTTTAAGAAAATATATCCATTTATTTATTTTAAATTCCTCTAACTTTTGAAGTTTTCCAAAATTAAAGTGTGATTGGACTTAATTTTGTAACTTTTAAAATTAAAGTAAATCATTATTAAATATTTATCTAAGCCGGCAAAGGTAGACTATAACGTAGCAATTTTATTCAGCAATAATTCTATAAAATTCTCACTATCTCTCACTCTTTTAACTAAAGTAAAAAAGGGTTGCGAAGCACTGTACCACAGTAAATTATTAATATTATTTTTATATAATGCAATTATTTATTTACTTTTTTGAGAAGATGTGGATACAAGGTTAGATGCTATGAGAAGCACTGTACTACAGAATATTGGTTTTTTTTTAAAATTTTATTTTTATGTATGTATTTATTTATTGCGTGGGTGGGGGATGGGGTTTAACTTAACTTTTAGCCCTACTTCAAAATGTGTTTATTTTCCTGGTTACTACATTTAAAATGTGTACATATCTTGTTTTTAGTTTAATCTTGTTATAAAACATGGTCTGGAATTTAGAAAATATACCGATTTTTGATGAATTCGTTAGTGTTAATAATGAAAAGGAAACAGCTCAAATCAGTTTTGGAACTTGTCAACTTTTTTTCGTTTATTACATTTGTAACATACATGAATTAACATTGAAAACAATAGTTACGTTAAAGAAAAAACAATTATAACACATTGTTACGATTTGACAAACGCACAAACATGGTCTGTTTATGAAAAGAGACCCGACTACAGGTTGCCATAAATGGGCTGTTCAGTTATGTTCCCATAATAAGATGTCGGTCTGGAGTTGTCATCCGACTCAATCTCGTAGACATCTTCTGGTTGTGAAAGAATTGCGGGTGTGTGTGACTTGGAATTGTCTGTGATTGGTTCGTACCTCTGTTCGTGGGTTCTCTCAGACCCGGGGCTGTGTGTAGTTTTCGATGGGTGAGAGGCCAATTTGGTCTCTGAAGCTGTTGATACAAGGTTAGAGGGTATGATGAGTTACAATAATTTTTTTTTTTAAAGTTTATCATGGTAATGGATTACTTAAGTTTTAATTACTGTTCCACATACACGCTTAATCAAACGTTTTCCTCTTTCATTGATTTATTAAATGCCCATAGATACTTGAGGGATATAGTTCCCACCTGAAACCTGTTATAAGTTTAGACTAACTTGTTTCTGTGCATATTTTTTTTCAAATAATTTAGCTGTTTATGAAAATGCAACGTGTTTATTACTTATAATTTAACACCTAAACTTTTTAAAATAACTATGTTATTGACCTTTTTATAATGCATTGTATTCAAGGATATTTCCGTACTCTTATGATTATTTCATCAAAAAAGCTGGTTAATTTCTTCAGTTTTTTTCCCATTTAAAGAAATTATAATTCTTTTGTGAACCTCAACAATGTTTATTTTTTCATGCATATTTTTGTAAGAGCTGCGGAAATTAACAATTAATTCCTCGATTAATCGTAAATATTTATATCGATTAAACATTTTTATAAACGATTAATCGGCTCAACACTTGTTAATGTACTGGAAATCAAAATGTAAAATATTTGGTCGATAGATATAAACAAATATCCGAACACTAACACGAACATTTTAGTATTAAACTATTGACTGACGTGAATGTTCAAAATGTAAATAAAGGTTATTGTGTCCATTGAGATGAATCGTTTGCCCACCATGCAATGTTCCCTCAAAGTCTAAACTTTGTGGTACTGTGTGCAAAGTTTTAAAAAAAATCGTGTGCAATGTTGCTCTAAGTCAATATTTTACATAATTTGCAGCGCGTTGACTCCTGCGTGGCGTCAACCAATTATATGCGCTGCCGCGCGGCTTAAAGGGAACATTGCTACAATGGTTCTAACATTTCGCAACAGAATAAAAAAGTTCAGCTGAGACAATCTAAAGGTATGTGAATGATTGTTCAGCTCGGATGGTTATATTTTCAATAAGACCCGCTCAACACTTGAACCAAATAATGTCAATATACTTGTCTGTTTTTGCGTTGCTTGTTAAAAGATGTCGTATAAAGCAGACATTACAGTGTTATTTTGATTTTCGACAAGTGCCTTTAATAAATGCTATTTAAGACACCTTAAATTTCAATTTTTTGCTTTAATCGAAATCTATACTAATAAAAGGGAAAGCCCTCACTGACTGACTGACTGACTCACTCACTCATTCATCACTAATTCTCCAACTTCCCGTGTAGGTAGAAGCATGAAACTTTGGGAAGTTGTTAATCACCCTCTCATGACGAAAGTCATTGTAAAAGATTTTTTTAAATACACACTTATGTGGGCAGGGGTCCAAAAACTTTTTTTTTCTTACATGAAATTTTAAAAAATTGAAAATCTTATTTCCTGTGTAGGTAGACAAGGAAAAATAATTTTATATAAATTTTAAAAATGTCCACTCATGGGTCGCCGGGGGCCCAAAACTTTTTTTTCACCTAAAATGAGATATATAAAACTGAATCAACACTAATTCTCCAAGTTTCTGTGTAGGTAGAAACTTTAAACTTTTGGAAGTTGTTGAGTACCACCCTCCCCCCGCGATGGTAAGAGGCAAAAATATTAAATCACATCTGACTAGGGGGATTATTGCCGAAATATAGTTTTTTTTTCCCCAATATAAGTTATATAAAAAAAGACACATCTTTAAATCTCCAAGTTCTCGTGTACGTAAGGGCCTGATCGGTTGAAGTTAATATATTTAGTATATCCATCTTGATTCACATTAAAATCAATAGGTGTTTTGAATTGGTGTTACGCGGGTTCTCAACGCTAACTGAAATCCTAATTTCTGCAGCAAAGCTCGGGTGAATTGCTAGTTAACAATAAATTAACCCTTAATATTTTAAAAGTTAACGATAACATTTAAATTACTCGTGAAGAGCCCTATCCAAAGTATAATTTTTCAATGTCCACTAGACAGGGAAAATAACTCAATTTAAAAAAAAAACACATTTCAATTACCTGTTTTTGTTACTTCCGTTGCAATGTTCAGTTTAATGATGTCTTAAATTTTATTTATTTTATTTAACGAAATAAACGATTAATCTAATGAAATTAATCATTAATTTTTCAAACCATAACGAGTAAATTAAATGAATCATTAACAGCCCTAATTTACTCACTTGCTATCAAATATCAATACCATATAAAAAATAAAATTATTTTAAACGTTCAATACTGTAACAGTTTTATAAAGAAATTTATTTTTACACACGTAAACAGAGCGGCTATACGTACAAAAAAAAGTTATACCGCCATTAGTTAAAATACACATATGATGCGATAAACGAATACATATTAAATTATATCTCATAGCTTCACACAATTTCAGCAGACCCAATCGATTACATCCTTTCAGTTTAAATTCTTCTCAGTTGAATTAATTTCTAATGACATGTTAAGTTGTATAATTTCGGTATATTATTGTCTTACTTAAAATAATGCTATGATTGTCATCAAAATATATCGAGTTGATTGGTCTATATTATAAAAAAGCCTTATCATGTAGTTGAGAAATTCTTACTGAGAATTTCAATCATATCATTGGAATCAATTCAATCATTTGAATTTATGACGTTAGCCACTGACCTGCGGTCTTCCCGGACTTGTGGTCAGTTCCCCGCGAGGTTTCCGTGGAGTCGTAAGAGTTTTGTTTGACCACGTCCATCTCCCTGACCTGCTGGCGGCTCGCCCTCTTCCTCCTGTTGTGGCACATCACCAGCACCAAGACGACCACGACGATGAGGAGGGCAAGGGCGATAACTGCGACTCCAATAGCCGCGCCTCTGACATCAACGGAGGTTTCTGTTACCAGAATCAGATGATATGAAAATAAGAGATTAGCACTCGCGATAATGAAAACCTTCCGCATCCGGGCAAAACAGCGACTGTCAAAATAGCAACTGTATCAAAACAGCGACTGTATCAAAATAGCGACTTTTTTCTTTTGCTTTTGATAATGCAGGTTTTTTGTAGAGAAGGGACAATATAAAATTTAAAATAATCAACTGGAGGTGTGTATAAATAAATGTTGGTGTGGTGTTTTAAAGAGTGTATACACAGTTTCAGGGATCATTTTTAAAAAAATTCAAAAATAAAATTATAACTGTTATTACTTTAGTTATATATATTGTGCAGAAAGCTCGATAGAGACTAGCAAACATAGATTCAATCGATTTATTGCGGGGGTTTGTGGTGGGAGGGGCAGAGACAGTTTGACTACAGAACTTTTTGATCCTCTGATGTTTCGACCCTCGTTTTTACTTCGCAAAAAATTGTTTTTTTTTTCTCTTCTAGTTTTTAAAAATAAAAATAATATGGTTTAATATTAGATCCTTCCAAATCTATCCAACTCCTTCACCACTCCGATCCGATATAATTGGATAATAAATAGGCAATGTGCTCAGATAATCCTTTTTAAGGTACCTACATTCTTTCAGCCAACAATCTCTTTGTTTACCTTCTCCATAACAGGCGGTCCGTGGTCGTCACTTTGTCTAGCCTTCGTAACATGCCATTGTGTAACCACCGGACAGTCGACCACGTGCCGTTTCGACAAGGGGGCTTTAATTTTTTAAAATCTGGCAGGGCAACCATTATAAACGCCACAGCATTTTCACCTTCATGATCGCCATACAATGTAACCTAGCCACCATCCTTGCCCCTCATTTTACACACTCAGTAACAAACTATGGTGAACTATAACGCATTAAAAACTTTTATTCATCCTATCAATGCATTCGTCATACTCATAAACTAAGACGAAAATAAACTGAACAAAATGTCAACAACAATTAAGGAACGTTCTGTTAGGTTATACGGGCCCAGCTGCTTGAACGATATTGTCCGCTACGGGGTGTTAGTAACTATTTAATGTATTAACTTTATATACTGACAACTTTGTACATCTTATTACAATTCAGTTTTTATGCTAGTTATGTCTACACAAGAAACAGAAGTGAATGAAAGGGCGCAGGTGGTTTCACTGCTGCGAGGTTCGCCATTTATGTCAACACCTTAATAACAAATTATTTTTTTATTTCATCAATTGATTTGATTTTACGATTAAAAGTGTAAAACCGCTGGGAAAAATATTTTTAAAAAACTAAAGATAAATGTGGTCCTTTCTAATTATGTTTGGCATGGGAGTGGAGGGAAGATTGACTTTTATGTTATTGTGTAATGTTTACCTAGGTTTGTGGCGAGTGTTGTGAGAAGGTAAATAATGGAATGAGAGGCAGAATAAATTTAGGTATCTTTACAAAGGACTATCTGACCACGTGCATTTTTATAGTCCTATTACAACGCCACTTTGATCGGGGTGGAGAGATCAATTGAAGTCTACCGATAAGTTTAGAAAATGAAAAAAGGGTCTATGTGTCAAAATGTTGAGAACCACTGTGTTAGGTTTACGGTTGGACCAGAATAGCTTTGTGGTGAAGTCGCTGTTTTGATACAGTCGCTGTTTTGATACAGTCGCTGTTTTGAAGTCGCTGTTTTGACGGTCGCTGTTTTGACACAGTCGCTGTTTTGAAGTCGCTGTTATGACGGTCGCTGTTTTGACAGTCGCTGTTTTGAACCCGTGCCAAACCTTCCTTAAAAAGTAAGGTTGAATTAATACTGTAATGATAATTATTAAACGAAATAAATATTTAAGCAAGAAAGCGCTTTTCTAAAGTTCATAGAATCTGCCATGTGCCACATTCAATTTCATTCACAAACTCTTTCCCTTCCAATCGCCGATATATCTGTGATCTCGCCTAGTCACGTTTGTGCCAATCGCCGGTATATCGGCGAATTGAGTTTTTGAATTAATTTTGTTGCTTAGAGTGTCCCCTTAGACTTTTTAAGTTTTAAAATGAGAGGTAACTCTTTTCTACTTCAATTTTCTGTTTAGAAATAGCATGTGTTTACATCAGTAGTGTTAAAATTCGCAACTTGTTTCGATTTATTTTTGTAGACAAAGATGTGACCAAGCCTACTCAACGAACATAGTGATTTATTATAGTATTTATTGCTATCTTATTAAATTTAAATATGTATTATTGATACAGAAACATTTAAAAACAATAATAAAATATTAGTTTTAGGATTTATTTAAGATTTTCATCCATAAAATACGGCATTATATGGAAAAAGAGCAGTGGTGACGGTTTGGTTTCTATATATGTATAAGGAAATAATGTAAAAAAGTTTTCTTCCATGGACATCATCAATATAAAAAATGCCATAACTTTAAAACTACATGGGATATTTTCAAAATTTAAAGAGCATTTATTTTATAAATGAAATTTATATTGTAATAATTAAAGGAGAAAATTATTACAGCTATGCAGACTTTCTTTTAGTTTGGTAAGTTCAGATTTTTAACAAAGAAAATTTAACACAAAAAAATTGATCAAAAATCTTATAATGAAAATTATTATTAGTTTGATAATATTGTATTTGCTTCTACATAATTGTATTCTCTATTCAATTTCCTTTCTTTTGATATAAGATACACCAATGTTGCTTTAGACATTTATTAAAAATTTTACAATAGTTAACATCACCCTTAAAAAATTATAAAACCTTAAAAGTGGTCTGACAGGAACGTGTAAAACCCCCTGAAACCCCCCTGGCAGGGAAAGAAACTATTTACACAACAACATCTCAACAGGAACCAAAGTTAGGTTATTTGATGATGATTGTATAATGAACAGAAAAATTAAATCAGAACAAGAAAGCGAAATCTCTGAAAAAGACATTGATGAGTAAATAAAATGGGAAACTAACTGAAGTATGTCTCTCCAGTCAGAAAATTGTCACCTGCTAAAAGTAACAAAGAAAAAGATACAAATAAATTCTATTTCATTCATCGAAATAAGCTCATCCAAACTAAAGATGGATGTCAATGCATTTGTTAAAAAATCAAACCAAATCTTAGGCTTTATAAAAAAGAATATTTTACAGATATAATGAGAAAATAGAAATTAAATGCCATCTCACTTTAATGAGACATTACTAGAATATGCATCTTCATTACAATACTCATCAACAAAAGACAACATTTATCGACTAGAATGAAATAAAAAATGAGCTACAACATTCATTAAAGAAAAATATATTTTAAAAATAAGAATAATATCATTTGGGTGCGAAATGGTTTGCTTGAAGAAGCCAGGAAAACCAACACTAAAACAACATACAAAACCCTAATAAGAACTAGAAACAAACAAAGGATAAGCGTATAACACAATAATCTTCTGTGTAAAAGGAGCGTCCGTAACAGATAAGTTAACAAAGGACAATTCAATGTTTTGAAACATTCTACCGTCTTTATAAACCTGTGTCAAACCGACAGAATTGGAGAACACAAATAAAAACCATTTGAGCCTTTAAGGCCCTAAAGGAAATCAATCAAACTCAAAACAGAAAGAATTTAAATAATTGAATATATAATTCCGACGTTCTCATAAGCAAGGATGGAACCAAGGCTTTGTAAAATAAAAAGTTATACATTTAAGTTATAATTTCAACCAACACATGGGTTATTTTCTTTTAATATGGTTTTCCTAAGAGGTTCTGAACTGTGGTAGAATTGTGCAAGCACATTTTAAAAAAGCCATGGAACCTGAAAATCTGCGCTGAGAAATGTTATCACTAGTCTTATTTCTATCGTTCTGACTCACTCTGTGAAACTGTAAAATAATAGTTGACCCCATCGCCTCCGTTGGTTATGGTGAGAATGTAATCTCTGAAGTCAGCGTCACGGAAGTCATTCAGAGCCACGTCGACGTTGTAGTAATAAGTGGACGTAGGTTCAATCAGATACGTGTACAGCCCCGGCCGTGCACTGTATTGGACGCCATCTTCTGTTAACATGAGGCTGACGGAAATAGAATCTGATGAGGCGATCACTTTTAAGGGGAGATAAACACTGCAACCATTTTCATTTGAAAACGTGAGGTTTTCTATAGAACTCCGAATAATCACCGGTGGACCTGCAGAATAATAACGACAACAAAGATTTTCTTTGAATGTCAAATTAGATTTTAAAAAATACTTTATTATTATTTTTTAAAAATACGTCTTATTTTTTTTTTGTGTCTTCCATAAATTCCCAATAATCACCGGCGGACCTGCAGAATAAGAACAACAACGATGATTTGTGATGGTAAAGGGGATTAAAGAGATATTAACTTTGTACTGCGTTTTTTCAAAGATTTGTTATTTGTTGTTGTTTTGTTCCTGGAAGTCCTGAAAGGCTTACTACATTGGTCTTATGAATTTAAAAAAATAATTATTAAAACATTATCAGATTCAATGAAAATCTCAAAGACAAGGAGTTATTCGAGTTTTTATCTTATCTTATCTGTTCAATGCATAAGATTATTGTGTCCTATGATTACCTAAAGTTGTGATAAGTTCTGCATTCTAGATAAAGTTTTAAATGATGATAAATAGTGTGCTTTTTTGGTTTCTGCAGGCAACCCATGCCACGCCCGAGCTCAAGACAGGAACAACGAGATTGTGTATGTGTTTTTTCTTGCACATGGAATGAGGACGGTTTTTTAATTCTCATGGTTATCTTAGGGTTGTATTAAATTATCTTTGTGTTGTATTTTAAAATTAGAAATAATATATTTTTGTATTATTACTACTTTACTTTTGGGTTTTCTATCCTGTAGTGTTTCAAAGTTTGGTTATTCAACTAATAGTGTTACTCTTGTCAGTTTTGAATATTTTCCAGTAATGTCTCTGGAAGATCTTTTTAGAATGTGATTTCCTTAAAACTTGTTATACTTACAAGGAGTATCAATGTCAACTTTGGAAACATTCAACCCCTGACCAGTGTCCAGTGTACACACGTACTCGTCACGATCGAAGCAGCCAAACGCCGGGATCACGTATGTTATTGACGTCGCTGACGTGGTTTCATTGAGAAGTCTGTTCATACCTCGCCGGGACAGTCCCATGTATACACCAGGCACAGGTCCCGCATTGCATGTCAGAGTGATACTGCTATTGAGTGTAACCTTAGCCAGCGAAGAGTTTGAGATTCCAATGACAGAGAAACTCTCCATTGTCGGGTCTGTCAAAATATAAGAACGTGTTATAGCATTGATCATGTAATCACAGTACATTCTATATTATATATACGCTATACAAGGCAATCAGTCACAATAATGAAGTATAAGAACCTTCACG
This sequence comes from Radix auricularia, assembly GCA_002072015.1. Lineage (NCBI taxonomy): Eukaryota > Metazoa > Mollusca > Gastropoda > Lymnaeidae > Radix > Radix auricularia. The sequence goes on along the minus strand of MUZC01000076.1, from coordinate 1,357,390 downwards.
GGTAATTTCTCCAATTATTCAACGAGCGTTTTCTCCCGTCACCACCCACCCTATTTAATTCAGCATTTCATTAACTTCATTACAAAACAACATGTGGTAGACCATGAAACATTCACTTCTGTTATTGAAATAAGCGCTTCTGGTTCGAAATTTAAGGAATAAAGCAAAAACTTTAGATCTATAACAAACAGGTGAATTCCCACATGTTATTTGACTAATAGATCTATAGAAATAGACTTACAAAATGCTCCCTTCACTCGAGATACGACATTGAGTACTAACTTTACGCATTTGAAATGTATTTATATTTATCATTCTTCCCAACATCCTTAATTATCTCATATTTATTCGATCTTATTTTTAACTTTTCGCTTCATAGACGCAGTTTATTTATAAGTGGAAATAGAGCAGGAGAATCATTTTATTTGGCTGTAAATTCAATTCAAATATTTGCTTATATTATTTTTGGGTTACTGGACTTTATGGATCGCGACCTACCGTTTCGAATCCGCCAGGATAAGCGAATGTATTTTAAAGTCTCGCTTCTCCTTATCAATCCCCCTTCCAATGCTAAAATATTTCAAAGTACTTTGGGAACCCCCAAATCCACCCTGCCACTCCCCTTACAATACACACATAAAACTAATGATACGTGTATCTCATTTCATGCATTCACTTTTTTATAATCAATTCTTAACTAACACAAAATGTAAGTGTTCCATTTATATACGAAATAAAAATAAAAATAAAATATTGGATTATTCGCAAATTTACGGAAACGAAAAATATATATATTAATAGATTATTAAATATCTACTTTCTTAAAAATCTTTATACGACATATGTATGCATTATTTTATATTTGTTTTTAAAACGTTTAAAATTTCAGTGGGGAAAACGGAAAAAAAAAACATTTACTCACATATATCAATTGACGCAGTAGAACAGCTGACTTGTGAATCTGTTAAATCTCTGCTCGTGAAGTTTACAAGAAATGTATTAGGCCCTCGGCGAAGAAATTTACTTTCTACTGTTACTACGTGTCTGTTGAGATTAAAGTAGGGTAATGTCCCATATGGAGGAGTGTTAACTGTTTGGTCACTGACTTGATACGCTCCGTTTTGTATTAGCGTGCCCTGGTAGAAAAATAAACATTCTTTTTACTGTGTTAACATTTATGACGAAAGATGTGGCCCAGTTGGGACTCGGTCCCGTGGCTCAAGGATGTCCCCGATTACAAAAATCCCCAATTAGTCGGTGATAAGGAGCCATAATGAATGTTGATCATGGGTACTAAATAAATAGAAAAGGAAGAACTGGTTTTAAAAACTCATTTTGTGAATGATTCCAATTTATATACTGTTTAGTAAGGGGCGTAGGGGTAATAGGTACCAAGAAGGATGGTGAGTGAGGTTGGAGTAGGGGGATAGGTACCAAGGAGGATGGCGAGTGAGGTTGGCATAGGGGGATATGTAACAAGGAGGGTGGCGAGTGAGGTTGGCATAGGGGTAATAGGTACCAAGGAGGATGGTGAGTGAGGTTGGCATAAGGGGTATTGGTACCAAGGAGGATGGCGAGTGAGGTTGGCATAGGGGGGATAGGTACCAAGGAGGATGGCGAGTGAGGTTGGCATAGGGGGGATAAGTACCAAGGAGGATGGTGAGTGAGGTTGGCATAGGGGGATAGGTACCAAGGAGGATGGCGAGTGAGGTTGGAGTAGGGATAATAGGTACCAAGGAGGATGACGTGTGAGGTTGGCGTAGGGGGGTATAGTTACCAAGGAGGATGGCATGTGAGGTTGGCGTAGGGGGGTAGGTACCAAGGAGGGTGGAATTTCAGGTTGGCGTAGGGTATATAGGTACCAAGGAGGTTGGCATGTGAGGATGGATGTTGGAGTGGGTGATTGAGAGTTGGGGGTTGTGCGGTAAATTGGGAATGCAATAATTTTGTGTTATCCTGTAAATAATAGATGAATAGAAAATACTACTCATAGTTATTAAATTGTCTTTCAAAAGCACTTCTTTTGCCTTATCTCTAAGCATTAATGAAAAAGTATCTTTTTCCGATTACAAACATTACTTATCTGTGTATTCTACTGCATAGGGTGATGACGCTAACATAGTTAAGGAATCAGAAAAAGTCATAAAGACTATATTGCCTTTATCATCGACATATCCTTTTTTTAAAAAAAAAAAAAGAAAGAAAGGTTGGCCCCTTAACTTTGTAACTAAAAGAATAAATAAATTTTAACGTTTAAAAAAAACGTTTATTTTTTATACATAAAAGTTCTCTGTGCTTAAGAATAACTCTTGTCAACTTAATGACTACCATTTTTTCGTTGGAAGAATGGCGCGTGGTGGTACAACTTTTACAAATATGGAAAACAACGTTATATTTTAATAGAACCACACAGTGCTGTTGCTTAATACATTACATTTGACATGAGGACAGAGACATATGTTGGTCCCGGATAAAACTTGTATGCGTTGAAAGCCACGGTCAGATTTGATGACCCAGATCGTTCTACAGAGCAGGTGAAGTTTTCTGGTGGTGCTAGAGGTTGAGATAAAACAAATAACGGTTATTTAATATTTTTTTTAATTTTTAAAATGATCTTTAAAAATCTTATCAACTAAATGGGTTCTTTTAATTTTTCATCCAATTTGTAAGAGTCAGCATTTATTGTGTGCGAAATTCTAGAATTTGTTATCGTTGTTTTGCTCTCCATGTATAGCAAAAGTTGAACATTGGACCTGTTTCAGATTGAAGTACTTTCCCTTTACCAATGAAATATTGAGTTTTAATATGGCATTGTTAAGTTAGGTATTTTTACAGTTTTTTAATACTGATATTGTAATTTTATTCAAGGCGCCCAAAAACAGATTTAAAAACTCATATTTACTAGGTATTTACCCGACTACAAAGTGTATTCAAGCTTGGTCTTTGGAGTGATATCATGTTTAATACTACATTTAAATACTCCTCTTGTAAATCGCAGACGATCTGGTCTCACTTCCAAATTCAAAATTTATTTATGTTCTCCTTAGCTAAAATTTATTTACAATTCATACTTTCAATAAAACTGAATAACTCCATTTTAGCTGTTGGCATTTTTTCTTTACAAAAATAAATAAAAAAATAAGTGATTACATAGCTGTATATAGTTCGATTATTATGATGAACATACCGAAAATATTGAATGAATCACATAACTTTATCTCCGCCGAATCGACAAAAACAGACAAAGATTTGTAGTTTGTTTGCATTTGATATATCGTTAAATTCAATGTTCCGTTGGCCGCCGTACTCATGAGCTCACTGTTGTTAATACACATGTTACTTTTTACGTCACAGCTGGTGGTTTTGTTTCCGTTGTCTGTTGTCTGTAGCCTCCATTCCAACTTTGTGACAGAACTGTTGTAGTTGTAGTGAAAGTAGGCGGGACTCCCAACACGATATGTACTCTGACAGCCTTGGGCCTCACCTGGCGAGGAATAGGATGGAAAGAAATAATAAATTTGTACAGCAAGAACCACATGGAAATATAGAATAATAAATAAAATACAAAATGGTGCACTAAAAACATTCGACTAGTTTATATTTACACAAAGCAGAGCCAATAGTAAATAAACGAAATGGCAGTAATAAAAGTAACTTTGAATATTTCTTAAACAAAACTTACACTTCATGCTGCATTAAACAAAATTGTCTCATACTAGATACGATCCGCGGTGTGGCATAGGCTGCAGACATGCTCATTGATAGTAGCAAAGAAAGGGGGGGGGACGAACACAAACTACAGCACGAAGAAATCAGAAAAAAGTGCGAGAACCACACAGGGGAAACCACCGACGCATTGTTGGTCATGAGATGTGCACTGTGGGTAGCTACCCGTTCCCACCCTGAACCACCCTAGCTTGCCAACCGATCGTAGCGAGGGTCATTCATCATGCTTATTTGATCAAGTCTTGTGCGTGTTATAGTTTCTGGTGAATTATATAACTATGACGGTCGTTTTTAAAATAAATGTATTTAAGTTTTTGTAATTGTCCCCTTTTGCCTGAAAGCCGTAGAGTAAATAATCAGAAAATGTAATGACAAAGAGAGAACATCAAATCTTATCTCCATAAATAATATAAAAGCCCAGGTCACTCACTCACTCACTCACTCCCTCACTGGATGTGGAACGCTGAGGAACGATGTACGACAGTCTACAGCAGTTAGTTAAAAAATCGTGTGGTGATCAGCGCTGTAAAAATATTTAAAATGAAGTCATTGTTTGGTGTGCATCGGTGCGCAAAATACAACCCCTATTATTAAATGCTTTGCGTACATTTCAGAAAGTTTAATATTTCGTATTTTTAAAAAAAAGGACAAGTTAGTTGGGATTTTGAAAAAGGTTGGCGCCGTAGGCGTCTTAAAAAAAGGGGGCGCCGCAGGCGCCACGGCGCCCCGCACAATCTAGTATTGAATAATTTGATGCGGACCTTCAAACAGAGTTATTCTTGGTGCAGTATTTTCTTCTCAAGTCTTTTATTTTTAGCGGTGTTCTGTCTATAATCTAGCAAACGAACATTTAGAGCTATTTACATGTTTCGATTATATATACGAATATAAGTGTAATTAAAAGGCCTCCGACTTAGACTGCGGGCTATATAAGTTGGCACGAATAATAATGATATAATCATGATAATAGAAAATGCAAGGGGAATTACAAACAGCTTAAAGTGATACAGCAGCAAAGAAGTTTAAAGTATTCACAAATATTGCTTAAGAGTGAGCCGGTTGTTTGTATACCACTAGACGCGCGTACAAGAGTTAACTTTAGGTATTGGATACAGCTCACCGATTACCACTGCACCAATAATACAGCACAGTGGGTTAATAATAAATTATGTTACTGTAATGTGATCCATATAAAGCACATCTGCGATTTGAAGCCGTTTAAGCTTCATTGAAGGTTATGACTTGTCAGTTTATTCCCATCATTCGCCAACAGATCATCCGTCATATTCTGTTGGTGCAATTATTTTCTGCATAGAAGGAGAGTTTGTATGGGTAGGATAAGAAGATTACATACATTAACGCCAGCAATCCTAATGTAGATAATGTGATTGCTTTAATCAAGCTTAAGGCAAAATTACAGGGGAAAAGTATATCCAACAGATACAAAGAATTTTTCTCATTGCAGTAACTATGTGTGCACAATATACCATTTATTGGTACCCTTATATATGTTAAGCTAAATCAAGATGAAATCAGCAACACCACATTTTACACAAAAAGTAAGACTTATATGAAAATTCCCCAAACTTATTTGTTTGTCTTATTTGCTGGCGCGGGTTCCAGTCACTCCGAAGGTCGGTATTTGTTTCCGTTGCTTTAGGGTGTCTTTTTAAGACCGATCCCCCAATGGCCCATTATATATTTCACGTACTCCAATTTCAACTGCCTCAACCCCCATTATTTCTTAAGGAGCCAGTATCACGTGATAATGGGAAATTCAGCTTCTCCATTGCGTGCTGAACTTTTAGGTTCTAATTTCTATCAAGTGTGACGGGCGGCAATACGCGCTCTCGCAATTGGCTTAATAATAAGATTTTCAAACCTCAGACTACTATAGGTTAGGTAACCTCAGACTACTAAAGGTTAGTTAACCTCAGACTACTATAGGTTAGGTAACCTCAGACTACTATAGGTTATGTAACCTCAGACTACTATAGGTTAGGTAACCTCAGACTACTAGAGGTTAAGAAACCTCAGACTAATAGAGGTTAGGTAACCTCAGACTACTATAGGTTAGGTAACCTCAGACTACTATAGGTTAGGTAACCTCAGACTACTATAGGTTAGGTAACCTCAGACTACTAGAGGTTAGGTAACCTCAGACTACTTTTGGTTAGGTAACCTCAGACTACTATAGGTTAGGTAACCTCAGACTAATATAGGTTAGGTAACCTCAGACTGCTAGAGGTTAGGTAACCTCAGACTACTATAGGTTAGGTAACCTCAGACTACTATAGGTTAGGTAACCTCAGACTACTATAGGTTAGGTAACTGTCAGGGAAACATGGAGTTATTGGGTTTTCCCTGACATGTCATATGTGTTACTTGTGTTTGGTGCGGTGCGGTGCGCACGGTATGAAAGGGTATGACTTAAGAGTGTGAGCGTGACGTAAGAGTAGAGAGGCAGTTGGTGTGAGCGAGCGATAGGACATGTTTGTTAATGGAGGAACCTATGTTGTTAATAAAGTTATAGATGTTCAGAAGTGTTGGTGTTCTGCCTTGAGTTGATCTGTCCGTTTGGTCATAACAAGTAACCCAGACAACGACGTAACATTGGGGGCTACCGTCTGGGATTATTGTGGACCAAGGCAGAAAAAAAACTCAGGTATCCGGTTTGCACCAGACGTCCTTCTACTTCCAACAAGGTTAGTAGTGTATCGCTCCACCGTGGTCAGTGACGAGCGTGCTTTTGGTGACGGTTCAAGTGAGTCATCACAACGTGGACAGTTACGTACACATCCCGTGTGCTGTCACAGTGAGTCATCACAACGTGGACAGTTACGTACACATCCCGTGCGCTGTCACAGTGAGTCATCACAACGTGGACAGTTACGTACACATCCCGTGTGCTGTCACAGTGAGTCATCACAACGTGGACAGTTAAGTACACATCAAGTGTGCTGTCACCGTGAGTCATCACAACGTGGACAGTTAAGTAGACAACCCGTGTGCTGTCACAGTGAGTCATCACAACGTGGACAGTTACGTACACATCCCGTGTGCTGTCACAGTGAGTCATCACAACGTGGACAGTTAAGTACACATCAAGTGTGCTGTCACCGTGAGTCATCACAACGTGGACAGTTACGTACACATCAAGTGTGCTGTCACCATGAGTCATCACAACGTGGACAGTTAAGTACACATCAAGTGTGCTGTCACAGTGAGTCATCACAACGTGGACAGTTAAGTACACATCCTGTGTGCTGTCACCGTGAGTCATCACAACGTTGGGTTGGACACTTTTGTTCTAGGATTTTATGATGGACATTGGCAGTGTATATGGTTCTAAGTTACGTAAGTAGTTATATTGTAAGAAGTGATTGTGGTATAATATTTTTTTCTGTTTTCTATAATACAAATTTGTAAATATAAGTTACACAAAATAATGGCAGGGATTGATAGATGGTGGGTAAACAAAATTGAAGAAGTTAGGTTGAAGTGGGAAAAAGACGCTGAAGAATCTCTGAGACAAAATGAAGAGAGACAGAGACAGCGACAGAAAAAAGATGAAAAGAAACTGAGACAATACGAAAAGAGACAGGCAGCATTAGAGGCAAAAAGACAGAGAAGGGCTATGGATGAGACGGAAGACCATGACCATGACGGTAGCAAGGGTGAAGAACTTTACGGATTAGCCAGCATTTATTGTGAAGATCCGTATCTGACGGACGAAGTTTATAGGCTGGCGGACCCGCAATCTGGCCGGTTTGAGTATTATAGATACGAAAATCCCAAGAAGCCGGTTAACGTCATCAAGTATAAAAAGGAAAACATGATCCAGGG
>MUZC01000076.1:1266774-1337053 GCA_002072015.1 Radix auricularia | reverse complement strand
ATCTAGATAACGATTATTTCATGTAAAAAATATATATTTACAAAGAAATTTAACACGCAAGGGGTTCTTTTACTTATTTCCGATTACATATTATTTATATTGCTCTTTTGTTGTTTTTTTAAAATCTTTTAAAATTATTTTAATTTTTTTCTTGGGGGAGGGGGAGGGGTTGTGGGGTAGGGGTTTTTCAATAACGTAAAAATTGACTTATTGTCCTGCTTTGAAATTTACTCAGTTTCTTAGTTATTGCTTGTAGATTTTAGTACATATATTATTTTAATTTTAATCTATACCAATAATTACATGCCATCGGAGCCTTCGGTCCCTAACACCTTTCTTAAACTTTGAAGACATTTTTTGTCACACCATCTTTACAAATATTGACAACAAATATATCATTATCTAGATTGAAATTCATATTGCTTTTTGAACTTTTTATCTCACACCGATGGGGCCCAGGCAGTTATTGTCTTTTTTTTTATTGAGCTGCACAAATATTCTTTTTTTAAATGATTCGCTTAATGGTTATAATAGTGGACAAAGTTCACATGTTAAACTTTCAAATGTATGGCCCCTTCTTCACGACATTTGATAGACGGCTTCTCTGCACTAACCGAAACCGACGAACGTACTTAATTCGGTAGCATGACACCAATTTCATTCGCCATATTCAACTTTCCAAACGTTTTTATTATTTATGCCCATTTTCTAGAAATTTCGTACGTGGCTTCCAAATTGAACTGATTTCTTCTTCACCGCTGTACACAGCGGGTAGTTCTCAAGTCTTCAAATAAACTATCGTCTGGATATGACTCTCTAATGTATGGCTGAAATTATTGTGGAACATGTCTGCCATAGTTTCAAAGATATTTAACCTATTTTCGTACATTTACATTTTCGATACACATTAACTTACTTTAAAAAACAATGGTAAATTTTGAAACAAAACACATTTTTAAAAAATACATGATAACACATTTTTAAAAATTCCCCCTTATAAACATGGACTATTTATAGAGGGAGTCCCAACTACATGTTGCCATAAATGGGCTGCTCGGTTATGTTCCCGTAAAAAGATGTCGGTCTGGAGTTGTCATTCGGCTCAAGCTCGTAGATCTCCTCCTGTGGTAATGGAATGGCGGGTCTGTGTGGCTTTGAATTGTCTGAGATAGGTTCGTACTTCCGCTCGTAGGTTGGTTCAGACCCGCCGCTGTTTGCATGTTTCAATTGATGAGGGGCCAATTTGTTCTTTAAAGCTGTGGATACAAGTTTAGAGGTTATGAGAAGCTTGGCAATTATTTTTTAAAAAAATGGAATTCAAATTTTGATTTCATATTTGAGTTCATGGTGGTTGTCAGGTATCGTTTTCTAGGGGTGCAGGTCCGTGGCTCACACACCAACTGGCGTACAGTAAATTAACACAAGTCCTTGCACTAAAGCAATCTTTATTATCATGAGTGTCCACTTGTCACAAATGTACATCTGTATCAAGCACTCCCCTCCGTGTATCTTAGCTATCATATATCAGCCCCTCCAGTCCAACCGACCGACCAAGGGCATTCCTCACGTCCGCTCCGTTCACTTGCTTTTCTAACCTGCCCTCTCTCATAACACACCTCAACTTTCTACCTGGTCTCCACTGCTCCTTGCATGCACACTGTCTTCTCATCACGTTCCACGTTCTTCGCTCATAACAAATCATTCAGTGTCCTAGTATTCACCCAGACAAACCACCTTACACACACAGTGACTCTCATACCCCTGACAGTGGTTTGTGATGATCTTGGTTGCATTGTCAACTGAACTGAACTGTCCCTTAACCCGACGCTGGGTCGTTGGGGGCACCATTTTGAGCTGCGCACTATCTCATGCCATGTGTCACGGTTCTGAGCTGCCTTCTGGGAATCGCTAAATGACAGGCCGGTCCACTCTTTGATATTGTCTTCCCAACTCTTCCTTGGTCTGCCTCTTTTCCCTCTTCCCTGGACTGCATTGTATCTTATAATATAAAATCCGCCCAATCTATGATGAAGACTATTAAGCCCTGCGCTTATCCGTAGCATAGTTCTAGTGTTGCATCTTCATTATAGTCCTTTAAAAGCTTTGATAGTGTGTTGGCTGTCCTTTTTTAACCTGGCAACCTATTCAACAATTCCACGCTCGGAAACATATTACACAATTAGCAACCCATACCACACTCGGAAATCCATTCCACGCCAAAATTCTGAATATTTAAGTGTTTCTTCTTACATATGAAGCAAGAAAGGTGTTTTATCCATATGCCTATCCATGATTAGCATTTGATTATCTTTGTGTTATATTTTTAAATTATAAATAATAGCCTTTGGTATTATCTGTACTTTGCTATTTCTTCTTCTATTCACCACTGTTTCTAGGATTAAATACAGGTTTTACACTAATCAATATTGAATATTCTTTTTTTTAAAAGTTTTGCTGCGCTTTTGGAATTTGTTATATTTCACCCCGGTCGTGTATTGAATGTCCTTTTGCATGCATAGATCTACGCTTCTTGAAACATTTTCTGTGTTCTCCGATTTTATTTTATATCAAGGTTTAAATAACTCTGAACAATAATTTCAGTAGTTTAACTCTAAGTTTTGTTATCTAGATAACGATGCACATTTTAGTCAAATCAAATTCCTGCAGATATATTTACTATCAGTTGAGATTAAGGCGGATGAGGATAATACATTTGTCTATTTCCTAATATTATTTATCGTTGTGCGTTGTAACGATCTCAGTGAAAATGAATAAATTTAAAGAAACCAATGAATGCAATGTTGTTGTTTGTGTTTAAATTTTGCCATAAACCTAAGCAGAAGTGTGCAAGAATATAATATAAGTTTCATAGCAAACTAATTAATAAATTAGTTATTAAAAAGCTTACAAAATATAAAAACTTGTATTAAGGGCTCCTAGCCCAAAATAATTAATAATTTATTTTTTATTGCCATTGCGCTCAAGCTATATTTCTCAATACGTGAAAAAACGAATGGGGAATACAATTATTAAAGTTCAGTTTAAAAAAATACATTTGTGGCCGTCAGCTCATTGGGACATTAGGAGTTCAGTGCCCTATAGTAATTGAATATAGGCTCTTGAGTTTATAAATACAAACGTTGTCCATATTTCAGATGTTTTCTCATTATCAAAATTTTTTTTATTATTCAAAATGTACATTTCAAAAACCTGTTCAATTAAATTCAGTTTCATCATGGATATTTTTCTAAAGATCGTTAAAAATTAAGTGGGGAAAATATCTTAAAGCAAGAATTGTTTTTATAAAGAAAGTTTGATAAAGATCCATTGATTTACGCAAGATCTTTCCTCAATGAAAGGGCAATACAATCTTTGACGTTTATGAAAAAAGTCATTTTAGGAAATCATCAACCTATAATATTTCAAAACTGGTTGCAAGTTGTTCAATGTAAAATTTGTGTAGGTCCATCAATTCACCAAATAGCTATAACAATTTTTATATAAGCTATAGTTGAAAAATGCCACTTTATGGGCCCCCAGCGCCCAATAAGTGTTACATTTTGAAAAAAAAAATGCCAGTTATCATTCCGGGAGTGTACTCAAAAGTCTCCAAAAGTGTCATGGTGATCGGATGAATGGCTTAGTCAGCTATAATGGATATGCATGCATACATTCATACGTGAATACATACTTCATTTTTATCAATATATAAAGAGAAAAAATAAATCGATATTAATGGAACCCAGATTCAGTCATTGCAAGATGTAAATTGTGAAAAAAAAAGTCAGTTTCAGTTTGGATCAAATTGAAAATAATATCAATATTTGTTAAGACCATGTAACAGAATGGGATTTAAACTCCTAAACGTTTGATTTTAAAAAAACGGGGCCTCCGTCAATAAAATCGGAGATTATAAGATCAATGCTCTAAAGTATTTCAATAATTACTAGGAAGTTATCTTACACCAAGTTATGTCAAAATTCATCCATTTATTTTCCTAATCGTTAACGCTGAAACAATTTTTATGTATCTCATATTAGCAAAAACGACATTAAGGGCCCCAGGCCTAATCGGTGCAAGAAAATAACTTCAAAACACCTGTTCATATCATTCTGGATCATATATTTGTCGATGATTTTCATGATCGTGTAAAATCATAACGCGATTCAAGTATTTAACGCTTACCGGGAAAAAAAGATTGTGGCCCCCGGCCCCAAAGGAACAGACATTAGGAGTTCAATTCACTATAGTAGTTTATTATAAGCTATCGAGTGTTTATGTACGAGTTTTGGTCAAGAACCATTCATTTTCCAAGCAGCCAACCCTTATACTAACTTTTATATAGCTCATATTAGGGGGAAAAAAGACATTACGGGCCCCCTGCCCCCCATGAGTGTCAATATTCAAAAATAAATTGCCAGTTACAATCCCGGAAAGATAATCAACAATCTCTAAAAGTTTCATTAAAAGATTAATTTAAAATTAATCATTAACTTTTGAAAAATTACCGAATAATTAATCGATAATTTTGATTAAGGCAAAAAAAAAAAGAAGTATGACGTCATTAAACTGAAAATTTCAAGGGAAATAACAAAAACAGGCAATTCACATTTTTTTTTATATAGATATAAGTATTTCAATGTAATGCCAATGAATATAAATGTTGTTTTTGTTAATGAAGTAAAAACCAATGTTTAATTGTTTATATAATTTTTCCTTTAAAAACAGCTTATTTTAAAGTTTACACTTTAAGGATCTTTTTTTTAATGGAGAAGTTTGTACGTAAAAAAGCAACTATTTTTTATTACAATAATTGATTATTTATTGATAAATCGACGACATCATTGAATAGATTTGCAATGGTTTTAATTGCTATTTAATCTCTTAAAATAATTTTTAATCTATAAATTTTTTACCGATTAATCAAGAATTTAATCGATAATTTCCGTAGCCCTAATTTATATACATAAACTTTAGACAGCATTGATGAATACTGTACATAATTACATTCGATATATCAATTTAATTTTTAGAAAAACTGAAACTTTTGTTAGATTCTTCTATTATTTGAAATAATATTACAGTTAGTATATTAATATTTCCATTTCATTTCTACATTATTCCATAAAAAAACGAATCTTTAAGTTGAAACATTGTCATTAAGAATATCAAACATTTCATAATCATATGCCACTGACCTGCGGTCTTCCCAGACTTGTGGTCAGTTCCCCACGAGGGTTCCGTGGAGTCGTAAGTCTCTGGTTTGACCACGTCCATCTCCCTGACCTGCTGGTGGCTCGCCCTCTTCCTCCTGTTGTGGCACATCACCAGCACCAAGACGACCACGACGATGAGGAGGGCAAGGGCGATAACTCCGACTCCAATAGCCGCGCCTCTGACGTCATCGGAGGTTTCTAAACACAGATTTTTACTCTTTCAATTAAATGAGATTAGAAACTACGACCTGACACATATAAACATGGCTTTAAAAAAATTACAAACGAACTGACAAATGTTTATTGTCCAGGGAGGAATTTAGAATTTTAGACATGAGAAAGCAGATGAAATTTTACTACTCAGAAATGTAATGTCAAGTGTTATATCATGTCTAGAAAGTCATTGTCAAATTAATGTTCCACAAAGTCTGAGATAAACTTTTCTTTCACTTTTAGCATCATACCCGACGTTACCTTTATGCTGCTAAGTCAGAAAAAGCCACCACCATATCCCAGGAAACAAGACCTTTTCCCTTTGCGCGTTTAACGTCTTTCTCTCACGGAATTTAGAAGTTAGCGTGAGGTATAACGAAACTATTAAATAAAAAGAAACAATTACTATCAGTTCTATTTGCTTGCCTAAGATTCATGTTTAACTCCGTTATTACTTTGGTGTTGCATTAAACGAAATCAATTTCTAGTTTATGAACTAGTATCATGAAAGTCTCATTTTTAAATTCACGCAAGGTTTAGATGGGACGTAAATGCTTCAGGGAATCTTTTTTTAAAGTATGATAAAAATCATGTATGTTTTTTTAAATAGTAAGGAATTTTTGGGAAGGAAAACGATAATTTATAACATTAGTAGAGGCTAATTAGGGATAAAAGATACTTGTAAAATGGGTGAAGGGTGATTGAAAAGGGTTGAGGTGCTTTAAGTTGATATTCTAATCCATGGGCTTAAGGTTTTTATTGTGAATAGGAGGAATATGGGGCTATATTGTTTCAATGAACCTATTCAAAATTGAAATAAAAACGATATTGAAAAAGAAATGCCTTCAGTAGTATGTCGCTACATGATTTGATTTTAATAAAACACTGTTTGAATAAAGCTTAACGAATTAATTTTGATCAATTAAATAGTTTACAGTTGCCTGGTGTTATAGAGTTGAAGAGGAAACGAGAAATGGAAGCACAAAGAAAAATCAAAACGGGCAACAATTTGAAGTTATCGTATATTTTATAGAAAGAAGAGGGTGACTTTTAGTTTTGATCGACTTGTCCAAAGTCCTGAGACTTGGAATCTAATACATGCGCCAGTTAGGAAATCTATAAATACGGGCGATTTCAGTTGCCCTTACCTTGGGCTATTGTGAAGTAATAGTTAATCCCATCACCACCGGCTCCGTTCCTGATTTGGAGAAAGTAAGCTCTGAAGTCAGAGTCACGGAGATTTAGAAGAGCAACGTTGAGATCATAGTTATACGTGGAAGTCATCTTAGAATAGGTCGTATATAACATGGTGGGTGCAGCGTATTGCACTCCATCATCTATGAACCAAAGAGTTGCGTACACCGAGTAAACAGAGTACACTTTTAAGGGGAGTAAAATACTTCCACCAATTTCAACTGTCAGCGTCCTGTTACTTTGAAATTCACCTATTATTTCAGGTGGACCTGTGAAATTCAATTAAAATTAACTTAGTTTCAGCTTGAGAAATCGAAAATCTAGGGATAGCATAAGGTGAAGAAGCGAGAGATGGTTTTTAATGCTTTGAAATTAAATTCAAATTACCTGGTAACTACAACATAATTTCTATAAAACTTATAATAAAATAATCAAGTATGCTCACAAGTATTACTGTACACAGTTATCTTAGACGCATTCGACCAACGCCCATTGTCCAACGTACACACGTACTCGTCGATATCCGAGCACTGAAAAGCTGTTATGACGTATGTGATGGCTGTTGTACCACCGGTAGTGTTCAGGAATTTTTGGACATTGCGTCGAGATAATGTAATAGTTTCCCCTGGAACTGGTGCCACTGTGCAGGTCAACATTACCACGGCTCCTTGAATAACTAATAGATTCCTAGTACTGTTGGCAACAAAGCTTGAAATTGAGGGATCTGTTTGAAAAAAAATGTTTATGCATAGGCCATTTGGTTAAAAAAAAATATTTTTAAATAATAAAAAAAGCTGATTATTAAAAAAGTAAGGATGCCGCCCTATAGACGTGATATTTGAACTTCAGTTTTGTTTTGAAAAGATTTATTTTAATGCAGTAATGTATTGGTTAAAATTTAACTTTACATGATCTGGTCGAAGACAATTACATATTTATAAACCATGCAGATGTAAGATGTAATGATATATGTACGGTGCGCTTACAAACATGGCGTAATAGCAGTATACATTGTTGAATAAATTCATAAAGAGAATTATTTATAGATGTTTGAAATGATAAAAATTTATATAACACATATTTAACTCAAGGCAAAGAGAGAAATCAAAGCCATAATGGCACTCACTGTATCAGATTCATTATTGAATCGGTAAATATTGTAAAAGAAATTATATTGTTAACACCTTCGAGGGCGTAAAAGGAACAGTAATGAAGTTAAAGTAAAGATTAGGATCTATAAAGAACGATCGTATTTTACAATTACTGACAATTTCCACGAAGCTGATTGTGTTGTAATATTAGTTTAAATACGATCCATTGCATGTTTTGTTGTTGCTTATTTAGACTATTTGCTATTATTTACAACTAGATGCCCGCAGCGTAGCATACGCCCAATATTTGCTCTTAGATAGTGCAAAGAAAGTGGGGAAAGGGAGTGAAAAGACACGAACTACATCACGATTAAATCAGAAAAAAACGAATGAACCTCGGATGCTGGGATATCTGCGACGCATTGTTGATCTGAAAGCATGTGCACTGGGATTAGCCACTTGCCACCCCGCACCACCCTCGCTTGCCAACCATAAACTAATAGGCATAACCTGACAAAGGTCATTCGTCAGGCTTATTTCCACTCGTCTTGTGCTTGTTATGGTGATCGAAAAGATAGTGGGAAATGAACGGGCACAAACACAAACATTTTAAAAATTAAAAAAAGCAATGTCTTAGCTGGGAATTGCACCTGCGACCTCCGCGTGTTAGGCGAATGTTATAACCATTACACTACGAAATACATTTTCTTTTGTTGTTTTGAAAGAAAATATTAATTCACTTCAATTCAACATCGATGACCCCTTGCGCTGTTTACTAATTTTTCTTGCAATCTGATTGGTCGGTGGGGTCGGACAGCTTGCTACTTGGTGTCCGGCATGATCGGTCCATGATGAGAATTATATTTATAGATGTTTCTTGAGAAGCTATTTGAATACTTATATGACCGGTCCAATTTGAAAAATATATATTATGTAATTTTAAACTGCATTGTTAAAGAATGTGTGTAAACTTTTAAAAAAGGTAGCGAAAAGAGAAATTTGTGCCCCGTTCTGTCACAACTATTTCATTGAGGAATCACACTTTATTATTTTATTTTCCTTGTAGCAAAAAAAAGGTTCAAAAACTTTGAAAACTAGATGGAATGTTCAAAATTATTCATTACAAAAAATGATAGGGAATACAAAAATTGTTACATTGTTGCATAAAGAACCTCATTCTTAATAATTGAATGCATTAAAAACAATTTTTAAATTTCTAAGATTAAATAAAACACCTACAAATATCAATCGATGTTTTGGAACTGTTTGTTCCTGGGTCTGTTGCGTCTCCATTTTTCATGTTCAGAAAGAACGTATTTGTTCCTCGGCGTAGATATTGGCTGGATATTGATACGTCCTGAGGTCGAATGCATGTTTTGTAAGGTAATGTGCCAAGAGGAGTAGAAATATTTAGGTCACTAAAGACTGCACAATTAGTTTGTAGAACTGCCACATCTGTACCCTGAAAGTCAACAAAAAAGATTGCGCTTATGGTTTAGTGTCATCAATATTTTTTATTTAGTTTTTAACTGTAAAGATTTTGACATTTTAATTAGATTATTTTTATTAAAATGAATTTAAAACGCGAACATAATAGAAACGGATAGAGTGATATGGAGGAGGGGAGAAGAAGATTATGTTTTGTAGTAACGAATATTTCTGTCAACGATGTGGTTATGTTTTCAAAGAATACCTTTATCTTATACTTAAACATAAAAGAATAAAACAATAAATATATATATATTAGGGCTGTTATGGATTAATTTGAAATTTATCGTTGACTTTTGAAAAATAATAATATATATATATATTTATATATATATTGTGGGGAATTTAGGGCGGTTAGGGCGCTGCGTATGTTCGGCCTTTGAGGTGCCGCGGGACTACCGGGCGAGTCCAGGTGGCCAGAGCCTCGGGACTAACGGGCGAGTCCAGACGGCCAGAGGTGCGAACTTGGGAATCAAAGGACGAACGAGGCTTTGTAGACGGCAGCTGACCACGGGCAAATAATCTAGCCCAGGTGTCAGGTATGGCAGACCGAGATGATATTCGGCCGTAAGTTAGATGAAGGAGCCGACATGGAGAGCGGGTCAGAGACAAGGAAAAGGGGGGATTACTGACCATGACGGGGTACACCCACCTACCCCNAAGTGTGTGAAGAGCAGAATAACAGTGAGAGTAGATAAGGATAGATAAACATAGAACAACCAAGGGATCTTCACAATATATATATATATATATATATATATATATATATATATATATATACACACACACACATATATATATATATATATAGTTTGCTAACTAGGAAAAAAAACATTAAAAAGAGCTACCAGATTCAATACTGAAGAATATTGAAAGCTGACAAGTGTTACATCATGATTTTAACCATTTAACATTGAAACACTAGAGGATAGAAGAAACAAGAGTACTTATTATACATAAAGCGATGAATTCTAATTAAGAAATACAATACAGAGAAAACTAAATTCAACCCAACCGGAGCCTGTATGCCTATAACTGGATGTCTGGATGGCTGTATTGACTTCAGTGTAATGCAGATAGTGAAGGATTATTTATACGTGTATTTCTACCACAATAAAGAACATATTATATTTCCCAAGAGTCTGTCTTAATAAGATTATCCAGAACCCAGAACGCAACAATAGACATAACGAATAAAACACCTTTCTTATTCCGTATGCAAGAACAAGCGCATGTAAGTTTTCATTCTTTCCGTCCTGAACTCGGGCGTGAAATTGGTATCCTTAGAAACCAGGAAGCCAACACTTTATCATCTTTTAAAACACTAACAAGAGTGCAGGACTAGACACAATTAATAGATAAACGTAGTACGCAATAATCTTTGTATAGAAAGAGTGTCAGTAACAGATAAATAGATAAACATTAAAAAGAAAATTTACCGCTTGATCTACCCAACTTCCAAAGTAATATGAATTTCTTTTTTAAGAAACATTGAACCGTCAAAAAAATTAATCAATTGTTGGAAACTATGAGCAACTAATTATAATTCTACGTAGTTGCATATTATTCAATCCTTTCGCCCTTCAATTCATGGCAGGATATTATACTTATCATGAAAACATTTATAACATTTTTTTTAAAGTATCAGAGTGAAATATTTTCGTATGTCTTAATGCTGGGCAACATGGTTATCATTGTATGCTTCTTATTAAACAATATCAAAATTTGTTTAAAATGAAATGAAATACATTGGTTGAATCTTTATAATAGCATAATATTCGAATGCTAACAGATATGAATTAAAGAAACTAAAAAGGGAAAAGGGTGGTTTGATTGCATTATAACATGCATTACATAATTTTAAGCCTGTACTGTTGAGTGAGGATTTAACACAGCGATGTGATACCATGTGAACATATATTTTATTCTTGTTTGTTGCTCCACTTCCATAGAGTGTTTCCTATTCTTTTGCGTCAAATTTATTATTTTTAAACATGAATCTCTGCATTCAACTCATTTTCCATTGGGACTAGATTTCTAATTGTGTTTATATATTTGATCTGTCCAGCTTGTCTGTTAGAGTTTTGAACCGCTACTCCTCCTTAAGCCTGAACCATACTAAATAGGTTGTTCGGGTCTTTTGTAAACATGTTAAGGAGGTCCAAATGATGTGCACGGGCCAAAGAATTGCTTAAAAAATTTACTGGATTTCCTGGAATTTTTTTTTTAATGGAAAAATAATCAGAATTTTAAAAAAAGTTATTGCAAACCATACCATCTATTGGGTTGAAACAAACGCCAAACTTTAGCAAATAATATTTATAACAATGTTAGAGAAAGGATTTTTAAAAATCTCTTTTTGTTCGACCCAGTAATTTTAGCAGCATTTTGTAGAAGGCAACTAGATTTATTTTAATTAGTTTAATAATTTTTTTTTATTTGAAATGACTTTTAATGAAATCTAGATTATAGAATAATATTTAGTGGTGTTTTCCCTACTTTGTGAAAACTAATGTCAAGACTGTTGGGCGGTGCGCATTATATTGACACAAGTTTGGTGTTCCCCTTAATAAAAAATGAAAAGAATGAAGGAAATTGCTTTTAAATATTCAATCGAGTTTTTATTACTTATTTTGTTAACTGCATTATTTTTGCTATCTAACATCTACTTGCCCAAAATAATGTATCCATATGTATCTTGTACTATTTTAAAATGAAAAGCAATGCAGTTAATTAAACGCGATGACTTCAGATGAAACATACACGCATGAAGATTAGTTCTAGATTCTAATTGTTAACATCTTAGTCATAAACTATATTTAGTGTTTAGAAATTATTAATCCGTAATCCGTTATTTTAGAGTTTGTTTTTTTAAGATGTTGACAAGAGAGACATAATCAGTGTCAATGATAATTCAGCATTGTTAAATTTCTGAGCCAGTCTAGCCGAAGCTGAGCTCGTAAACGCAGTTGACTTGAGAAATGGGGACAAATCTACAACAAACAAAAAACAACAGAAACTAATACGTTACATTGGAAATGTAATAAAACACTTGCGCTCTGCGTGGAAAAAACTTGGTTGCATTGAAGTTTAACATTGGTTGATTGGACCCTGCTTGGCTGACCAGGCACGTCACATTCTCAGGGTTGGCTGCAGAAATATAATACTGTAAAATTACAAAATATTAAGGAAATATTAATTTTTAGAACTAAAAGTCATACTAATTTGGTTCATAAGAAATATATTTTTTAATAAATATTTTGATTTATAAGTTTGAGAAAACAAATTTTAGAACAACCACACGTGTTTGAGTCAGAGAGCGATTTTAGGACTTAATCAAAGTCAAAGTTTAATTCAAGGCCTGTACAAAAATAAGGATTTTAAATTCCAAAATGCAAATGCCATGCTAAAAGGAAATGAAAATTGTCTTTGTAGAGGTTTCTTTAAAATACGGAGTTAGATAATACAATGTTGAATTATATAAGTACAGTACAATCATTTGATAAGTATCTGTTTTTTTTAAAAAACAATAATTACAAGTGAAATATGGAAGTAGATATCTTTTCGCCGATGTGTTATTTGTGTCAGTAAGATTCAATAAGTTTGTTTTAATATTATTGTTTGAACGTGACCAGAGTGTCTTCGTTTATTTCAGCTTGTAGGTAGCATGCAGATGATTGAGTGTTTTGTCAGGCGGACTCATTGTAAATACAAATGTATAGAAAAAAAAAGAGTTGTTGTACTTTGTTGTACTTTGTTGAGTTGCGACAATACAATCGAAATGTAGTTACCGTTAAGTTACAGAAATGTATTTGAGGGATAACGGAAAGTTAATTTTGCTTAACAGTGTTTCAAATCATTTGTATTTTAGAATTAGGTTTATCACATCTTAGACCGGAAAGCGCTGGTGACCCGGCTTTCGACAGAATGACCCGGAAAAAACGGCCCCGACAAATCGGCTCCTGTCAAAACGACCATGGCTAAGACCCTCCAGACTATTCGGCCCTGGTCAAAATGGCCCGAGAGAAAATGTTATCATTTTTTACAAAAATTTAATTTTTTTGTATTTTAAGCTTTTGTCAACTTCTTCACATGTAAGAAAGTGGAAAAATTGTAAAATTATTTTTTGTAATGTTATGATAATCTTTCTTCTCAACATAGAATTGTGTCTTGCAACTACGTATGGGGTAACTTTCTTTTTCTTAATATATCATCATTGTTGTTTCTTATGAACTAAAACTGAAACTGAATCGGTGAGTAAAAATACTAATATAATATTTGAGTTTATATTTATTCAATTTAGCGTCTATTAGTCCAGGGCCCATTTGTCTGGGGCCGTTTTGACAGGGGCCATTTGGACCGGGGCCGTTTTTGCAACAGCCGTTTTTAACAGGGGTCATTTTCACCCGGGCCATTTCGTTGGGGCCCGTTTGTTGGGGTCATTTATTCCGGGGCCATTTTGTCTGTTAACTGAAAGCGCTATGTACCATCAGGTAACGTTAATATTTTAAGACAAGCTCCACTGGTTTTAATAATTTATATGGAAGTAACAATGGGTTTTCACAAATTTATATTATACTTTTAAAAAAGTTTTTAGCAAAATTATTTTGGGTAATTGAAACAAAATTGAATCAAATTAAGGCAGAATTAACAAAGTTCTGTTAGAATATACCCACAGGATTATCCGGTTGGACTAGTAATACAATTTCGTCATGAAACAATGGGGTCTTAGTGGAATGTGACCTTTTTGGAGAACATGAAAATTTTAATTTTCATCTTGGCCCAAGGGTCTGCGATATCATATATTGAATATTTAAAGCATATTTTAATATAAAATAGGACTACTAAATACCTTATATTAACTTAACTGTCTTGTCTCTGTGTTTCTCTGTCGTGTTCTCGCGGAAAAATAACAGATAAAAATTACCCGCTTCCCGTGATCCCATCTTGCTGAAATTTTGCCCATAGACTTTTTCGTTACAAAACAATGGTTTGTATCAAAAATTTCAGATGGATCGAATGAATCGTAATTTAATTGAGGGATTTATTTTTCTATTATCTCTGCGTATCTCTATGTAGTATGTAAATGTTTGTTCTATCGTGCGTTGCGTATAATATTGAACATCTATTTTTAATACTTTCCTGTCGTGCGGTGAAGTACGTATTATATTGAACATACTGTTATAATGTTCCCGATCTGTAAATATTTATGCTAGTCTGTCCCGCGTTACGTATTATATGGAACATAATCAATATTTTTAGTTATATCTCATGTATAAGTCATTTATAGTCAACAGTTATGCTTTTACGATTTGTTTAAGTTTTTCATTTAATTTAAAATTGAACCAAAATTTTAGCAGACTATAAAACACTTAAATAGAAAATGGCTAAACCAATGAACAAATATGAATTTTAATAATTTTTTAAAAGAATATTTAAACCACCATATATTACAACAACAACAACAAAAAGCAACAACAAAAAATAAAACACTAAATAAACTTACCATAAATACGCAGTTGAGGACAGATTGGTATCTCGAGTCCATCTGCAACAACATACAGGGCGTTGTATTTAGTCATAATCTGATGTATAGTGAGACTGGAAGACCCGGCGGACACGACAGCGGATAATTCAGGGTTGCTGTTGCATAGTACAGTGTTGAAGTTGCAGGCGATTGATATATTTCCATCGTATGCAGTTTGAATCCTCCATTCTAAATTTAACACAGAACTGTTGGCGTAAGTGAAGTAGGCGGTGGTTCCAACTTTATAATAGGTGCTGCAGTTTTGGGAGTCACCTAAACCTGATGGTAGAAAAAAAGCATGGTGCGCGTTATTAAAACTGAAAAAAATTAACTCAAATAAAAAATTAATTAACAGAAACATAAATAAATTATACATAGTAAAAACTTAAATGTATATAGAACTACACAAATCCCAAAAACGCACATTTATGTATAAGTCATTATAAAATCAAAATAGAAGGGAAAAAAACTAAGAAAGATGTTTTAATATAATCTCTATAACAGAACTTTGGCACAGTAAAATTTAAATTAGGGCTTTTAACGTTTAATTTAAATTTCATTGTTAACTTTTGAAAAATTAATGATTAATTAATCTTTAATTTCGGTTACATCAAAAATTAAAATGTATGATGTCATAAGTAACACTTATTAATCGTTTTTGTTGAAAATCTTAATAACTCTGGAACGTCGACTTTATATGTCATCTTTTAACCAACTACGATAAGATACAAATTAAATGTCTTTACATTATTTGGTTCAGGTGACGAACGGGTCTAATTGACAATATAACCAGCCGAGCTGAACAATCATTCACTTGGAACTGAGATAACTGGTATGCACAAAACGATCTTGGCAAGGAACGACATTGTCAGATATCGGTGTTCATGAAATTTACTTCATTGTAGAGGGTTAATGGATTAAAGGAACTTTAATCTCCATTTCGTAACGCGTTAATTCACCAAAAGAGCTGTCGTCGTTTTCTGTCTCTGAGTGAGACTGTCATTAGCTTAATACGCCTATCATCTGGTTTGCTATGTAGGCGAAGTGGTAGAACTATGGTAGAAAAGCTTTATCATTTTTTAGAACATTCTCGTCAGTCAATAGCTTGAAACCAAAATGTTCGTGTAATCGTGAGGAAATTTGTTATCATTTATCGGCCGCTATTATTTATATTTAAAAAAAAACTTTTAAGCTTCCAATAATTTGTAAGTGATGGGTAGATTAATAGTTATAAGTAATATAATCAACAAATTTTTACGATTAATTCTGACAGCAATCGTTAGTTTAGGTAGCCTTAATATATTTAAACTAGGTTTTGTAGGGCGTTTTTCAAAAGCTTAAGTAACTTATCCTTTGTTTGAAAAAATAAGAAATATATCTATTAAACTTCCTGAAATTAATACAACTTATTTTATAAGTGTAAATTTTCAAATCCTCTTTTTACTTAGTTCCCATTTCGAAAATTAAAGTAAAAGCTAAACCATCATATAACATTTTTTTATTACGGTGAGAAACACTTTTTAAACTGCTGTGGACTGTTGTACAATTTCAAAAATAATTTTTAATTTATAATTATTTTACACACCTCCTGATGGACAAATTTCGATAGGGTGACTTGGGCTTTTATATTATACAAGATGCCCGCGGCGTAATATACGCCGCACAGTTGCTCATAAATAGTGCAAAGGAATTAAGGGGAGGGGAAAACAGACAAAAACTACATCACGAAAAAATCAGAATAACGCGAATGAACAGCCGTGTTGCGAAGTCATGGGGGTCATCCATATATTAAGTCGAAAGCAAGGGGGGGGGGCTTCGAAAAATGGCATTTTGTGTATTGATGCGTACCGGTGGGGGGGGGGTCTCCACTTAATGCGTTCATAAGAACAAAAAATTTAATTTATATAATACAAAGCCTAGTAACGTAAACCGCTCAGACTGCAAACGGCATCCGTGACCGACTGAGTCAAGACTCAAATGCAATGATGTTTCATAATTTAATGCAAGGTATTTCTGAACTTTTAATTATTTAAAAGTAATTAATTATTTATTCAGATCAAACGTTCACATATTGCTAAAATATATCCGTCTGATTTATATATCCATTTCTTTAAATAAGTAGAAGTTTTTCTTTCGCCCTATCGTTGTCTCAGCCGTGATATAAACATAACGGGATGGCGATATCACTGCTTATATTGTTATGTTTATAACTCTTGTGGTCGTCCGTGAATGACGTCAAACGATTTTGACTATTTTACTTCTCTCTTCCCCCTCGTCACAAAACTTAGACCTCGCTCTTCAATATGACGTCACAAAGCTTTGACTGATCCCCCTACCCTTAAAAGCTTATTGAAAGTTACCACCTTTCAAATTACATTTTTGTCATTGAAATATGTGTTTAGCGTAAGTCTGAACTCTAATATCGGTATACGTATGAAGCCATTGAAAATGAAACTAAATCAATTGTAAGCAACCAAGAGGTTTTTATTTAAAGTAGCAAATGTTGATATGATTTTGATTTCTTAAACACCACCCTTTCCCCCTTTCTTACATAGTCACAAATGCGTGACCCCTCTCCACCCCCACCCCCAGGCGCGTGACGTCATGTATGGACGGCCCCTTCAGCAGTGTTGAAGACAAAAAAATTGAATTTTCTATTGTATTTCTTCAATAATTTCAACATGAAAAATACAATGTTACAAAAAACTTAAAAGGAGTCACACATAAATGACGTCAGCTATTTTTGCCTATTTTTACCCCTAACCCCGCTTGTCAAACTTTGTCACAAAAACTTAGACCATTATGACGCCAAAAAGCTTTGACCCCCCTTACCAAAAACCCTTTGTTTCTTATTGAAAATTAGCATGTTGCAAATTACTTTATATCATTTAAATATGTTTTTGTAAGGCTGCACTTTAATATCGTTAACACGTGTGAAGCACTCGAAGACGTCATTAAATAAAATTAAGCAATCAAATATTTAAGGGGAACTTTTATTTAAATTTGTGCATTTTGATGTGACGTCATATTTCTTAAATTGTTGAACCCCACCTCCTTAGGCGCGTGACGTCATTTAAGGACTGTCCCAAAGATTAAAACCAATATATTGTGACCCTTGCTTAAAAGTAATTTTTCAAAAGGTTGGGGAAGCGAATTTGTACGTACGCACTTGGGGGGGGGGTCTTGAAAATATACGGATTGTAACAGGGGGAGGGGGAGGGGGACGAAAAATATGAATTTTTTGCGTACGTTATACATAGAAAGCCCCATGTTCCAAATGAAAGTGGGAAATGAACGGCACAAACACAAATATTTAAAAATATTTTTAAAAAGTTATGTCTTAGCTGGGGATTGAACCTGCGACCTCCGCGTGTTAGGCGAATATAACTACCATTACACTACAAAATACATGTTATTTGTTGTTCTGAAAGGAGATATTATTTGACCTTAATTCAACGAATTGTTGGTGTCGTTGGGGTCAGACAGCTTGCTACTTGCTTGGTGTCCGGCATGGTTGGACCATCATGAGAAATATATAGAGAGATATCTATACTAAAAAAAGCCAAGGCCCTGAGTGACTCACTCATCACTAACTATCCAACTTCCCGTGTACGTATGAGCATAAAACTTTGGTAAGTTGTTAAGTACCCTCTTACGACAAAAAATTGGTGAACTTTCTTTTTTGAAATTCACACTGCATGGGGGCGGGACCCCAAAAACGTTCTTTTTCCTTATATGAGATATATACAAATTGAAAATCAATTATTATCCTATTTCCCATGTAGGTAGACGCATGAAATTTTGGAAATTTTTTGAATATATTCTTCCGACGATAAATGGCAAAGGAGAATGGTACATTTCCCACTCATGGGGGCTGGTGCCCCAAAAATGGTTTATTCGTCATATGAGCTATATATAATTGAATTTCATTAATTCTCTTATTTCCCGAATAGTTAGAAGCATGAAAATGGAATTGTTTTAAGTACAAGCTCCTGATGGAAACTGGCAAAAAATAAAGTTAACATTCTCTCTAATGGAGGGCCGGGGCCGAAATATAGTTTTTCTTATATTAAACACGACTCATCACTAATTCTCCAATTTTCCTGTAGTTAGGAGCATAAAACTTTGGGAAGTTGTTAAGAACCAACTCAAGTCAAAAATTAGCTTAAAATAATTTTCAAATTCCCACTCAGGGGGGCAGGGGCCCCAAAAACTTTTTTTCTAATAGGGGCTATATAAAAATAAAAATCAATAATTCTCTTATTTCCCGTGTAGGTAGAAGCATGAATTTTTTTTAATTTGGTGAGTACACTCTCCCGACTATAATTTGCGAAAAAGAATGTTAACATTAATTTTCAACTTTCACGTCTGGTAAAAACATAAAACTTTTGGAAGTTATTGAACACACTCTTCCAGAGAAAAATGGTGAAAAAGAATTTTAAAATTCTAACTCATGGAGGGCCGGGGGCTCGAATAGAGGGTCTTTTTTTTCTTATATTAAAAATCGACTAATCACTAATGCTTCGATTTTCCGTGTAGGTAAAAACATGAAGCCTTTGACATATATTGAACACTCTCTCAACGATAATTGGCGAAGAAAAATGTTAAAATTCCTACTCATGTGGGGCCGGGGGCCCAAATGTAGTTTTTTCCCTGAAATGAACTATATTAATCTTGAAAATCACAAATTTTCCGTGAAGGTAGAAGCACGAAACACTGGGGAGTTGTTGAGTACACTTTAAAACAATAATTGCGAAAAAAAGTTTTAAATTTCCCACTCAGGAAGGGCCGGGGGCCCAAACAAATTTTTTTTCCATTTATGACCTTTAAAAAAACTGATTCATCCCAACTCCCAGGTAGGTAAAAGTATGAAACTTTGGGAAGTTGCTGAAACACTCCCGCGATGGAGCATAACGCTATTAGAAGTTGTACACTCATGCGATGTTAACAGGCTAAATAAGTTTGAATTGGTATAACACTGTGTTTTCAACTCTTACTTAAAATCCCTATTTCCCGATGCAAAGCGCTGGTATTTTGCTAATATAAATATATAGAAAAAGAGTGAAATTCAGGCATTCTATAGAATGCCTATGCAATGTATAGAATGCCTGAAGATTTCAGGCAATGCATGAAATGATTGCTTTATCATACATTGCCTAAGCATTCTATAGAATTCTGAGTTCTCGTCCAGGAAAGTTTGTAATAGGCCTACCCTCACAAATTTTCCAGCCACTGATGTTGGCAGTGGTGCTTTTTTCGTTTTTTTATAATTGCATCTAAAGCCTGTAAATGTTGAAAGTTGCTGTGAGACAGCGTTTAGCCGGTACAAGGTTCCACTACCAAACCACGAGACAATATTGCCAACATTTCTCTCATAAGTTCAGTTCATATCATCCGGCTGAGATTCCACACACGTTCTCAAATTTAGTTTCCCTTTGAATTGCTATGTGACCATGCCGGAAGAGAATGTAGTTCTTAGACAGGAATTACGCAACTGTTGAAATGAAACGACGGTTTTACACTGAGTTATCTAAAGTAAGAGCAAATGGTGCTAAAACCAGCATTTTTAAACCGAAACTGTTACCAAAAGTTAGTGGACGATGTGAAAATGGTTATGACCGCCATATGCAAGAACCACGCGACTATGGGCTATTGAAACACTATGAGGTCATCATGATGGCAAATAAGGCTATCTTGATCGACCCTATTAAAAAAGGCGTGAGTACCATTTTGTTATATGTCGTGGACTCCGAGATATAAAACTTACTTCATAAAGCCTTTTGGCCATTTTCTTACCTTAGACATACAGACGTTCCTTCTATGCAGAAGATAATTGCGTCCACAGACCATGACAGATTATCTGTAGACAAGTTATGCAGCGGTCACAGGCCACGGCTATGGGGGTTCCACTTATTACCCGCCGCCTAACTATTGGCAATTAGGTACCCATTCGGAGCTGGGTGACTCAGGGACACTTTAGGCCACATGAACAAATCCTTGATTTCGCATGGATTCGAACTCATGACCACCTGTAGGCCAGTCGATCACGCTTGCCACTCGACCTCCGTGTCCCTTAGTTATGGAGAAGGGGTCAGAATATTGAAAGAATTTTCAGCCAATACACCAACGCTACCAGTCGTGCTACTGATGTGTGAATTAACCTAATTGAACCTTGCAAGAAAAAAGAAAAAGGGGTAAAAACGTGAGTGTGGTCAAGCCAATAGCATTTTCTGAATTCAACTTTCATTGTCATGTTGACCTCATCGACTTTCAATCACAGCCTGATGGGGAATACAAGTTGATAATGGTGTATCAAGATAGTTCAACCATGTTCGTAGTTCTCAAGGCCCAGAAGACAAAAGGGCACAAGAAGTAGCATGGCTCGTAAACATATCTACGTTGCCTGGTGCTCCGATGATTCTACAGTCCAATATTGGCTGGGAGTTTGCAAACAATGTGGTAAGCAGCCTAAAGGAGTACCGGCCCACCTTGAAGAACGTTCATGGTAATCCACGCGAATTACAAAAACCATATAGCGTCAAAAGAGCTAATCATGATAGTGATAATATGCTGTGTACTTGGATGCAAGATGAAATGACTGGCCACTAGAGTGAGGGTTTGTGGTTCGTCCCACTCAAAAACAGTGCTTCTCATTCTGGGATTAAAAGATCACAACACGAAACTCTATTTGGCTACAGAGCTAACCAAGGCCTCACAACGTCTTCCCTTCCTGACGATGATTTAGAAGATGTGGAAACAGAGGAAGAGCTCGAAAAAAAAATACAGAGCGTACATCATGTACGTTATTTAGTATTACTTCCACGTTTAAATACGTAATTATAAAAAAGGCTTTTGTTGTGCTCTTTTTACACTTTGCCTAAATGAAATCTGGCATTCTATAGAACACCTTGGGCAAAATATATAAAAGTTTTACAAATTTCATTCTTTGCCTGAAACCATCAGGCATTCTATACACAAGCCTGATCTCACACATTGCTTATATCATATATATACATATATATATATATAATATAATATAATATAATATAAATAGATGTGTGCTCAGGTCAAACAGCTTTCAGTTTGCATATTAAAGCACCACAACCACCCCTCCAATCAATTCAAAGATGACCATTTACTCAGAGTTTTATATAGTGTTTGTGATCCCCATTTATTACGAATAAAAAGATGAAAACAAACAGCACAAGTCTTTATGCTTTCGCTGACTGAAACTGTTCACAAAATCTGCCATATAAAATATAGCAAAAATCAAACTAAAAAAACAAAGCCTGCATTCAAACATTGTAAGATAATTAAAGGAAAAAATTCCATTAAGATTGAAAGTTTTTCGCTCCACCAATGCATGGTACAATTGAAATATAAAAGCAATTTATTTTTTTAAAAAATTACACGGAAAAAAACAACTGTTCCATCTAAGTAAATGACCATTGAACATGGTTACGGGGACCCGCTTAAAAATGGAGGTCACTCTCATTTTATTTCATAAATAGTT
This sequence comes from Radix auricularia, assembly GCA_002072015.1. NCBI lineage: Eukaryota > Metazoa > Mollusca > Gastropoda > Lymnaeidae > Radix > Radix auricularia. Next base: position 1,314,811 of record MUZC01000076.1, on the reverse strand, counting down.
AGCAAAGCCCTCCCTAAGTTACTTATATGAAAACGCTTGCATTAAAGTCATAGTCATTCTAGCACTGCTCTACTGTGGTTTGGGGAGGGGCAGTTACTAACGTATTGATTGCAATTTTTTCAGAGTACATTGTGTTGGCATTTGTAAAGTGCAAGTTTATCAAGAAAAAAATACTGTGACATATTTTTAATTAATGTATAGATTATACGATAAACTAAAACATCGTTCCCTTTTTTTCGACAGAATTTTAGATTCTTCTACTTTAATTAACCTGGTTGGACTTTAAATAAGTGATAATCAAATTATCACAAACTTAAAACAAGTTAAGATTCACAAATAGTTTCCCAAATGATATAATTCATTTCTGAAAATTTTATCAACAAAATTTTGTCTCTAGAAAAAAACTGAAATAATTTACAAATAGAGGTAGTTTTTTTAAAAGTAAGCTATAAGGCCAAGTGCTTCGTTGTTATTATACATTAATAAATAACTACGCCATTTAGGTTATTTCAGTTGTTTATAAATATTTTCCAGTAGCGTAATTTTGTGTTCCTTAGCCCGTGGCCCTAGCAATAAAAAAAAGAAACCAACAAAATAATAAAATATGTGTTGTGCTTTATAGCTGGAATAATTTACTCCGCCTTTTTTGGTATCGAACTGTATCACGTGGTATTATAAATTGTAATCGCATTTATGTACATCGGCCAAGTCATATTGCCAAGATTTAACTTAATAGAGGTAGCACGTTGAAATTAGCAACATAAAAAATACCTTATCAAACACGAAATAAAAACATGCATTTCGTTTGTGCTTTTATCATTTTTTTTCGTGTTTGATTATATTTCGTGCTGCACCAATCGTGAATATTAAAATGAGTGTAGTATTTGACATTGATGTCAGTTAACTGCAAATCAGCTATTAGATAATGTTAAAAATGAAATATATATGTATTATTTTAGAATTATATAGGTCATAGTAGTTAACACACTATCTATATTGAAATGAAAATAGTCAAAATATATAATGGCGTCAAAAGATCTGAGTCTTACAGGTCTCACCGAGGAATTTTTCCGGAGATTCCCCCACCCCATTTTACCTCCAGAGGAAATAGTAGCGAGGGGATATCAACGGGATTTGTCCGCTCTTATTGGAGAGGGCCGTCTGGACAAACAGGTGCACGGTCATAGGAGGCTCCCATGTAGTTGAATTCAAACAAGACCAGCGGGATTCCCTAGTTCTATTTGCTACAGACTTGACACCCACGAGGCTTAGCATAGTAGGCTAATTGAAATAGACCTTCAATAACATGACAAAATGTTATCTACTTGACAAGAGCTTGTTTCAAAATGAATATTTGAGTGCTGTATATGAATATATGAAAGAATTGAATTATGTTATGAAGTTTTGAAAAGTCACATCCAAATTATAAGTCAGTTTGAAGTCGCCTAAACAGTACGTCAAATTCTCAACTCAATTCTGTTTTTCAACGTCTCGTTATCGTATCTCTGTGAGAGGAGAGTGGACAGAATCGTAAGAACACATTTGTTGAAGTAGTACACCGAATCTGAAGTAGATCACCTAAATATCAATCCATCAATAGTCTGAATTCAAAGTAATTAAAGAAGTTAGACGTGAATTAGGATATGACCTATTTGTTGGCGGAGACCAGCTGCTCATTGCACCAGATACTTCAGAATGATGAGACCAGCTGCTTATTACACCAGATACTTCAGAATGATGAGACCAGCTGCTCATTACACCATATACTTCAGAAGGATGAGACCACCTACCCGTCACACCATATACTTCAGAAGGCGGAGACCACCTACCCGTCACACCAAATACTTCAGAAGGATGAGACCAGCTGCTCATTACACCATATACTTCAGAAGGCGGAGACCACCTACCCGTCACACCAAATACTTCAGAAGGATAAGACCACCTGCCCATCACACCATATACTTCAGAAGGATGAGACCACCTACCCGTCACACCATATACTTCAGGAACAAGAGAAATGTTAATTGTTACAGAGAACAAAACATCATCGAGTATCTGAGACGAATTTTAATCGTTCTGAAACGTTTTTTTTTCACTCTTAAAGTGAGGCTACATTCGTATTTAGTCTTAACTTACTCCTCTGTACTCAACTTATCTAGATCCGCTAGATGGCTTACAGGGAATGAGGTAGGGTTATTATTTGTCCAGGCTTAAAAGTAACGAGAAGGATAAACACCACGTGTTAAATGAAAAAGTAAGTGGTTCAAAGCGCACGATTCTTTACAAAAAAAAATCCTTCATTACATAGTGTTTAAAAATTTTCTTTCTTTTTTTTAATCTTATTTTAACTGTTAACCTGTCTAAACAAGCATTTCGCCTTTCCCTGTCTGTAGACGCTTTACAAACATGTAGGCTGTAACTTGTGTTTAATTTGGGGCCTGGTACACGCAGCAGAGTATGACCGTAGTAAATAATCTTTTTTGGATAGCAGTGTGTTTGAGTCAGTATCACGGCGTTTAGTTCTCGGAGCACAAAAAACAGAGATAACATTGTTGCTTAAGTCGAAGGAATGAAATCAGTTTACACAAATATCGAGTTTGTTAGATGTAGAATGCCAAAAGTTGCTGATAAGAAAACCATTACATACACACGTAAATTTCAGCCTGAAAGTCTTAAAGCGCTCTTTGCTTTCTTAGTGGACAATTAAGTTCCCTCTAATTCACGTTGGTGCGCATGTAAAGTAAAACACAAATCGTGTTATTAAGTTACACAACAACTATTTTGAATACTATATTTTACAAAATTTGCTTGCTGCGCGATGATTCTAAACTATCGCGCAGCTTAAGTGAGCATTGGTTGACATCAGCTAAATGAAGGCTTATAACTCTAACTGGACGATAAAGTTCATATTCCCATGTCCTCCTAGTTATATTTCATGCAAACACTGCCTTTATATATAAATACCCGCGTTTTGCAGCGGTAAATCAAGATTTCAGTTAGCGTTGAGAACACGCGTAACACCAATTCAAAACATATTTGATTTCAATCAGGATCAATATGGATATACAAAATATGTTAACTTCACCGTCTTGTCTGTCGTGATCCCGTGATAAAACAAAAAATTAAAAAGTGACACACTTCGTTTGATCCTATCAAGCTGATCATTTTCTTTTCCTCTGTTACCATTGCGGTAGGGTACTAAACAACTTCCCAAAGTTTCAAGCTTCTACCTACTCGGGAAGCTGGAGAATTAGTGATGAGGGAGTCGGTGAAGGCTTTGGTTTTTATTTGTAGAGATATAATTCACAAAAAACTAGGAAAAGCAGAAGACAAGTGATAGGGTCGACCAATAACAGGTTATGGTTGGCGAGCGAGAGTGGTGTAGGGTTGGGGGGTGGCTGGTAATAACCACCGCAGTTTGCAAGTCTTGAGATCAACAATGCGTCGATGGTTGTTTCCATCCCCCCCCCCAGTCATTGCACAATCTTTGAGCAAGTCTGCGGCATAAGCTACGCCACAAGTCATATCTATTTTAACTATTTAAAATTTTTATCAGAGATAAAAATATTTTAAGGGCTTTAGGAGCATGATACAAATACTTTTTAATGCTTTGTTTATGTTTCAAACATTTTACTTGGCTTTTTTTCTACATGTTCCTTTTTAAAAAAATTATAAAATGGACATAGAAATGTGAAAGATATGTAAAATAAAGATTGTTTAACTTAGTTAATGATTTAAGTTTTCATCATGTCCAATGAAATAATATTTACAAGATTAGCAGGAGACAATTGCCCAATTGACAAGTAAATAACACGTCAGAGAGAGACTTACAGAGATTACAGAGAGAGTGAGAAAGAGTTAGAGATTGAGATAGTGAGAGAGGAGCTGAGATAGAAAACGAGAGAGTTAGAGAAACTCTGATATAAGACATGGCATCCATTCAAAGACTCTATGAAGCTCAACCTTTAATATCGCCCACCAAACTGTTTAGAATGTGCTGGCTTTGATCAGATCCTTTCCTATTTACTCATAAAAGAGAACGAAAATCTATGTTGAATCAAATTTCTCTCTCGTAATCCACTGTCAAAGCAAATTTTAATAAGTCTTTTAAAAAACGATGTGGAATTTGAAAGAAATACTTACTGTTTTGAAATGTAGAGATGAAGAAAAGGGCACACAATCCCAAGTTTATCATGAAAATTGAACTTCCCATGATTTTCACCAAGCGCTGGAAGTATCTGAACAGGAATTAACCACGAATTTATTTATCCAATCATTAAAGACACAGACACAGTTCAAACTTGTACAATACTAAAAGTTACTGCTATTGGAAAGAATAATCTTTCTAAACATTTATATTTCCCCCCTACTTTTCTTTGTTTTCTTTTCTTTTATTGGAATCGGTGATTATAAAAGAAAATTAGACCTTCGTAATAATAATGTAAATTATTTACGAAAAAAACATTATATTTTAAAATAATACTTTTACTAAAAAAAGAACAGAATCGTATCACACAATTTTCAGTAAGAAACAAGATAATCAATCTTAAAGTAAAACAACACACACGATGTAACTAATGTGTTTTAATTTCCTTCCATTGACTCCTATTATCCTTCTGTCCACATCCACGTGGAATTCACTGTGTAAGATGCGTCACGTTAAGAGGATTGAACCTTTCCAATGAGGAAGTTAAACACGTTACGATGATACAGTTATGAATTTGGTTGCTGTGTCGACCCCGTCTACCTGGCCCCATTTCTTTTCATTCTCATTGATTCTTCGGCCAATACATGCATGAAACAGGTCGTGTTATCGTGAATGGTATCTTGCCCCCATTCCACATTTTTTCACAAAAACAGCTCTGATGTTAGTGTGACATATCATAATTGAATAGTTCAGAAAAATCAGAGATTAGAAGGAAAAAAAATTGGATGATGGCTTGCGCTTTGAGAATACGGTTGGGGTGAAAAAGATAAGTCGTCAGTTTGAGGATCACTGTAAACAAATCTCTTGACCTGACCTTCAGACAATGTGCATTGCTTTAGATGACCCCTGGTACCTGCACACACCCTCCCTTTGGGGGGTATCTTTACTGCAGTTATTGAAGAGGTAATTCCCGCAGTATCCTGTTTCATAGAGTCAAAACATTTGAACATTTGGACATTTCACTTAACCAAGTTTTATGATACGACGATTTTCAGCCCTTAACAATGAGGAGATTGGACTGTTCCAAGCAAGAGAACCAGTGATTTATATCGAAGAAAAGTAGTTATTATACATTTTAAAAAAAAAATTAATACAGACTTGGAATTGCAACACACGGGAAATCTACTATAAACCCAAAAATAGAGATAGTGATAAAAGAAACTTTTCTTTTTCTGTATGCTTGAACAAACGCATACAAATTCTCGATCTTTACGTCCGGGATTCGGATGTGGATCCTGTTGCCTGATCTAAAAGGAAAACCAACGCACTATCAACATTTAAAATTTTAACATTAATGCAAGACTAGACATAAATCTTTGATAGGCGTAGAACGCAATAGTCTTCTGTATAGAAGTGGATTCAGTAACGGATAAGAAAATTTACGATAAGATAAGTGAGGATAATCAAACGGTCAAGTATTTAATTTTCGTTTGTTGATTTAAATTGAGACAAAAAGTTTACCTCACTTGTTTAAAAAATATCTTTTTTAATGGAAATTCACTTACGAATGGTATTTATTTGTTTAGTTCGGCTCTAAGATTATGTTCCTAGATTACTTAGATAAAGACATTTTTCTGACCACGTATATTTTTTTACTTTTGAATAGCGAACAAGATACAGGGGTATCTCTCATAACGCGCATTATTCGTTTCAGAACGTTACTCCTTAAGATAAACACTAGTTAATAGAAAACATTTTCACATATAAATAAATGTAAAATATGATACAACGTTCGTTGTTGAAAAATACTTATTTTTCAAATTTTCTATTAGCATTCATTCAAATAAAACTACTTATAAATAATTAATGAGTGTAACTACTTGGAATACAATTTAGATTTGTAACGAAGTATGTTTCACCTTCTCACAAATAATGTTTTCGTTAATAGTGTCGCCTTGTGATCGGTAATCGTTTACCCATATTAGAAGCAACCTCTCAACATCATCAAGAATACGTAACCATTACGTAGAAATTCTTGACACTCCCTTTGAAGCATCCATCTCCTTAATTTTGTTTTTATTCTTGAGAATAGTGTATTTTTTAAAATGTTGACCGATTGTATGTGTGCACGTGATCAGCCAGGCTCACACCTCGTTCTCGCTTTTCAATCATTATGCGTTTCATCTCAACAGTTACTTTTGAATACCTAATATTAATTTCAAAATCGTGTCGTAGTCTCTCTGGTCCACGGAGAAAAACCAAAGTAAAAAAATTACCCTCTTCCCGGTATCCTATCGAGCTGAAATTTTGCTCATAGACTTGTGTTACATAACAATTAATTGAATCAAAATTTCAAATCGATCAAATGAATTTTTAATTTATCTCTATGTATGTGTAGCAGTCTGCTATAGGTGACCTACACGGGTCACTTGTGTTCACTCCAGCTCTAGATGTCACAGGGCTCTGTATTACACTTTGCATATAAAAAATTAAGAGTATTATTTGAATACAAGATGTGTAATAACAATTGATCACGGACGACAATAATACACTAACAGACCGATGGCTAAACACGGACACATCGGTTCAATAATGAATGTTGGGTAAAGGTGAATTTCCATTTCTTCGTAACTTTTTATGTGACAATGTCACTCGCTAAGGGAGCAAATTTTCCACCTTTATTATTTTTTTTTTTTATTATTTTTTTTTGTGCTCGTTATGCGAATTACTCGTATGACAGGTTCCACTGAAAAAAAAAAATTAATAAAGATTTCGTTTATTGTTTTGATTACACAACGTGTTTGTGTACTTTGTATTTCATTTAAAACCTTTAGCTCAGTCCCATTCTATATAGTATATAGTGAACAAAGATAATTGCTGAGCCCAGCACTAATCCCAAATTATGTATCTTGTCTAATGTAAGTTATATTTATATAATTAACTTTTAGACATAGTCGGCTTAGCTCTGGTTGATATTAACAATAATAAACAAAAACTGAAATTGTTAGACGGAAAGTGTTTTGTGAAAAGCCATTTTCATAAGAAGATTTTATAATGTAAAATTTTCTCCTAATAAATGACTAAATACAAAATAATCCATAAAAATATCGAACTTAGTTTACATGTTAGGTAGTTGTGATTTACTAAACAGTTCACCTGCATCAATGGTTTTTCATAATAGCGAAGGTGTATCCATTTGATGTTTGTGGGAGATTATTTTCACTTGGAAACTTAATTTAAGAAAACTGGGATAACAGTAAAAAAAATATTATTTTGGCCACAGACGCTAATACTAAGCAGATTTTTCAAAATTTGTTGTTTTTGAAACTAATCCTTGTATAAGTAATCAGTCCTTTGAGACATGCATCTCTCATAAAATTGACCATCATTTATGTGGATAAAATTGTGATTAGAATTTAAGCTCGATTATATAATTCGCTCATCAATACACATAAACTAATTACAGCTGGTAAAGATATTAAAATATACCTAGAACGATAATTTGTTTAGGACGATGAATCTCTGTTAGGCTTCAACGTAGGACTACACCTCTAGGACGCAGGACTACACCCCCAGGACGTAGGACTACACCCCTAGGACGTAGGACTACACCCCTAGGACGCAGGACTACACCCCTAGGACGCAGGACTACACCCCTAGGACGTAGGACTACACCCCTAGGAGGCAGGACTACACCCCTAGGAGGCAGGACTACACCCCCAGGACGTAGGACTACACAACTAAGACGTAGGATTACACCCATAGGAAGTAGGGCTACACCACTAAGACGTAGGACTACATCCCTGGAGGCAGGACTACACCCCTAGGACGCAGGACTACACCCCCAGGACGTAAGACTACACAACTAAGACGTAGGATTACACCCATAGGAAGTAGGGCTACACCACTAAGACGTAGGACTACACCCATAGGACGCAGGACTACGCCCTTAGGACGTAGGATTACACCCCTAGGACGCAGGACTACACCCCTAGAACATAGGACTACACCCCTAGGACGCAGGACTACACCCCTAGGACGTAGGACTACACCACTGAGACGTAGGAATACATCCATAGGACGTAGGATTACACCCCTAGGACGTAGGACTACACCACTAGGACGAAGAACTACACCACTAGGACGTAGAGCTACACATGGTAGAAAAAAAACTCTGGCACGAAACACCCTTGGGACGATTTATCTTTGAGACTATTTTCCTCAAGGACAAAACATCCCTAGGCCAATACATGCGAAAGATGGATTCAATACATTCCTATGTTTAGACATAGCTAGATAGCAAGTAAAGAGTTATTAAAGATGTGGGCAACAAACAAAAGCATTACCAAAAAAAATAATTAATAAACACTCACTCACTCAATTAATGATATTCATTTTTATCTACGTTTATGACACGTTTTAATAACACAAAAACACTACTAAAAATACTCCGCACTGAAGTGCCCACGCTAGCTGATTACCTCTCTACTTTCACACTCTGTCCATCTCTCGCTCCACCTTAAACTCCTCTCTACATTTCATCTTTCACTGGTCATCAGTATCCCTAACGCGTCAGCACCACACAGTCATCGAGTCTCTCACCACGACATTCTGTACTACTCTCTTCTTCCTATTCAGTCTCACCACGACACTCTGTACTACTCTCTTCCTCCTATTGAGTCTCACCACGACACTATGTACTACTCTCTTCCTCCTATTGAGTCTCACCATGACACTCTGTACTACTCTCTTCCGCCTATTGAGTCTCACCACGACACTCTGTACTACTCTCTACCTCCTATTGAGTCTCACCACGACACTCTGTACTACTCTCTTCCTCCTATTGAGTCTCACCACGACACTATGTACTACTCTCTTCCTCCTTTTGAGTCTCACCACGACACTCTGTACTACTCTCTTCCGCCTATTGAGTCTCACCACGACTCTCTGTACTACTCTCCTCCTATTGAGTCTCACCACGACTCTCTGTACTACTCTCTTCCTCCTATTGAGTCTCACCACGACACTCTGTACTACTCTCTTCTTCCTATTCAGTCTCACCGCGACACTCTGCGCTACTCTCTTCCTCCTATTGAGTCTCACCACGACACTCTGTACTACTCTCTTCTTCCTATTCAGTCTCACCACGACACTATGTACTACACTTTTCTTCCTATTGAGTCTCAGAACGACACTCTGTACTACTCTCTTCTTCCTATTGAGTCTCACCACGACACTCTGTACTACTCTCCTCCTATTTATTCTCACACGACACTCTGTACTACTCTCTTCTTCCTATTCAGTCTCACCACGACACTATGTACTACTCTCCTCCTATTGAGTCTCACCACGACACTCTGTACTACTCTCTTCTTCCTATTCAGTCTCACCACGACACTATGTACTACTCTCCTCCTATTTATTCTCACACGACACTCCGTACTACTCTCTTCTTCCTATTCAGTCTCACCACGACACTATGTACTACTCTCCTCCTATTGATTCTCACCACGACTCTCTGTACTACTCTCTTCCTCCTATTTAGTCTCACCACGACACTCTGTACTACTCTCTTCTTCCTATTGAGTCTCACCACGACACTCTGTACTACTCTCTTCTTCCTATCCAGTCTCACCACGACACTATGTACTACTCTCCTCCTATTGATTCTCAACACGACACTCTGTACTACTCTCTTTCTCCTATTGAGTCTCACCACGACACTCTGTACTACTCTCTTCCTCCTATTGAGTCTCACCACGACACCCTGTACTACTCTCCTCCTATTGAGTCTCACCACGACATCTGTACTACTCTCCTCCTAATGAGTCTCACCACAACACTCTGTACTACTCTCCTCCTATTGAGTCTCACCACGACATCTGTACAACTCTCCTCCTATTGAGTCTCACCATAACACTCTGTACTACTCTCCTCCTAATGAGTCTCACCACAACAATCTGTACTACTCTGTACTACTCTCCTCCTATTGAGTCTCACCACAACACTCTGTACTACTCTCCTCCTATTGAGTCTCACCACGACATCTGTACTACTCTCCTCCTATTGAGTCTCATCACAACAATCTGTACTACTCTGTACTACTCTCCTCCTATTGAGTCCACCCACAACACTCTGTACTACTCTGTACTACTCTCTTTCTATTGAGTCTCACCACGACACTCTGTACTACTCTCTTCCTCCTATTGAGTTTCACCACGACACTCTGTACTACTTTCCTTCTCCTATTGAGTCTCACCACGACACTATTTACTTCTCTCTTCCTCCTATTGAATCTCACCACGATACTCTGTACTACTCTCCTCCTATTGAGTCTCACCACGAAACTCTGTACTACTCTGTACTACTCTCCTCCTATTGAGTCTCACCACAACACTCTGTACTACTCTCCTTCTATTGAGTCTCACCACGACACTCTGTACTACTCTGTACTACTCTCCTCCTATTGAGCCTAACCAAAACACTCTGTACTACTCTGTACTACTCTCCTCCTATTGAGTCTCACCACAACTTTCTGTACTACTCTCTTCCTCCTATTGAGTCTCACCACAACACTCTGTACTACTCTCTTCTTCCTATTCAGTCTCACCACGACACTATGTACTACTCTCTTCTTCCTATTTAGTCTCACCACGACACTCTGTACTACTCTGTACTACTCTCCTCCTATTGATTCTAACCACAACATTCTGTACTACTCTCTTCCTCCTATTGAGTCTCACCATGAAACTCTGTACTACTCTCTTCTTCCTATTCAGTCTCACCACGACACTATGTACTACTCTCTTCTTCCTATTTAGTCTCACCACGACACTCTGTACTACTCTCTTCTTCCTATTCAGTCTCACCACGACACTCTGTACTACTCTCTTCTTCCTATTCAGTCTCACCACGACACTATGTATTACTCTCCTCCTATTGATTCTCACCACGACACTCTGTACTACTCTCTTCCTCCTATTGAGTCTCACCACGACACTCTGTACTACTCTGTACTACTCTCCTCCTATTGAGTCTCACCACAACACTCTGTACTAGTCTGTACTACTCTCCTCCTATTGAGTCTCACCACAACACTCTGTACTACTCTGAACTACTCTCCTCCTATTGAGTCTCACTACGAGTCTCTGTACTACTCTGAACTACTCTCTTCCTCCTATTGAGTCTCACCCCGACTCTCTGTACTACTCTCTTCCTCCTATTGAGTCTCACCACGACACTCTGTACAACTCTCTTCCTCCTATTAAGTCTCACCACGACTCCCTGTACTACTTTCCTCCTATTGAGTCTCACCACGACTCTCTGTACTACTCTGTACTACTCTCCTCCTATTGAGTCTCACCACAACACTCTGTACTACTCTGTACTACTCTCCTCCTATTGAGTCTCACCACGACTCTCTGTACTACTCTCCTCCTATTGAGTCTCACCACGACTCTCTGTACTACTCTGTACTTCTCTCTTCCAATTGAGTCTCACCACGGCAGACCAGTTACATACTTCCAAAAAACAGAAGGCCGTCTTTAATTATGTACCTTTAGTTTTAACAGAAGAATTAGACGATGTGAAAGGAGAGCTCAATGTGAAAAAGTTCCAAACACCACCAGTGACACTAACGTCAAATATAGTATAAACAAAACAAACAATAAACACTTGAATGAGTATTTAAACGCAAGTTCCATCGACGAATTTCCAATTTTTATCAATGGAAGTCATTCTATAACACATTAAAATCGATTCAAATAAGTCGTTCTGAAAATTAACAAAATATGACGACATATTCCTTCACGCTACATCACACCAAGAATGTGTCAATATAGAATCTAGATCTAATACCCACCGCGAAACAAATCTAACATTAGCATTCACAAAGCGAGAAAACCCCATTAGCTATCATTCTAGATTACATTAAAAGACATTTCAAATATATAAACTCAATTTTTTCCCATGCGAAATTGTTTTAACAAATAAACAACAACAAGAGAGTGTAAGAGTGTGTATGCCATGCTTTACTTAGTCAACACTTACAATAAGCGTACACCTTTGTTTATGTCTCTTTTCATCAATGACATTTATCCCACATCTTCAGTAATGTTTTGTACCCAAACCGCCTTTTAACCAACACCTTACTTATATCTCATTCTCCTCTCATATAATCAACAGCATTGTACATTTTCCTACTTAAAGTTACCCCCCAGCCCATTTTAATTAGATAGCGATCTCCTTGCCATTGTGTCTTCGCTGTGGTCGGTTTATTCTATTTACATTAAAGTAATCATAAAGCCACACATGGGTTCACGGCATGTTACCCAATCGTTGGATAAAACTATTTCAAGAGTTGGGTTTGCAGGTGGTAAACAGGTTATGGGGGTGTGTTTAGAATTACCACAAAAGTTTATGGTCTTTAAAATAGATTTCTATTGATACAGCTTTATTGTTTTGTCAAGGACATATCTGTGCTCTCTGTAGGCGCATTTATTCTCACACGGACATACGTCTAGGCTATGAAATAAAAATGGTTTTAAAAATCATAATTTTATAAAAGACGTCAAAAATAATTATCTTATCTTATATGTTAAAGACGCTCCTTCTGTACAGAAGATTATTGCGTCCTACGTATTTCTATGGTTTGTGTTTAGTCCTGTATTCTTACTAGAGTTTTAAAAGATGATAAAGTAATAATAAAATAAACTATAATAATAATGGCATTACAAATAATGGTAAAAGTAAAAGTTCAAATAATAAATAATACAGTACAAATGACATGGACAAATTTTTAAGAACAAGTTTTTTTCATTTCCACACACATTTTATTAAAATGTATATTGATTATACAGTAGAACCCTCCTCCCCTCCCCACCATACCAACACCCACTCATGGGTTCCTACCAAGTTGATGACAGGTACAAGCTAATGGCACAATAACACGTAGACCGATATACTTTTCCTGTATTATGCGGCTCTTTAAACTTCCTCCTCGAGCAGATAAAAGTTTTGTTAACTGTTATAGAGAGGACAAGTGTGTGTGTGTGTGGGGGGGGGGGGGGGGGGGGGGGGAGGGGGAGTTCTTATTTAAACACATAAAGACCTACAGGATACACCAGCCGATTTTAATGGTACGCACCAGGATTTCCAGGCTACCGGGTAAAAAGTAAGAAATGTCGTCAGACGGCTCCATGCTGGGAGACCTTATTTGTCAGAGGTTTACGTTTTAGGTCGGGGTTTCCCCAAACTTTTGACATATTCCGTATCCGTAAGTCAAAGCCCCCCCCCCCCAACACCCACCTAACTGCCAAGTTCTCCCATTAAATGGTGGTCAGATGGTAACAACAGACCATATAACACACGAATGAGACAAATAAACAATGGATTGAATAGTACTATAGTTAGTTAACTTGAAAAGTCAGTATAGGCCAAATTTTTTTTCGAGTACAATATTGGACACACTCGTCCTTCCATACGATGTTTCAATACTCTATGACAGTGGATCTGTTAGATGTATAAGATGATTGCTGGACAAGTAACTTAGTTGGATTTATTGAACATCTTGAGATAGCAGTTCTCATTCCACTGTCAATGTCTCATTAAGGAGATAAGTTAGGATTCTTTATTAATTTCAATGATAATATTTGTTTAGACAAACTTAACTGTAATATCTGCAAGCATATTGATTTATTTTACAGCTCCTGCTGTCTGCACCCTTCCAGCTATTTCGTGGAAAACACGCCACTGCACTAAAAATGAATAACTTTTTTAAAACTTTGTTTATTACAAAGTTAATACCCCATTGTCGTGACATCAGGAATTCCGCATCAATGATTTTGAACAACATATTAAACTATTCCCTTGAAGAAATTCGCAGAAACCCGTAAAAAATTATTCATTCATTTCCTTTGCGGTGACTGAAAAAAAGGGGGAAAATGTTACCATCACAACAACATGGGATGGGGATGGGTTGTTTCGGGGGTGGGTGGGTTGGAGGTGGGGTGGGGAGCATCTTCTCTTCTCACTCAAAAAGAATTCTAGATACAAGAACACAAACCAGGAGCTGCTAGTAACTGCCAAGGACTTGAATAACATTCATAAATGATCAGCCAAACAATGACAAAGTTGCATCCATTGCCTCGTGTTCTACAACGTCGAGTCGCTAATAACATCGACGGGATGTGTAGGCAGACTGACGAATTTCATAGGAGCCATATGGGCCATAATGAACAATGAATATATCGTCAAAACTCCGAGATACAGGATGAGAAACATGTTTCTAACAGGTCTATAAAATTTTCAGCGTTAAATGATTCGCTGGTGAACTAAGCGTAACTAGCAATTTATATTTATTTAGCTGTTGTCTGGCCCTGCTGTATGATATATTTATGGGAGTTTGATGTCCTTATTTATGATTTGTCGGGTGGGTAGCGAAGTCAATTGCCCGCTCGCCTAACAAGCTGGGGTGCGTGGGTTCGAACCCACGTTAAAGCTACTATAAAAATGTTGAGAAATTATTAACGCTAATAATTTCCTTTGCTGACCTGGAGAGGGGTGGGCGCCATCGGGGTCTATCAAGCTCGAGAATGTGCTAATGGAAACATTAGATCCCCCCTGCGACCTCAAAAAAAGAAGTTATAGGGACCCCCCCCCCCCACACACACACACACAAAAAAAAGAAGATGAAGAACATAAAGATCAAAAATATATTCGGTTTTACTATGAATCCAGCCTGTAATTGGGCTTAATATAGGGCTCTGAACTCTTGAAGATCATTCCTACGCGGCCAGGGGCACTAAATGCTTTTTTAAAAAACCTATAAGCTTTTATTCCCCATTCGATTATTAATGATCTCGAGAAAAAATGACAAATATATCTTATATTGTGCAGATTAGAAATGAAAAGAGTTTCCATCTTTACATTGTTCAAGGAATTGGGCCATAATAAATATTTTTTTGCTGATATGAGCAATATAAAAATAATTTTATGCGTTAGCTACTGTGCATATGAAGGGATCTTAACGAAAATTTGTATACACAATCCCGACAGCCCATATTAAAAGGCTATAGGGCACTGAAAACAAAAAATGTAACTATTCATAAATATGAATAACAAAGAACTGTTTATTTGGCATGACTGTCAAGATGGGGTGACCTCTACGTGGTTCGACAGACGAGTAGGGTCGTGGAGTAGACCACGACCTGAAACCGACAAACCCCTGGCTTGGACAGCCGAAGACCGTTGTTGGGTGTTAGGTGCTAGTCATAAATATGATTACAGTCGCTGTACGGATCTTAGGCAGAACATTTAGATGCAATGCCGATGATGAAAACCAAAGTACCCGTTGAGGGTCGGGTTACTCCGAAGCGACCATTTCGTCCCCCTCAATTAACTAGCAACGCTGTTGAGCGGTGCCGGTTTAGGGCCAGGAGCGCCAGTACGGAATAGCAAAAGGTACCGCTAGGAAACGCTTTTGGACGCCAGCTCTGAGGAAACCTTCCGGTGGGGGTTAAACCCTAGGCAGGTCAGTGATGATCCCCTCGCTTTGCGGCGATCCTAACCATAGAGACTCGTAAGCTTTGCCGTGGTGGCGCCAAAGTGATACTATGTTGATAGCGAGTCACAGTAGGAAATTCCACACCTCCCTCGGGAGGCACACTTTAGTGGGAGGAGTTTTCGACCTAGTTTCCTGGACGCCCTGGCGGCCGCTTGAAGCAGCGACCGCTCCGGGGGGGGGGGGCTTCTCAGTCCTTACGTCCCTTAGGGGGCCAGAGGGCTGAGGGTGTTTTCCGGGAAGCCCCATGAAGAGCGCAGGCTCGGGACTGCTGATTTTCTCCCACATGTAGGATTTAGCATGAATCCTTTGAAGTAAAACTTATCACAGGATAAAAGAAAATATTAAAGTATTAACAGTTAATCGAATATACAATTCAATGTACACGTTTTAAGAATCTAAATTGTCGTTTTCATTATTTTCAGCTCAGCATCCCTTCCAGTTATGTAGGCTATTAAAATTAGGGTTGCGGAAATTGAATATGAATTTCACGATTAATCGGTAAGAAATTGTAGTAAAATTTAAAATAAGTAGTTTTTATAAGGAAAATAATATTAAAAAATAATAATTGTTTTTACTTTACAATAGTGAAATTTAAATTTATTGACATTAAATTGAACTACTTATATTTAAATATATCTCTTAAAAATACTGCTATATTTTTTTTTTTATTAAAAACAGAAAATATAAGCTATGGGCATATTATGAAATTTTCAGTTTAATGACATCATAAATCTAATTTATTTTATTACTTTTTGTTCTATTCATTTATTTCCTGTAACAATTTTAATCATTTTTGGTGCGCTGGTTTCTAAAATTAGTAGCGTCATCGGGACATAAATTGCAAATTATATATATTTATTGAGTAATTTTGGTGCGCAGCTATCTAAAAATAGTAGTGTTACGGACAGACATTACAAAACATACATTGAAAATTATATATATTGATATTACTTTTCACAAAAACCTCTAATAGTAAACGAAATATCATAGAACTTGCCCAAATAAAATAGTTCATTACCATTAGTGGTGTTTGTGTAATCGTTCATTAGTGGTGTTTCTGGAAAAATTCATTAGTTTTAGTTGTGTTCGTTGCTGTTAGTGGTGTTTGTGGAATAGTTCATTGCTGTTAGTGGTGTTTGTGAAATAGTTCATTACTGTATATATATGCCTCCCGGGGAGAACCAAAATTTGCCGCCCGTCCTCCAACCTCTCCATCCCCCACCCCCCGAAATGGTTAAGGATGTAATGTAGAGATAGATTTTAATAGAAAGTAACTAATGACACTATAAACGTTTATGTTAGGGATAAAAAAAAGAAGAGCTTTATTTCTTTATTAATAAAATATAAATTTTCTTATTTTCATGATGGCACAATTTTTGTGTATAGATTCTAAATGTTTTCAGCTTTGCCAAAAGGCAATTTAAATAACAATAGATTTGTCAATGTGGCGCTAAAGTTATTGATCGTAAATAATTTTTCTTTAACTTTATTTTAGAGAAGTTATTTTAAAACCTTGCATTACTTAAGACAATTGTAAGCAATTTTCAAATTAAATAGATTATTTTTGGCAAGGTAACTTCGACCCTTAATTAGACTGTCCAGAGGTTTCAGTAAGCGTTGAGAATCCACGTAACACCAATTCAAAACACCTATTGACTTTAATGTGAAACAAGATGGATATACCAAACATATTAACTTAAACCTAGACTGTCCAGAGGTTTTTCTAAAAAATCCGGGACATTTTTGTTCAATTCCGGGACAAATTAAAAATAAGTAAAAAACCTAAAAAATTTCTTTAAAAAGCTCACTTAAATCATAAAGCAATCATAAAATAGCCATTCATTTTTTTAAAAATGTTTATTCTTTTTAAAAAGTCTTTAAATTCAACATATTTTTAATAGGTAACCCTTTCGAATAATACTGTAAATTTTTAATTATATTTTTCGCTTGAGTGGATTTTTCAAGAAATGTGTCATTCTTCTTGATGGCATAATAGAAAATGCTGCAATTCATGTTTGAATTGCATTGAATTGATAACACAAAGAAATTGCAAAATTTATAATTTTTCTTGGTTCCAAAAATTTGGATCGATGTGCTTGACAAAAGTTTAAAAAAATATGAATGAAATTTAAATTTTAACGATAACTTTTGACTTTATTCATAAAAAATAATTAATTTTCATACAAAAACTTTTTAATTTCTACATTCCGGGACACATTGCGTCCCGACAGGATTCCGGGACAGAGGTGAAATTTAGGGACTGTCCCGGCAAATTACCAGCAGATGGACAGTCTACCCTAAATAAAAATGTCTTAATAAGCAAACTGGTCCTAAATTATTTTTTTACCCATGGAGTTAAATAGTCTTTGCTTGACAATGTAATTTGAATACTCAAATTTAAACGCAACATTTCAAAGTCCAGCAGATAGCCTGGTGTACGAAAATTGTATCTGTTTTCTAAATTCTACTTACCGGCCGAAATCTGACATGAACTTTCCTAAAGTAATATCATCTTATGAATAGCAGAACTTTCTTCTGAGCTATTTTGTAAAATAACACGGATAAATATTTTTGATGAATAAAAAAAATATCTTTCTCGTACTTTGACTTGAAGATTCGATTATGTCTCCAAATAAGATTGTATCAAATATCAAGGCAGCATTTAAGTATTACATTGATTTCTCAGTGAGTACTTCTGCTTAGGACATTTTCCAGCCCTATATATTTATAACTAACGTTGCGTGTCTTTGACATAACTTAGAAAAAAAAAGATTTCATTGTGATTAGCAAAGTTCCTGCGTATGTTATTCTGATGCTTGAAATCACAAGATATTAAAATATTTTTTTTTTAAAAATGCTTTGGTAGAATAAACGATGTAAGTACGCCGACAAATTTTTTCCAGTTGTCTAACTACGTCAAAATCAGTGGCGGATTTCGCTATAGGGCAGGGGGGCGGGTCGCCCCCCGCCCGTGCCCGTGTGGGGTCTAAAATGGCGCCCCCCTTAACACGCCCTCGATGAACACTGAAAAGGTGTAACTAGAGCAGAAAAAAAATTGCTAAACAAGAAACTTTTAATAAATCACATAACTGCAATATGACAATGTTTGCTTGCTAAATATCGTATTTCAAAACTGTAATATCTGGTTTGGTCAGTCAGGGGCGTCGCTAAGTGGGAAAGAATAGAGAAGTATTGAAACGAATAATGGGCGTGACGTTGCTTTAGCAAAACAGAGAACAATCTTGCTTTAGTGATGGTTTTTGTAGAAATACTGGAAATTTTCGTTAAATGTTATGTTTATAACTAAGGTCCACTTTGGACAGTCATCGAGAGTTTAAAAAGAAAAATGACATTTATTTAAGTAATGATTTGCAAATTGATTTAATTCCACCATTTGCATCTGAATTATCGGCAGCAATTGATAATAAAGTTAAGTCTTCACATTTCTTGTTTTAATAACAAAATATTATTTTGTTTTTTTTATGATGCTATTTGTTCAAAAGTTGGTTGATACTTTCGTGTTATCAAACCACTTGCAGCACAAGAGTATTGACATTGCAATTGCAAATCGATTTATCGATGTTGGAAGAAATAAGTTTGTTGAAATGAGAAGCGATCAAGCTTTTTAAAATTCTGAAAGTAGATGTCTAATCATTTATTAACGAAAATTGTTCCAAACTAGGTGTTAAAAACAAAATTTAAAGAATCTCGAATTTCAAAAAATAAAAGTATGTGATGAAAGGGCTGATGATCCAACTACTAGTTTTAAATCTGAAACGTACTTCATAATCTTGGATACAATTCTAAAATAAAAAGATGATCGATTTAATGACTTTAGGGGCCCAGATTTTTATTTCTCTTGTATCGATCCATCACAAATATTGGCAGAAAATAAAGATTCTCTTCCAAGTTTATGCAAAATTTACAAACACATTAACCACGAAGAAGCAATCGTTGAATATTTTACTTTCAAAGATTTAAACGCATCACAACGTCCATCACTATCTAGTGAACTACAACTTAAAGAGGTTCTACCATTCTTGACTGAAAACAAATGGGATCAGATCTCCCTTACGGTCAATACTCTATAAGACTTTACTTCAATCTTCCTGTTACAAATGATTAAAACTCATCAAAATCATTTGCTCTCAACAATGAAAATGGAACGTCTGTCTGGATTGGTATTAATTTCAGATGAACGTGATCTAGGAAAGATCGTTGACTTTGAATCAACGATAGATCGTTTTGCTTCAATGAAATCTCGTCGATATGAATTTAATTAGGCTCAGGGCTCCATATAAATTCGCATAAACAGAGTTTCTTTCTTAGATCAATAAATGTACTATTGAAATAAATATACGTTACTATTTTCAAAACATATCTGTTTATATTGTTTCTTCTGTTTGACTTGATTGTTGATTTGGAAAATTTACTAAATTAGTAGGCTAACAATTATTATTTACTAGGGATGTGGAAATTAACGATTAATTTCTCAATTAATCGTTATTAAGTTCAACGATAAAATTTTTTTTAACGATTAATCCGCCCATCACTTACAAATATTTGAAAGACAAAAAAAAATAATAAATTTAAAGAAATAATTATATTAATAAATACCGGCTGATAAATAATAAATTTCCTAAAGATTACACAAACATTTTGGTTTTAAATTATTGACTAACGGGAATTTTCAAAATGTTGATAAAGTTTGCCTTCTTATTGAACCAAATGAAAAGCATATTAAGCTAATGGCAGTAATGGAATTTAACTCAGAGACAGAAATGACGACAGCTCTTCTGATGAATTACTGCGTTACAAAATGGAGATGAAAGTTCTTGAATCCATTAATCCAGTACAATGGAAAATTAATGAACACCGATATCCGATAATGTCATTCCTTGCCAAGACCGTTTTCAGCATACCAGTTACCTCAGTTCCATGTGAATGATTGTTCAGCTCGGCTGGTTATATTGTCAATGAGACTCGCTCATCAATTGAACAAATTATGTCAACACACTTGTCTTTTTGCGTAGTTGGTGAAAAGTTTATATATAAAGGAGACATTCCAGTGTTATTTAGATTTTCAACAAGAACGCTAGATAAGTGTTAAATGACATCATACAATTTTGATTTAATCGAAAATAACGATTAATTAATCGTTCATTTTTCAAAAGTTAACAAATTTAAATTAATCGTTAACAGCCCTAGTATTTACCCAATGATCTGTTATTAGTAAAATTTGGTGGCGCCCCTTGAAATTCTCTTGCTCCCCCCCCCCCCCCCACGAAGACAAAGCTAAATCCGCCACTGGTCAAAATCAAACTTGAATCAATTATATATACCAGAAACAAATTATCATATTCGCACACTAATTCAGCCCCTATGTTTTTCAATTCCGTAGCCATTAAGATAAGAAGCCCTTAGATTCATAAGGAAGTTTGAAGTTCTGATATAAGAAACGTTCACTTAAAAAATACAGTTTCTTTAATTATTTGATTTTTTTTATCTTTGCTTTTATTTTATTAAAATTAAATGTAATTTAAAGACATAACATTTTTGAAGCTAATTAACGAGAAATTAGCGCCCCCCTCCCAATACACACAATTTTTCGCTCGGGGCTTTCGATTGGCTCATGTTTCATGTACAGTAAGTTTGCTTATACAACAGGAGCGACTGTCAAATTCTAAGAATCATTTAAGCTGCAACTACTTCAGTGTTACGTTTTCATACTTCTTAAGTATGTTTAGTACAGTAGAATTAGTATCAGAGGAATTTTAATCCCATAAGGAGTTTGAAGTTTTGACGGTTGAAAAGTTCACAATGCTTTAGGATAGTTCATTTATTTCTGTTTTTAATTTCTTATTTGGTTTTTCTTTATTTCGATATGAAAGCTCAATTTTGTTATCAATTTTTTGTTAGAAACTAATTAACTACCAGAAATTTGCCACCCCTGGCAAAGTGCCACTTGGGGGCATTTGCGCTCTTGCCCCCTCTCGGTACGTCACTGGCATAGACTAGAGTTTTTGTTAACCTAATTTTATTAGACATTTTCATTTATTTTTTTGTGCGTCGGTTTTTCGGGTATTACTCGCCTAAATGCTGGATGGTAAGAAGGGGGATCTGTATGCATTTGTTCTTGCAAATGGAGCAAGCGCTGCTTTTTTTATCTATACGTCTTCAATAAACCAGATTCCCCACGTTTCCTGCCGACGTTAACATGTCACGTGGACGTATTGAAACCTTGAATAGGTGCATTTAAATTGTGTCTAATTACCAGACAATTATTTCAGATACTTGAAGTCTGTGTTCATATATTTTGTGACTAAACGAAAGCAATTTTACAAAACATACCTTTAAAAAAATTCAACCTGAGAGATTCGGGGAGACGAAAATACATTTTTAATAATTTTACTATTAAATGAATATTGTCCCTTTGACGCAAAAAATATTTTAAAAATATATAAAAATTGGTAGATCTATCTATTCCGAAAAAAAGATATTAGTAAATCGTCATTTCCTTTCAGGCAAAAATTTCAAATTAGCAATTTAATATTTTTTTATATAATTTATTATTAAATCCATTTTTCGGTACAAAACTATCTTTTTTTTTCTCTTTCTTTTCATTTGGGATTTAAATGACTAATCAGTCTGTAAAGACACGAACAAACCTACCCCCCAAAAATGGCAATTAAAACACGAATAAAGTAATACATGTAACCAATTCATACACAAAAACCAATTATTTAATTTGTAAACAGCCCCAACTTTTTGGTTGAATTATAAGATATAAATAGACTTAACTTGAAGTACAAATTACAAATCCATGAAAACTCATGGGTAAAATTGTCATATTCATTTTAGCAAAACAAGGCATTCTAGCATCAAAGAGAAATTTTTTAACCAAGTTCAATGAATGGTCATTGGTCGCCATAGACTTTTTTCTTGAGCCGCTAGCACTAGCTGGAAAGTGGGTCAAAGTGATAAGGAACGTCTATGTCAGGTCATCGCAACCTTTATCGTTTGAGTAGTCACAATTCAAGTCATTTACATTCTGAGCTGTACTATTGAATATAATTGTAATATGAAACAAAATCAATTTATATATATATATTCTATGTTCAT
Organism: Radix auricularia; assembly: GCA_002072015.1. NCBI lineage: Eukaryota > Metazoa > Mollusca > Gastropoda > Lymnaeidae > Radix > Radix auricularia. The sequence continues at coordinate 1,291,979 of MUZC01000076.1, read as the reverse complement.
TCTAGTTGTTCATTTTTCAACTAGGCTGAAAATTACTTGTCTTGTTTTAATATACTCCATCTGTATGTATCATGATTTATCATGGGTACTCATAATAAATTTTGGTTCATCGTGATTTCTTATCTTTTTTATCATCAATATGTTTTTACATGGCACAGTTTAATAATACTTTAAAGTAATTCTTCTTGATTTATCAGGATCGAACTATGTTCTGCAATCATAGGAAATATTATTAATATGCACCTGAGTTAAGTTAAATCAATGTATTCATTTAAATGGGGCTTTTTCACCATTTTAGGACACGCAAAAAACACTAACTTTGTCTTTCAAGCAGTAACAAATTTTTGAATCAATTAATCCTAAAGTAATAAAAATGAAAAATAACGTATTTTCCATTCTATAACCCAACAATTTTATGAACGAAAAGTGTAATCTATATTTACTGACTTCTATGCAATGAACTCAACCAACCCTTTAAGCTGTTCCAACATCAGACCCCTCTCTCCCTTTCCCGATATATCAATCTTCCACTCCAAGCCTTAACATCCCTGAGATTATATTTCTATTTCGGACACTGGCCTGAGAGATCAAGCTATGATTTCCATTTAAAAAGCGCTTTGTCGCCATCCATGAGCCTCAGCCGCACCGGAGACGACGAATAGTTTACATAGAGCACAATGAGAGATGCGCACCGTGTTGAAATTGCCTCGCACTCATCTACACTGCGAACCTAACTATGGCTGTAGCGGTTATGGTAGGAGGTCTATTATTTGTTTGGGAAGAGAAAGAAAGAGAAGATAACACCCGAAGTAGAGCACATTAAATATTTCCTTCACGTTTTATAGATACTTCGAGACATCCATCATATTGTAGCTGGATCTATATGTGAGAGTAACTTTAATGGGTTTTAAAATGTTCAGGTTTGGAAATGAAAGATGAGATAGAAATGATTCTCAAGACTGTTACTGTTAGATTACACCTACCACAGGCCTCTTCTACACGTTGAAAAATTACTTTTCGAACACCGTCAATTTGAACATTTACATTTAAAATTTATTGAATTATGTCATAATCTTATTTTATTATTCTGAAGTTACTGGACGCCTAATGCACTCCTTACAATTTTTTTGTTTGGAGAACACTTTTTATCTACATGCAATATTTATTAATACATGTAAAAGGGACTTTCCCCCCAAGCGTACCAGACAGAAACGTCTGGACTTTTATTACAGCTTTAGTACCCCAGCGGGGCCGAAGCTGTCACTCTCACACGAATATTCTCTTCGCTCAGCTCAAAATGCTTTCTCGAATGATAAGGATATAGTGTTGCAATAGTTTGGGGAGAGGGTGAATTATGGTGGCTACAAATAACGCACCACAAAGCGGCTGTGCGATGCTGTGGATGAACGTTCTTTTTACTCAAGTTATTTAACACATTATGTATTGAAATACAGGGCTTCATGAAAATACAAGACTGATGCCTATCCTCAAGGTACATCATAGCACACATATTTTTATGCCTCACATATTTATTGATACTACAAGCTTCCCTAAAAGTGCGTCTTAAATTAATACTTTTTTAAAAAAGTTTGTATTATTTTAAAGATTTTTTTTAGCATTAGATTTTCTGAACTATCAGGGCAATGTCTAACGTGCTTTACAGTTTGTGATGGACTTAAATAATGAAAAATTCCAGTGTAAAAATGTGCACATAAATAGATCATATGTTCTGCAAGTAATTTGTTTCGAAAAAAACACACTTTGTTTTCATATTTGAACATTTTCTCTGCAAAATTATAACTTTACGGTTACGTTTTACTTCTAATACAAGCACGCTTAACCCCGCCCCTTTCAACCCCTAAACAGATAAAAAAAACACATTTGGTAGCATTATCAATTGATGATAGAGCTAAACTGTTAGAAATATCTAACTAGGTCCTCATCAAATATGTTTCATTTGCTTTCAGCCTTTCATTACATTCTGACCACATCCTTACCCTAGTGCATTTCTAGTGCAAATTCTTTAATTTAATCATTATGTATTTAATTAAACAAAATTTGAAAAGGCGATTAACGCATTAAGTGAACAAAACATTGATTGATTAACCCCCTTGATAAACGGGACTAAAGAAGTCATTAAAGGATCTACAGTGGGTTTAACTTACTGACTTTGGGTTTTAAAATAATTCAATTATAATTTTGTTTTTGCTTCAACTTCTAAATCAGATTTCGCTGGCATTTAAAAAAAAACAACGTGCTGGCATGTGGTTGACAGAAACCAAAAAATAACCAATATTCGATGTCCATACTAAAATATGAGTAAATATCTGTCTATAGTAAGTTATTCCCTTGCCTCATATGCCGCTAAAATCTTGGCATTTGGCGGCGATGACAAAACTTGTAATCAGAGAGTAAAAGGTGCTAGTTACAGAATAATATGGTTTTGAGATCAAGTCCCACGTCTAGTACAATCACCTTGTCAGTTCCGGTCATCAAAATAAAATACGTTAACAAACATTTTTTTTTTAAAGTTATTTAAAGCGCTGGATGAGCTCTCAGTGCTGCTAGGTCTATTGGAGCCTTCGAAATACTCGCATCGGGACCTCAAGTCCCATACCTACGTCAACGCCTTTTCGTGACGCTTAGACAAATTGAGTTCAACCCGACTTACGCGTTACGATTTGACCTATGACCTCTTGCCGCATCCTTTCGTAACACCGTTCATCTTGATATGCCGTCGACCCAAAATCTTCTCAAGTAGGCGATGCTGTTTGAAACGTCTTTTTAATTTCTGACACGTCTGTATCCGCTATGGAAATGACCCCGTTTCTATTCGTCCACATAGGCGACCATCGCTTTCCAATGTCAATGTCGCGTCCACCAATCAGGCGTTCCGTCAACGTACGTCTCATCTGAAAACTGGAGTGTAAATTGCTGCCTGTCCAATCTTCAATCCCCCCAATCCCCCTCCCCTACCCCTTTGCTCACAAGATCTATCTACGATAGAGACATATTTCGCTCCATTCTCCCCTCCCTCCCTTAGCCTGATCCTCTCTCACACATGCACCCCAGCCAAGTCAGCCTTGACTGTAATATCTTCTCTCACCCCCATCCCCAAACACACACACAACATCATATCTTTTTTTAAAAAAGCGTCTTGTACCACCTTCTCGAACCCCCCATGCTTTTCTTTTCACTCCTCTACCATTTCGTCTAACAGCAAGACACTTCTACAAAGGGTAGCAAATCAAAACAATTGAAAGAACTTAAATGTTAGATTCAGTGGTGGAGCCATAATGATCTGAGCATTAAACTTGGGCCGTTATGAAACTAAAGCAGCAGAAAGAATCGCCCGTTTTATTCGTTATGAAGACCATATAATAACCAGTGACAATGCAATCACGACTGGGATGATGGCCTTATATAGCATTTTCAATTATGTAAGTTTATTACCTCGATACACCATCGTCTCATACGAACCTGTTCTTCTTGTCACAGTGCAATCGCCGAGTTGATGGGTCACTCTATTATGATGGACCGGGGTTCCATATCACAATAGGAGGTCAACGCCGCACGCCGATTAGGACGTCATCGTGGGTAGCGCTATCAGGGGCGTGTATAAGGGGCTGTATAAGAGGCGGGCGCCTGCAAGAGAAGGTTGAATTTCCTGGCAATAAATATATTAATTGCCTTTCCGACGTCAGGTTAATGGAGCGTTTGATTGAGAGGCAGGAGGTAGGATATTGGACTGTTGATAGCATGCACTCACTCACAGGTCAATGAACGTTTGACAGCCTGTACCCAATCACTGATTGCGTTTGTCGTGTTGTCACCGCGCCTTCTCGTGTTCATATTAGCAGCAGAAAGAAAGCAATTATTGGGACCTGTGCCAAACCCTTTCTCGGTGATGGACTCGATCTAATCGGTTCTTAGTAACAACCTTGTCCTTTAAATTGCGTTGTAACAGGTTTGTCCTAGTCATCGCCTGGTAACAGGTTTGTCCTAATCATCGCCTGGCAACAGTTTGTCCTAACCATCACCAAATAAAAGGCTTGTCCTATCATAGTTTACTAACAGGCTTGTCCTAACCATTGCTAAGGGTTGAGTTTGACCTAACATTTGTTTAGTGATGGGCTCGGCAATGCAATAGAATGAACTGAACTGAACTGTCCCTTAACCCGACGCTGGGTCGTTGGGGCACCATTTTGAGCTGCACACTATCTCATGCCTTGTGTCTCGGTTCTGAGCTGCCTTCTGGGAATCGCTAAATGAAAGGCCGGTCCACTCTTTGATATTGTCCTCCCAACTCTTCCTTGGTCTGCCTCTTTTAACTTCTTCCCTGGACTGTGCCTTGCAATATCGTCTTTGAGAGACCTCCAGATCTTGTCACGTGTCCGCACCATCGTAATTTCCTCTTTCTAATTGAGGTGAAAAGTCCTCGTAATGGCCAATGACAGCACTTATTTTATCGCAGACTGCTTCGTTCGTGATGTTCGCCATGTAGGAGATGTTTAATACCTTTCGAAAACATCTCATCTCTAGCGCATTAATTCTTCTTTGGAGGTATGCGGTGAGCGTCAAAGCCTCACAATCACACAGGAATTCTGACATCGCCAAAGAGCGCATTAGTCGAATCTTTGATATCAGGGAGAGCTCCTTGCTTTGCCAGATGTGTTTAAGTTTGCATAATGCTGCAGTTGTTTGGGCCATTCTTGCAAGAATTTCTGGCTTTGAGCCTTCATTGGATATTATAGCCCCTAGATATTTAAAGCCAAGGACCTCCTCGAGTTTTTGCTCGTTAATCCGAATTTCAGTTGTGAATTTACATTTTGCCATGACCTTGGTCTTCTCTGCATTGATTTCCATACCATTGGCCTTTGTTATCTTCTCTAGCTTTGCAAGGGATTCTCTTAGTTCGTCCTCGCTGCCAGCTAGGCCGTCTATGTCATCGGCGAAGTGTAGGTTAGTTATAGTTCTCCCTTCGATGCTGACCGTTCCGACATGGTTTTCTAGCACATCTGTCATAATTCTTTCAAGGAATAGTTTGAAGAGGATGGGGGAGAGTAAACACCATTGTCTGACACCAACAGTGGTCTTGAACCAATCTCCCAGCTTGCAGTTGTAGAGTACTGTGCTGATAGCTCTGTTGTACAGGTTCTTTTAGCACTCCAATAGGCTTGTCCTAACCATCACCTGACATGGCCAGTTTTCAGTGATGGTTTAACATTTTCATGCATATCTGTCATTTTTGTCAACTTGTCACTGTCAGAATTTACAATCCTAATAATTGCGACAAGCTTTCTCAATAGATTTTTAAAAATATGAATAAAAATACTCGTAAAAGAAAACAACTTTTTTTTTTACTATAAATCCATTATTTAGGAGACATAATTAAATGTATTTTCATTATAATACACATCGAAAACAATCGAAAACTTTTAAGTACATCTCATGTTTAAAGGATTTATAGTAAAAATGACAATTAAGTCTGTCTGCTAAATTTCAGCTCGATTTGATCACAGGAAAAAGGGTTATAAAAACATGCTTCATAAAATGTGCACTGTGCGACCGATTAGCATAAACATTTACAGATAGGGAATATATATTTTTTAAAGTATCGTAATATAATACGCACCACACCGCGCGACAGGAAAATATGAAAAGGGTGTTCGATATAATACGCACCGTGACAGTCTAGCACAAACATTTACATTCTAGGCTACATAGAGATACATAGATATAATATAAAAATTCATTGATTTATTTACAGTTCATTCAATCGATATGAAATTTTGATAAATTATTTTTGTCGTTAGCATAAGTCCACCTGCCATATTTCAGCTCGATAGCATACGGGGTAGTGAGTTAAAAATCAATCCAATTGTTTTCGTCAAACAATCAAACAAACAATCCAGAAGACGCCACGTTTTAATATAAAGGATTTAAAAATGACTCTTGCCGTACGCCTAAACTTAAGACTGATAACTTAGTGTCCGAACTACGTATTTTTGCGTAACGTTATATGAATAATTAAGTATCGAGCTCAAAGTGTACCTGTACTTTACATGAAGTCGGCCGAAATGAACGTTAGGCAATTGTAATGTGATTGCTTTTGAAATAGCCATTGGGATTTAGTTTGTACTGAAGACATGTATTTCGTATCTAGTATCACCTCATGCGATTAACACAATCAAAATCTTCATGTAGCGGTAACAAGACTAAAAGTTCTTAGTGTCGTATAGGCGTTTTTCTCCATCACCGCCACCCAAACCTCTTTTATTTTAAAACAGAGTTGACAAAAACTGTGAAGATAATGCGCTGGAAACATATTCGTATTATGTTTTGGCAGTTACAACCACCAACGCGGGCCGCTCTTTTGTCGATAAGAAAATCGAAAGTTTTTCCAAACATTGATAATTCAGTAAATCAGGGGTGTACGTATCCGGAGGGACATATATCATAATGAGTTCATTATAAAGACATGAGAATGATCCCTCTTGGGGGGAATGAAACCGACATTTGCTCATGACAAACTCTCCAAAGAAAAGTTAAGGAAAGTCAAATATTTTTGTTCAATTCTGCATCGCAAACTTCCGACATTAAGAGCTAATGAATAGGTATGTTTAATCTCTCTATATATACATCTTTGAAAATTGATAAACATGGACTCCTTTTGATATCTAGAATGCTAACTTTGCTATTGAATAAATGATTCGATTCTATGACTACTTTAATATGACATGAATACGATCATCTATTTCTCGTATGACCCAGTCAGCAAACGTGAATACGTCATCATGGTTCTCATGACGTGTACACAGCTACTATAATATTATTATACATGAATTGTTATAACTTAACAGCTTCATCATTCAGATACGGAAAACGATAAATAAAAATATCGATATTTTATGTCTTTCAGTTGCTTTCTATAAAAACCCACACGATCCAACTTTAAAATCGATACCGACTTTAGCCCCATTCATCGTCTGCCGCGAGCATACCAAATTTCTGGAATCAATTCACTATCTCGTCTTATGAGCACTGTTATCCGCAAACAGACAGTTACTTCCCTTGTTTGCGCAGTGTTAATTCCCCTGATTTAAAAAAGGGGGGGGGGGACGAAAAGTAAAGAAACTAATATTTCATTTCTGTGAGCCAGCATTCTCCCATTCCTCTATTGGCTTCTCATCTTTCTTTAAATCTCTTTGAGTCATGAATCCTGTTAGACGCTTGCTTTTTTTTTTTTTTTTTTTTTTTCTAGTACAACTTTGATTCTTCCGTCTGATGAATAATAATAATCTCATCTTAAGAGACTCGTAAAATGGTTTCTGACAACTTGAAATAACAAAGACAGTAGAACGAAGCACGAAAATGAATTAATGAAGCTTCTGGCTGGAGCGATTTCAGAAAAGAAAGTAGATGATGAAGTGTCGGGATGAAGGCATGTTAAAAGTGAAAGTAGATTATAAAAATGTCTGAATGCTGTAATATTAAAGTACTGATAATAGATAATGCAGAGTCTAGGTTTGGGGTGGCGAGACCTGTAGTAACTGAGGGCCATTTCGGAAATTTAAAAAAAAGTTGATTAATTAATCGTTAATTTCGATTAACGCCGAAATTTTAAATTTATGTTTTATAAGTAACACTTATTTAACGTTCTTGTTGAAAATCTGGGCAACGCTGGAATGTCTCTTTTATATGTCATATTTTAACAAACTACGCAAAAAGACAAATGTGTTAACATTATTTGTTTCAAGTGATGAGCGGATGTAATTGGCAATATAAACAGTCGAGCTGAACAATCAATCCTGTGGAACTGAGGTACCTAGTATGCACAAAACGGTTTTTGCAAGGAATGACATTATCAGATATAGCTTTTCAATAAGAAACTTTCATATCCATTTTGTAACGCAGTAATTCATCGGAAGAGCTGTCATCATTTTCTGTCTCTAATTCTAAGTCGAAGTGTTAGAGCCATGGGGGCAATCTTTATCAACATTTTGAAAAGTCAATATTTTTAAACGAAAATGTTCGTGTAATCGTCAAGAAATTTATTAACCTAGAAATTTATCGCTAATTTCCGCAGCTATAATTTATACATATATTTAGTGATAATCGAACATCACAAAGTTTGCCTTCACATTTCGTTTTTGGATTTACAAAAGTTATGGGTGCTCAGACAGACAAGCAGACGATGATACTTCTGGACGAAAATATTCTTTTGAACGGGCATATCCAGGTAGAGAGCTAGACCGCACTCATACATGCCGTCTGTTGTCTCTCAAGCCCCTGCCTTGTTACCTTCATTAAGTTTCAGTATGGCTTCTACTTATATGATCCATATTACGTTAGAGACCACTTGCCCTTAGTGTTGCTGACATCCTTTTAGATCTTCTTTAGTTTTTTTTATAAAACTAATACTTATGTTTGTTTCCATGTACGTTGTATTGGTGATATATAAATGTAGTTATTTCATATCCAACTACGTCATTGTCATTTAATAAACTAGTTGAAGTTTGTAACTTCAGGCTATCAATCCAAAATCGTTTTATTTTTTACATCATGTTTATCAGGAGGACAAACACTCATTCATTGTTTACATGTTGTTCCCTCATATTTTTTTATGGCTCCTGGTATTGAAAGGATCAAATGACGCCAGCCAGGGATGGAATGGTGTTGATGAGGGGTGAATAAGTTCTAATAATGGCGGTAGTTGCATGGACAGTGGAGGTGGGGGCTGGTTGTGGAGCTGGGGGCTGGTAGTGGAGAAGATGTAACCCCAGGTCTCAAATGATTAGATTTACCAGAAACTGGAATCGTCGTTGCAGACAGGTTCCGGTCATTTCAGTTTTGACGGTAAATATTTGTGGGCGTCTAGGAAACCGAGGATTTGTTAACGTAGTTTTTGAATGTTTCTTACGTGTGTGTGTGTGTGTGTGTGGTGTGTGTATGTGTGGTGTAAGTATGTGTTTGGATCTGTGTCTTAGCGCATGTCTGTGAGTGTGTATTTGTAATTGCAGGTGTGTGTGTGGTTGTGTTATTGTGTGTTAGCGTGTTAGGCGAGGCCAGTGTGGTCTGCATCTTCCCCGGTTAAATAACACAGACCACCTGAAGAAAAATACGTGAAGGTCAAATATGAAAATAAAAATATTGAACCAAACCCCGCCCTCCCCCCCTCCTCTCCTGAGAATGGCATCGTCCATCTTAAAAAGAAGTTATAGGACGACAGCGATGTTTCATAAAATAGAAATAATACAATTCCCCATTTGTTGTCCTCACGCTCACACTTTTCAATTCCAATTTCTGTTGTAGTTTTTTTTTTTTAATCAGTTAGAGTAAAAAAAAATAATAGATTTATTGCACCCATTCCTATCTAATCAAGTCAAGGAAAAGAAAGTAGAAAGTAAAATAACTCTGCGGCGTCGTTACAAACGTTAGAGCAGTGTAACAGATCTGTTCACATTAAGATTATTTTAAGGAATGTGTGTTATTAAGAATAAAATCCGATTTTACAATTATTTACTTTATGAGTTATAAAAGACCAACATTCTTTATTGTACACAATATTTCTTGGGTCTAATAAAAATTAATGTTTTGTTTTTCTTAGAAGCTTTTTCTGTCAATCAAGGAAGTAGACTTTGATAAATGCCAAACTTTAAATTTTTCCTTCCATTCATTAAATTTAAAAGCTAAGCAATTTACTTACATTCCAAAATGAGTAATATTTAGATTACTATCTCAAGTAATAAACATCTTGCTCAAATTGAAAGGAGTTTAACATCTAGTTTTAATTTAAACACAAATAACTTTATTTTACATTCTCAAGTAACTTCACTTTTTTAAAAAATAATATAAAATTAGTATGGATCTTTAATATCAAATGCAATATTTGGCGATGTGCTATTGTTATCAATTTTACGGGTGTGGTAAAAAGGTGAAATATTTATTGATTTTATCTCTTCTGTCAATCCTTGACAAATTAACCAATTATTCTTTATATTAAAAAAGGAAACACATAAATACTAATCTAATATTGCTAGTCTCATCTCCACACATCGAAATCCTCAAGATCTCCAATATTATTACAAAAAAGAAAAAGGTATGTAATCATTGTTACGACTAGAGTTGTTGTTCTTTGTCCAACCCCCTAACACACAAGTTTGTAAAGTGTTAAATTTCATTTCCTCCGCCAAAACGCCTCTTACCGACAGAGCTGTGATTTGCCAATTTTTGTCAAGGATGCCGGGACACCGACAAGATCTGAACATGCCCATCGATTCCCGGGTGTGGTCCCCTGCTCCCTTCAAAACTCCCCCCCCCCTCACTTCAGTTGAGGGAAATAATTTGACGTCGGACGCTGGAAAGACAATTGCATTTAAGGCTATCAGCACAGTCTTTCCGGTTAGATGGTACTCACCAGACATGTGGGGATGGGGTGGTAATAACGCGGAAAGGAATTCGGGGGGTGGGGGGTAATTTTTCTCCCTTACCTTCATGTCCAGTGATAGTAACAATAATAAATAAAATAATAACAGAAGTGGTTCTAATGATGAAAATAACTTAGATTATATATATAAATATATATTATTTGTATCATTATTATAATGATGGAGCTGAAACAAATACATTAATAAAAAAAAAAGGTTTTAAATGTGAGATATAATAGGTTTACAAGACACGATGGTGACACTAACTCACTTACAAATCATTTGGTGGGAGTATTGATGAGTGAGGACCAACTGTCATCAATACCTAAGGAAGAGGATATGGATTTTTTAAAATTAAATGCGCGGCATTTTAATTTTTAATGTACTTGTATCAGAAATCTGCAATAAGAGATTAAGAAACAATTCACTAAACTTAATATATCATACAGGATGGAACAGCATAAAGCTTTTTAATAAAAAGAAAAACAAATCACACAAATTATTTGTGTAAGAAGACAATACATTTAAGCTTTATTTATGAACTAATACTAATAGTGATCCGGCATCCTTCCGTCTCGTGAGACGATGGTGCATCATCGTTGGGTTGGGTTGCATTTTCTCGAGTGGCTGTGCAGTCCTATCCTTGAGTGACAGTCTTTGCCACAGTTTTTACAGTTTTAATACTAATAATAGTAGACGTTTCGGCTAATGCCTTCATCAGTACAATAACATAAATAATTACTTACATTTATCTTAAAACATATTATGTGATAAAAATGAAAAGAAAAGAAAAACAAAAAACAAACAAGGACACAGAATATAGGAAAAAAGAGGAAGTTGAAGAATTAGTTCATAAATAAAGTTATATTTATTATCTTCTTACACAAATAGTTTGTGTAATTTGTTTTTTTTTTTCACTAAACTTATTGATGTTATGAATTGAAAATGCATCTCTTCTTGATGAACTTTCGGTGACCAGCTTTCATTACAGAAACCACGATGATCAGCGCACTTGAAATTGGGATCTTGAGAAAGTGGAGAAGATAAACATCAAAATCACGTAATTTTGTGAGTATGTGTATGGAATAGCGTACCTCCCACTCACACTCCTTCGTCCCACCCCACTCACTCTCCTTTCTCCCACCCCGACTCGCAGCTTTTATCTCTCACTCCTACTCGGCTCGCTCAGTCAATTTAAACCATTCAGTAATCACAGTAACCAAAGTAAGACTACTCATCGCCTCACCTCCTTCCTGTAGCTATCTCCCTTGTGACAAATTTTCTCACCTCCTCCGCTCCCTGAAATCCTCACCTCCCCCCTCCCCGAACCATAGACTGGCGCCCGTGTCCCTGGTTTAATTCTACCCCGGGGACACGAATTGAGCTGCCAGGCGTGGGTGGATGGGTGGGTGGGTGGGTGGGGGGCTCTAGGTGGACCTTACATGTAACAACGACCTGTTCACTCGTTAGCGACTGTCTGGGGAAGGACCAGAGCTATGGTGACGTGGGACAAGAGCTTGTAGGACGTGGGTCACAAGCTTTCCTGACATGGGTCCGGAGCTTAAATGATGTGGGCCCATAGCTCTGATGACCTAGGCCCGGAGCTTTAATGACGTGATTCTAGAGCTTTCATGACGTGGTTCTAGAGCTTAGATGACGTCAGTCTAGAACTTAGATCCATAACATGGAGCTGGAGCTTAGATGACACGGGTTTTGAGCTCAGAGAATTTTGGTACGTAGTCAAGAAAACGAATTCCTGGACCTTAGATGACGTGGGTCTGGCGCTTAGATGACGTGGGTCTGGAGCTTAGAGTACTTTGGTTCGGTGACTTAGATGACGTGCTAGTGGAGCTTTTATGACGTGGGTCTAGAGCTAGGAGGAGGCGGGTCCGTAGCATTTGTGACATTTGTACGGAGCTTAGAAGACGTGGTTCCTGAGCTTTGATGACGTATATCCCGATCCTGATTAGGTGGGTCCTAGGCGTACGGGACGTGGGTCTGGAGCTAAGAGGGCGTGGGACCGTGGACTAGAGGACTTGGGACTTGAGACCCGGCACCTCGATGAAATACTCAGATATTGACTTTCGATTACACACAAGTAATTTTCTGTGATGACCACAGCTGGTCATCTAGGAAGGCCTTCTATACCGTCCCACCACCCATCACAACACTCCCACACACAAATTATTTCGGTCTTCTCTGATACTTAACACTCGGCGTCACGAGTCAGTGTGTAGATGAAAAACGTTTCTAATTTATATTTGATATGATCCAGAGGTTTCAAAGTTGTTTTTTTAAAGATCCCCAGAACAAATCTGTGACTTGAAACAAGATAAAATTGTAGTGTCACAACTACTCAAGTTAAGAGCAAACGTTATAATAATGAGGCCTTTGGCAGAAAACAAATAACACCCTAGAGATAAATGATTTTTGGAATTATTTTTTTTTCATTTTGGTTTTTGTTGTTGATTATGAAGAGACAGAATTTTTTTTTTAAAAAAACAGAAAAGAGTATTTTTATAAAGAAAAGCTTCCCTTAAGGAAAAAAAAATTAAGATTCCCTTTGTTTATTACTGCTAAAGATGTTGCACCAAAAGTATCCGATTTAAATTATCTGTTACATTAAGTTTTTGCAATCCAAAACTTCACGACAAGATTTAGTTAATGCACTTAAAAACATCTCATTTTTTTTCTTGATCCTACCTTTAATTCATTTTTTAAAAATTAATACAAAAGTGGCAATTGATTTTTTTTTCGCACTTATCTCGTAATCGGGTTGTTTCAGAAGAACTTTTTTTTTTCGAACAAACACATTTTACTTGAAAAAAGGAAGGGTTAATGATGTAATATATTTCTACTTTAAACACATACGAACCATACTGGCGGGTTGAGAGTTCTCAACAACAATATCAAGATCGCACGGCTAAGCTGCATTCTACGACAGGTTGTTTTGGATGATCGAATTTCAACGTAACAGGCAATGTGCACGCTGGGCTGTATACAAATTGTTAACGCTGTTGTCTACCGTCAGATAATCCCCTTATACAAAGTACGGTGCACGGACATTATAATATTTAAAAAAGCTTTCCTAACATTATAAATTACAGACTTTTCTGAAATAGAGAAGATTACCGCGTCCTACGCATTTCCATGCTTAACGTCTTATTTTATACACAACAGGCCGTGACCGTTAGCTCAGTTGTAAGAATCTACCCTATAACTAAATAGAGTTTCTCTAATTATGATTCGCCTAAAGTTGTTCTTTGGTCTAACTTTTTAATATTTTTTTTTTTATAGCAGTAGACTTTTACCGTCTAATAGTTACAATGAACTTTAAGAGAGGTGACATACTAATAATACGTATGTAACTGAAATTATTTATCTTTTTTATTAATAAAAAGGTATTAAAATTTCCTCGGGGTGCGGGGAATCGGGGTTAAAACTCCCAAATCCCTTGACGGCTGTGTCGCCGCCTTGGTGCCACTTGCATTACGCCACTGGTTAAGCAATTCCATTAAACGGAAATGATTGAGGCGACAGGAAGTGATTTAGTGAAGAGCAGGAACGGTAATCGATGTCCATAAGAAAATAGCTTAGTGCAGCGAGTTATCTCTCCATGGGAGGCGTGAGTGTTATTACAATGTGAGTGAGTGGGCTGTGTGTACCTCATCATGCTGTAAGTTAAGTGGGCTGTGTGTACCTCATCATGCTGTAAGTTAAGTGGGCTGTGTGTACCTCATCATTCTTTAAGTTAAGTGGGCTGTGTGTACCTCATCATGCAGTAAGTTAAGTGGGCTGTGTGTACCTCATTATGCAGTAAGTTAAGTGGGCTGTGTGTACCTCATTATGCTGTAAGTTAAGTGGGCTGTGTGTACCTCATCATGCTGTAAGTTAAGTGGGCTGTGTGTACCTCATCATGCTGTAAGTTAAGTGGGCTGTGTGTACCTCATTAGGCTGTAAGTTAAGTGGGCTGTGTGTACCTCATCAGGCTGTAAGTTAAGTGGGCTGTGTGTACCTCATCAGGCTGTAAGTTAAGTGGGCTGTGTGTACCTCATCATATTATGTCAGTTATGTTGGCTACTTGTACCTCATCATATTATGTCGGTTATTTTACAGACATTTATTACAAGCTCGTTGCTTACTCGGTGTAAAATAAGTGAATTTGTTAAAATATGTTTAACAAATTATGAAACTTCTGGACGTTTCTCAGTATTCCGTGAAGGTTTCTGATATAATTTGATTTTAAATTACCAGCGATTAGTTTCTTTTGTATTTGTCTTCCTTCTGAAAACGGGCACACTGGTCATATTTATAAAAAAGATACACTGTTGAATGAAGTGCTCGACAAGATTGCAATACAAATAATTTCAATAGGCGCGGTGTAAACCTAGTAACATCAACATTTTGGCCAATGCCCTTTATTACACTCCCAATAAGCTCTAACTGCCACGTTCGACATTTCTCACCAGTATTCATTTTTGTCATGTTGCATTTTTCGTCTCATTAAATTTCACTTTAAACGGTTCCCCACTTTTTTAGTTTCAATATTTTATTTCTGATTTTAAATTGAATTCAACTTGTGTATATTTAAATCGTTAACAGAAATTCTTTATAATTGCACTTGAATCTTTTTTAAAATTTTGTTTTCGATATCTTAGCCGCCTCTAGAAAATAAACCACACTCTTCAAGTGTCGCGGTTAACCATGACTAACTTCGTTGAACGGTTTGGTAATATAGCTCAGGTCATTTTTAAGCTTTCAAAATATTGCCACTTTGAAGAATGAGGTGCCCTGAAAAGTCAATTATTAAAAAAGGATAGAACTTTATATTTATCGATAAGGGTTAATTTTCAGCACACTATTATTGTGTTTTGTGGAATTTAAACCAAAAAAACACACTTTTATATTTCAGTCGACTTTAAAGATAAAACAAAAAGCGCCTTAGCATTTGTCCAAACAAAAGACACAAATAATCGCTGGAAAGCAGAGACGTTATTTTAATAGTTTGTAGAAAATTTATATGCACATAGTCTACTAGTTTTACTTAATACTTTTAAGAAGAAAAAAAAACATCATTGTCAGCCATTTATTCGTTAAATACACAAACAAATGGAGTAATGAAAACAGTAAAGTTGTGTTCTTTAAATTAAGAAGTTTTTTGTTTTTTTTACACTTAGAAAAATGTTAGTTTATAAATGTTTGACATTATAAAAATCATTGCGTATTATCAATACAATTTTAAAACGACTCTACGCCAGACACATTCATGTGGTTTTAAAAACTCTAACTCTACGTTCCTGTCTTCGAGAAAGGTAACGCTTTATTGAAGATTGTTAGATCAATTACCTTAATTTATTTCCACAAATGATTCATCTGCTGTTCTTTAAGACAAATAATGTTCTTGTTTACCTCTAAAGAGATTCATCTAATCCTATTGTACCATACGTAGAGCAATATTCTTGTTTGCATCTACACGTGATCCATCTTGTCCTTTGCCTACACCAAAAACACGAAAACAAGATCGAGAGCTAAAAGTACGTTTCGAGAGTTTTAAGCTCAATTCTCAGTCCAAGTGACGTCACTTCCAGTTTGTGTGTGGAGTCAAAGGAAAGTGGAATCAAAGTGTCGCCTCATCAATAATTCAGCACTTGCATGATGAGATTAAAATGCACTGCAAAGCTCCGCTGTTATTTTGGGAAAGAGGGAGGAGGTTGTGGAGTAAGTTGTGGAGGAGGTTGTGGAGTAGGTTGGGGAGGAGGTTGTTACTGTAAAGATGTTGAGGTGATGTGATGTGTGTGGTCTTAGAGGGTATGTAGGAGATGGTTGGGAGTAAAGATGGTGAGGTGACGTGTGTGGTCTTAGAGGATGTGTAGGAGATAGGAGATGGTTGGGAGTAAAGATGGTGAGGTGACGTGTGTGGTCTTAGAGGATGTGTAGGAGATGGTTGGGAGTAAAGATGGTGAGATGACATGTGTTGTATTAGAGGGTGTGTAGGAGATAGTTGGGAGTAAAGATGGTGAGGTGACGTGTGTGGTCTTAGAGGGTGTTTTAGGAGATAGTTGGGAGTAAAGATGGTGAGGGTGTGTAGGAGATAGTTGGGAGTAAAGATGGTGAGGTAACGTGGTGGTCTTAGATGATGTGTAGGCGGTGGTTGTAGTAAAGATTGTGATGTGACGTGTGCGGTCTTAGAGGATGTGTAGGAGATGGTTGGGAGTAAAGATGGTGAGGTGATGAGTGTGGTCTTAGCGGGTGTGTAGGAGGTGGTTGTAGTAAAGATGGTGAGGTGATTTGTGAGGTTTTAGATGGCAAAATCTAGAGAGCGGACGTCTAGACTTATTTTATTTTGAAAATGATTTTTTAAAAATGTTTTGCATGGAATATATTTTGAACATGATGACAAGAAATTAGATGCTATTATCGTAAGCGTATCATTGACAAATTATTAGATGTCAATCCCTATCACATGGTGTTTACAGGGAAAGTTCATTCCCCCCCCCCCCCTTTGAAATGTTTGTAGAAAAAATATTTTTGCGGAAAGGGGTTAAATCAACAAGGCAAAACATCACGAAAACCCATGCAGTGCGTTTAACATCGGATTGCATCCTTCAATCATTCATAGACTATTCTAGTGTGCAGGCAATCACGGCGTTTATGACGTTCAATTTTTTGAAGATAATATTGTAGTGGAACGAGGAGTAAGCTAATCACATATCAAACGCTTCACGAACTGGTTTAACTGAGCGCCTCCATAGATAACTTAACGGATGAAAGAGAAAAATATACCAAGGAAAAAAAAAAGAAAACGTGAGACAAAAGCTGAGAGATGAAACAAAATCCGAATGCAAATAAACTAGATATTTGGGGTATTATAGGTCACGTTGACCTTTACAGATTTAAAAGAAAAAACTAAAGTGAGCTTAGACTAAAAAAAATATCTTAAAATCAATCCGCTTACAAGTACGCCTGACTTTTGTCTAATTCACAAGAGTTTTTATATGAACTTGACAAGAATCACCAAAATTTATTATTACACTATTATATTTCTCTCGCTTTATTCTTACGTCTATTAAAATCTTGTCATCAATATTTAGACAACAAATCGTGGTCTGATTGAACTGAAAATTAAAATTTATCACAACAAATTATAAAATTTTTAAAGTTTATTTCTTAGCTCGGTGAGGGCCAGGCGTTTGAGTAGTGTAAGCGCTTGGATCTCAGAACGACAGTTAATGTAATTCCCCGTGAAGGCTGAGATATGTTCGCGTGGCTAAGGGCGTCCTTATGTATAACCAGTTCCCAACGGATACCTGCCATTGTTAGGGAAACAAAGGTGGCTGGGCACACAGTAACCTCATAGCTGTGGTCAGTGAAAGCTGCTGCACTTGTCAACAGGCCGACATGTCCTGTCCGTTCTTATAGAACGAAAAAACATGTAAAGTTATTGGTTTTTAGATACTTTGTATTTAAATAATATTGTTCCACTTATTATTATATACAAGTGCCTTGACAGATTTTTATAATCTGTAATTTCATTTATATACCACTTTTTGTTCCCATTCGTAGTTTCTTTTCTTAATATTTATTTCTATAAAACTCGAACAAAGTGAAAAATTGAATGATTTTCAAGATATATGACGATTTCTCAATTTATATAAAGTATGTGCCATAGGATTTGTAAAACTGTCATTGGTCCAGTGCAGACTTTGTTACTCAGACAAACGACTTTAAAAACAAACTAAAAAAAGAAAGAAAAAAGATTCCTTTCTTCTGCCCCGGGTTATTACAATTGAAAGTCTTAAAATGAAAGCGTCAGACACACATGATTAAAAAAAATAGTGTATTATTTTATTTTTAACACTCTGGCTCTATGGAGTCGTACAGGTCTTTGAAAAATTCAAAATTTTAACAATACATCTATCTACGCTTTGGTTCATCCATTCATGCAGCTTTTGCCTGTCTCCAATTTTTGACAACTTTAGTTGCATAATGTTTTTTTGCAAAATGAAATTTTTTAAAAAGAAAATATTCAAAATATTTAAATAAATTTTTACACAAATTTATGATACAGTAAATAATTTGCCATTGGCATGCAATTGGGGTTTTGCATCTTAAGGGTGTAGTTACATAGAAGAATACTTGCCCCAGGCGTATATTTCGGCTGAAATAATTTCTTTTCTATTGACTTAAAAAAATAACATTAATAATCCCTTTTTAAACCATGACGGCCTATGGGGCAAGTGAAGTAGCGTTCACAAATTTTATTAACCACTAAAGAGCAGGGGGTCGTGTGGTTAGCACAATGCTCCAGGGGCCTATAGGTCATGTGAAGTAGTGTTCACAAGTTTCATTAACCACTAAAGAGAAGGTGATCGTTTAGTTAGCAAGTATCGCAGCCGGAAGCCATGACTCTGGCTCTTTCTATTTACTTCATAAACCAATGTATTTTACTTGCACGCCTAGGTACTGTGCAAATTTCTTTCAAAACTAACAATTCGTCCTTACTGACTAGGCCCGCATTTTTTAAAAAAACGTGTGTACTTCGTGTGACATTTACTACACAAATTATCGCCTTGACTTTTTCTTCCTGAACGAAATAATTGTAAGGATTTTTAAATAACCGGGCGCATAATTAAACTTGATGCGAAAAACACACCTCCAGCAAACACTTTGATGAAACTTCCAGGATAATTGGATTACGTTCTCGTCCGCTCGAGGTCATCGGGTTTTCCCCCAAGAGATCAACAAGCGTAGACATTTAAAAAGCCAATAAAACGTCTGATTAAAACATTCCAGTTCACATAATTACTTGGGAATTTGCATATTTTTACATCTCAGTTTCAGAGTTCCTTAACCAATTAAAAAAACTGTTGTTGCACTTACAAATTTAATTTACTTACACTGCATACATTTCACGGCGTTTTAAGTTTCGGGGTTTTAAAATAAACGTATTAAAACACCAACAAAATTAGCACTCTAATGTTGGAACACAATAGTCTCACTCACTTTTCATCCCAATTTATATCTAACACTCACAGTCACTGGTTGTAAAACGATTATCATACTATCAAAATAAAATGTTAAACACATTTTTATATACCATGGTATTTAATTAGATATATGATAACTAAATATCAATTATTTCACTTTAACTTTTTATTTTTATTATAACTTAACACGTTATTTTTTCTAAATTTTGACCAAGCTTTTCAAGAAAGGCTTCTACCGAATGAAGAAATCACGGGATATTCAAGCGATCTTTGAAATTTTATTCGTTTTCCTGGTTGAGAATTTACATTTGAAGAGGTCTAAGATTTAAATAAGTCCCACTCCTTACAACTCATCGGACCCACCGAATACATTGCTGCCGACTGGGCAATATCTAAGTGGATTGAAATAAAATTCAGATGCGGCGTTTTCAGGGACGATTTACAAGTTGAAACATCTCAACTTTATAAGTAGCTATTGCCATGAAATTAGTGTCAGATTGACGTGTTTTGTTTTTCCATTAAAATAAATAACATAATTTTTAGCATGGTAGCCTTCAATGTTCTGTTTTTAAGTTGCACCTCCTGCAGTGATTCCCAAATTATTCGCCGTGAGAAGTCTATACGTCTAAAAAAAAATTATATATCTTATTGAATACATACATCTCGAGGAGATTATATCAAAATGAGCTTTTGTGATTGCTCTATGCGTGGGTGTGGGGCACTTTGTTAGTATAACCTATTTATAAATCTTTTAAGAGCTTCCAGCAATATTTCTAGATTTCTAGTAATCCTCCAAGATTTTTTGTTAATCTTCCAAGATTTTCTAGCAATCTTCCAAAAATTGTCCTTTAATCTTCCAGGAATTTCCCATAAACTCCAAAGATTTTCGATTAATCTTCCAAGATTTTTTTATTGATCTTCTTAGATCCTCCTGTGGAACCTTCCATGATGATCTAGAAAGTTTCATACAATTTCTATAGATCTTCGAAGATCATTTCGTGATCTTCCATGATCTTCAAGTGCTCTTCAGAGGAATGTAGCTCAGGTCAACAATTGTTTTTTATTTTTCACTTGAAGCGTACTGTGAATGTTGCTTTAAAAACAACTAAATTGTATATGAGTTTCCCTTGAATTAACATTCCCCAGTGGCTTCACATCCACGCGAAAACAATATTTTTTAGAGTTAAGTTTTAAAAAAGCAACAATTAACTTTACTTGACGTGCCACGAAAACGTAATCTTAATGCAGACACTCCCAAATATCTACATCACATTTAGGAATTTAAAATTAAAACTATTGAATACAATTTGTAAATTTTACAGGACGATCATGCTCGTGTCTTATATCCACTAACGTGTGTTTGTAACAGTGTTTCTCAATCTGTTTGTCGAGACACATTAGTGTGTCGAGAGAGATTTTCAGGTGTGTCGCGAGATTTTGTAAAATTATTTAAAATTGCTTTGGGTTCTGAGATCTGATTAAGTTATTATGAAATTTTAAAATAAAGCAAAACAAAATGTGTATAAAATAAATCAACAACAAAATCAGTGATCACGTGTGTTTCCCGTGGGGCAGGATGTTAGTTTCGGTGTGAGTCTGAGTACGCCATTTTCTTTTTCATTCTTTTTAGCTGTGTAGTTGCTTTGAAATGTTTCATGCGTTAGCATTTACACCGATGGTTGTCATTCAATGCAAGAAAAAAAAACAAAGGTTTTGTAACTCTTGCGCTTCAACACAATCGTCTCCGTCCACTGCATGATTTATAGAGAAAGTCTCGTTTCTAAAGCATTGCCCAAAGATTTCCATTCCATCATGACCCAGGCTGTTCAGGTAGTGAACATCATCAAGTCTCGACCACTGAAGTCACGACCCTTGGCACAACTTCGTGAAGCAATGGACTCCGATTACAAGTGTCTACTTTATAATTAGGAAGTTCGCTGGCTTTCAAGAGGAAAAGTTCTTGACAGACTTGTACATCTTAAAAGAATAGTTATTTATTTTCTTAAAACTGATGATCAAAGTTATGAATTCCAACTACATGACGAAATCTGGTAGTTGAAGGTTCAGTTTCTTTCCGATTTTTTTGATAAACTGAATTCACTAAACTTACGTCTTCAAGGACAACCTGAGAACATCACTACAAATTCATAGAAGTTGAATTCATTTATCATTTAATGAGAAATTGTCATTGTGGAAAAGATATAAAATATCGAAAGGAATATTCGACTTCTTTCCAACTGCTTGCAAATTTCAAGGTAAGAAAAAATAAGGTTAATAGGTAATGAAATTGTCAACACTCTCAAATATCTCTTCAACATTATTTTCCATCACTTGACATCGACGAATTTGCTTGGGTGATCAATCCTTTTGCCGTCAATGAAGAAGTCAATTTGACGCCCAAGATGAGGAGCAGCTGATCGAATTACGACATAACAAATTTGATTAAACAACGTTCACCAACACGACTTTAGAAAAATTCTGGCTTGCAATCACGAAAGTTTATCCTTTAGTCAGTTTAAAAGCATTTAAATCTCTGTTGCCATTTTCATCTTCTTGGTTCTGTTAATTTAGCTTTTTGGCATCAACTGAAATTAAGTCCAAGAAACGAGAGAGACTCCTTACAGTTCATGATGAGTTGCGCGTTGGCTTGTCAACTTTGGAGCCCTGATGGAATATGATGTGTTCCTTTAAGCAGGCACATCCATCATACTGATATATCACAGTAATATACATCGCTGTAATATGTTAAAAAATTATTTTTTTAATAAAATAAGTTAAAATTATTTTTGTGTGTCGCGAAAATTCTCGAATATCCTTAGTGTGTCGTTATCCCAAAAACGTTTGAGAAAAACATGTTTATAATTAGCCAGTACATTGATATTACAAAAAAAATTATTATAAAATGTTCCATTATACTACTGAACAAAGACATCACAAACAAGAAATATCACCTTGGTTACAGATCGGTGAGGTGACTGATAAAGTTTTTTTAACAGAACCTGAAGTTTAGAGATACCTGTTTTTATTTTAAAATATATTGTACATTAAAACTAATGTAAGAAATGTCTCTTTAAATTCAATAGTCGAGTATAAAAAACTTGTTTAACCGAAGACCTTGAAGAGGACTGTAAGACTAAGAGGAAAATCGAATCATCTGAACTCCAAGCTTCCCATCAGCTGATGCCGATTGCTCTTTTGATTCCATAAAAAGCTCACAATATTTGTCACATGACTGCTTTTTTGCTTATCAACTACCCCCCCCCCCCGGCCTATCTTATAGCTCACTTCCCAAATTACACTAATCACCTTGTGATGAATAAGAAAAATAACCCAGTGTTTGTATATTTGTAAAGACTTTTATCAGTCCACATATCTGGCCACCGAATCTGGACTACAAACAATAATTAAAACCTTGAGCCGCGAATACTTGGCCAGCTAATCGCGTGTTGTGACGAGGTGACGGGCAGGCATGAAACTTAAGTCCGGTCAGTTCTAGGGTTCTAAAAGTAGGGCAGTGGGGGGAGGAGGATCAAATGAACTTAATATTATGACGAGATGGCTTAGATCTGTCTTACAAAGTAAGTTTATAATGGTTGAAGTGTTGGGGAGGACCAGGGTGATGTTATGGATTTAAGTGGAAAGAGTTTTATTGGATTGTAGGGATGGTTTTTAACGGGATGTAGCGTAGGAGGTCAATTCGGGATTGGGGGAGTTCCTCGTTTGAGTCCAGAAAATTTTAAATGATCTGATTTTTTGGCTAATTCAGGATTGGGTTTTTTTTTCTCTCTTTTTTTTTGTGTGTGTGTGTGTTTTGTTTTGTTGTTGTTGTTGTTTAATTGATAAAAAATAATGTTTTTAAAAAAATTAAAAATTCAAAATTTTATTAGTTAAAAACTAACGAACAAGCATTAAAAACACCAGAACATCAGGGAACAAAGCACCAACTACCAAGCCACGAAGCAGCACTTTGGAAACGCCGCAGCCTGGGAAAGCCCCTGCGTGTTATTCCACCCTCGATTGACAAGGCGGGTCAGGGCAATTTCAAGTTGAGATAATATTAAAACTTAACAAGTAAAACATTATTTAAATATGATATTAAGGGTTCTCCATGCCTACATGAAGGTATCTATATCTGCATACATTAAAAAAATATAAACACTAGAGGAGACGAAAAAGACCGAATGGCACAAATGAGGACCACTTTCAGTACGTCACTTCTGTGATTGACATCATTGTTTTGACGCTGCGATAAGGAAGTCTAGACGGGCGGGACGTCTCCGTGTGGACGTCGTGTTGGGAGTAAACAGGGGTGGGGGGGCGACCAGGAAACTAATCCGTTTGTCGACCAAGATCAAACCGCCAATCTCACGCCGTGATCCCTGGACCATCCACGCAGGTAATCAACTCAGGTAACCCGTGCAGAGTCCCGCGGAAATATTATCTGGTGATTAATAATTTCATTCTGTCTTTCTTAATCGCGAATTGAGACCGCAAACGGCTGTCGGGCTTGTCTCCCTTCAGCAGCTGTCCGACTTTGAGTAGCAACACGCAGTAGAAGTTAACTTTATAAAAATATATGTTACCCAAGTTAAAATCGCCTTGTTTAGGTAGTCGTTAGGGCAGGCCTAACCATGAGGACTCATGTGTTTTGCCGGGCTGGCACCTAGGTGGTAGCGATTCGAAGTAAGGCGATTCCACCAATCCTTGTGATGTCCCTTTTAGTAGGAGGCATTTTCGACTCTATGTCCTGGACACCCATGCGGCCGTTTTAGAAGAGACTATTCCGGGGGGGGGGGGGGGGATAGGTCTCTCAGCTGTTAGGTCCTTTGCGGGCGGGATTGCTGAGGGTTTTTCCGGGAAGACGCATGAAGAAAATTAGACTCAGGGGCTGCTGATTTTCTTCCACATGTAGGTAATCATTAAGGGTAGTAAGAGAGAGGAGCGAGCCAGACGATCAGATGATGCTGTATGGCACTGGTCAGTAGACGGAGCACGTTCCCCAGAGCTAGTAAGACAGTAGCCTCAAGCTTCCGAGATACGATAATAGACGAGGTAGTTGTTTAACTGTTGGAAGTTGCTCCAAATGATCTGTTGCAGAAATGTTTACACCAGCTTTTTACCAATAGAGTGGAAACAATACAATTAATCTTAAAATTTAGACTCGTGGAGTTATTGCAGATGACGAAGGTCGCTAATGCCCGAGAAGTGCTGCAGTGATAAATTCTACTTGAAAAAATAATAGACATAGTACTTTCAGCATCCCGGCAAATGCAAGTACATTGGCTCAAAGACACTCGTAACCCCCCCCCCCCTTTTACAAACCAACAAAACGTCATATAGAACTCTGTGTTTAAATAATATGATTTAGTTCTGTTTGTTTCGTATCTTGAGTCTAATCTCTTCATTTGTTTGTTTCGTGTGTTGAGTCTCACGTCTTCTATTGTTTTTTCGTATCTTGAGACTTATATCTTTTGTTTTTGTTCATTTCGTGTGTTGAGTCTCACATCTTCTTCTGTTTGTTTCGTATCTTGAGTCTGAGATCTCCTTTTTTCCTATCTTGAGTATATCTTGTTTTGTTTGTTTCATATCTTGAGTCTCACATCTAGTTTTGTTTGTTTCGTACCTTAGGTCTAAGATCTACTTTTTTCGTTACGTATCTTGAGTATGATATCTTCTTTTTTTCATGTGGTGAGTCTCACGTCTTCTTTTGTTTTTTTCGTTGAGTCTGAGATCTTCTTTCTTTAGTTTCGTATCTTGAGTCTGATATTTTTTTTTTTTTTTTTTTTTG
>MUZC01000076.1:1255462-1266729 GCA_002072015.1 Radix auricularia | reverse complement strand
TATATTATTCTCTCTTTTTTCTTTTTTTTTTAACTCTCCCCCTCTTTTTTTTTTTTTTTTTATTTTTTTTTTTCCCCTCCCCCCCCCCAAAAAAAAAAAAATCACATAACATATTTACCCTACTGTAGGAATCACGATGACTCAAAATTATAAATCATCAATTATATTTTCCATCGATACTCTAAGAAAACATCATGTTATATTATAAGTACAACCTATTTTAGAGAAGGATACGTTGTCACATGATTTCACTAATACCGAAATTTCCCCACTCCTTTTTCCTAAAATAACCTATTAGGTTTTTGAAAGTTCAGCTTTTTTATGCCGAGCGGTCACCAAACAATCTGTATCATCAGATTAAGTAACGTCCCTTCGACTCAGGCCATTCGGGGAACAACTTAAAGAGCCCCTTTGTTCCGGAAACAGCAACTTTGATCATCTCATTGGTAGTGGAGTTTGTGCTGGGTCCCCGCACTTGATTTGTGTTCGTATTAAAACTCAGTCGCTTGCCTCTTTTGGGTAGCTCCTTTAAAAACATCGTCTCGAGTCCCGCTTAAAATCGTTTTAGAATTTTATAGGAGAACATGAAAATAATACCGCAATGTTACACTCTTGTGTTATTCTTGTAAAAGTACATGGGGGAAGTGTCACCCTTCTTTTTAAGAGTACACGTATGAAGTGAAGAGTGCACAATTTTTCGGAACGTTGAAAACATTTAGTGCTGTATTTGATGGTGTTTAAGTTGAGCTATAGTGAATGATCGTTTTGTCTTAAAAGCTCAAGTGCACGGAACGTTTGGCACATCACGAAAGTAAGTTTGGCTTCACGTGCTTTAATTACTTGTTAAGATTCTTTTCTCTCATTTTCACACTTTCTATCTGTTTTTTTCCTTCTTTATTAATACTCTCTCTCTTTCTTTCACCCCTTCCTCCCTCCCTCCCTCCCTCTCTCTTCCTCTTTATTTCTGCCCTCCTCTCCCTCTTTCGTTTTTCCCACATATCTGCTCCATCAATCAGTTGTGATGTCTCATTCATGTATCTCCCCAACCATTAACTCTTCAGACTGACTCTCTCCATTACTCTCTCTTTCTCTCTCTCTCTCTTTCTCTCTCTCTCACTTTCTCTCTCTCTCACTTTCTCTCTCTCACACTTTCTCTCTCTCTCACTTTCTCTCTCTCTCACTTTCTCTCTCTCTCACTTTCTCTCTCTCTCACTTTCTCTCTCTCACACTTTCTCGCTCTCACACTTTCTCGCTCTCACACTTTCTCTCTCTCACACTTTCTCTCTCTTAATCTCTCTTTCTCTCTCTCTCTCTCTCTCTCTCTATCTTTTTTCTACACTCTTACTAACTCGCCAATTTAGCTTTGGTTTATTATCTATTTTTCCTTCTCCATCTTAATGACTACCATTCTTCTAATTTCACGACCGTAAATTTTTCGCGTTATCCACTTTTTTGTCTCTTTCGGTTCAGTCACTGAACTATTGTTTATATACTTTTTTTTCTCACTATCCAGCTAATCTCCCATTTTCCCCTCTCCTCTCCCCATCTCCAATCACTCATACCATCCTACCAATCTCCCAATGTCTACTCTATTGTGCTAATCTCCCCTGGTAAGGCCAGACTACATCCTTCCCATCATGGGACAAACGGTTGTAATTTGAAGATTCAGTGTAAACATTGAAGGAAATCCACTGTTAATATTGGCCCTCAGGCAAGCTTTGGTCTCAGTCTGGAACCTATCCAAGTTGTGTAAATCACTCTGGAGTTCCCCCTTGTACCGCAGAGTTATGGTTCATTTATTGTTGGACTAAACAAGAACAACGATATTGAGCTAGAACTTTTTTAAAATGTCTGTCTCGATTGATTGTTTGTTTGTTTGTTAATATTGTGCGGTGAGAATTTGTACACGGCTTTCATGGAGAAATTAAACCAGTACGCTTAGTTGAGCTCGCATTTTAAGTTTATGTTGCAGCTGTTTTTTGAAGCGTATATAGTTAAAGCTTACATTTGGAGATTATTTCTACTAGGCTTTATATTTGGACTTTATTATAAGAGTTTGTATTTGAAGTTCATAGATTAAGCTTACATTAGAAATTTCTAGTTAAAGCCTACATAAGAAGTTTAAATTTGGAAATTATATTTTGATTGTTATCGTCGAAGCATACGCTGAGCGTCTATACTTAGAGATTGTTTTTTAAATCTATTAACATAAAAAGTAGAAATTAGATCTGAAATGTGCGAGTTGAATCAGATCTACTTTCCAATAATATGTTTTTTTAAAACAATTATTTTTGTTGTTGCTACAGACAAAAACGTATAGTATTCAAAGCAAACTGTTCGTAATGTTATTTTTGTTTTTAGTTAGTAGGGGAATGGTTGAGGTTTGGTAGAGTGGTTAGCGGTTAGATCTAGTGTTTTGTGTTAATGAAAAGAATTAATGAGCTGTGATTGATGTATAATGTCTGCATGAAAGACGGTTTATTGACATAAGGATACAGTACAAAGTATAGTCGTATAGTAATTACACAGACTGTTGCTATGTAGATAGATTTTATTCGTATGATATTGAAGTGGAAATACTAAAAAAAATAGAGGATTTAAAAACAATTGAAATCATTGCTCTTGAACACAGAATGTAACTGTTTTTCAAAAAATTAAACTTAAAGTTACCAGGTGCATGTATTCTCTGTGTCTACCAACAAAGGCCCTATGTCATGCTAGGTCGGGAATCTTCCACGATTTAAGATTTTTTAAAACTCATTTGTAGAAGAAAAAATACCCAGCAGCATCAAATTCGGTTCGTCCCTAAAATTTTCCTGTCGCCGCTTTGCTATCGGCTGCATTGCTTTAAGTAACAGGAACTTAACGTTGATTGTTAAAAGACATGCAAGTCACAGGGTCAACATAGAATGTCAGACAACAGGTCGCGTTTATTGATGGTTTTTACTCTTGTCAGTTCGGAACAGGCCATGTCTAAAGCAAGAAAAGTTTAATCACCAAAAACAAAAGGAGTTTAATTTTGAAGCTATGGATGTCCATTGTTACAATGAACCAATAGACGAAAGGCCGGACAAACATGTCCAGACTTGGTAAGGCAAACAGAATCTTAGCTGTCGAAAGATTTTCACGGTAGATCAATTCCAATATTGGAATATATCATCTATCTTTTATTATAACGTAAATATAGGCGTAGTTTTTTTTTTTTTTTTTTTTTTAATCTTCCTTTTAAACTATAGTTAAATTTCCTACTAACCTAATACAACATTTTAAAAAGTAAAGACAATTGTGAAAAAAAAACGCTGTTCCACGACGTTAAATCAATAATATAAGACACAAAAACAAACACCATTCACTTAATGTTTATGTTCCAGTTCGTAGTGTTTCCATTTCCTTTTGTCGTTAACGATGAGACCATGACAATCCACCATTGGAGAGGCGCTAATTAGCGAGTGCATTCTGTCTCACGATATCGTGTTGAGTAAATTCTAATTGTTGCTCGGGCCACGCTTTTTTTTTTTGCTTCCGCGTATGTAGTTTCTATAGGTCTAACGCTTTGTCTGCGAGTAGGGTTGGAACAAGCCGTTAGTTTACTCTTGCCTGCGTGTAGAGTGCGACCGACCATGGGACCATTGTTATATCTAGTTGCAATGTGCCACCACTGAACCACTGTTATACATGCGTGTAGCATGCCACCAATGGTGCATCGTTTTGTTGAGGTTGCTTGTGGCGTCAGTCCTAAGTGGCTGCTCATACTAAGAGGTAATCTCGGGCCGTGACATTTGTTATAGAGGCGATGGTTTCTAAAAGAGGGAGGGGGGTCGCTAGCTCAGTCTGCAATTTTTTTTCTTCGACTTATGGTCGGAATTTATTTCAGAGTGAAATAGGTGTGATTTTATTCTAATATTTTTTTCTTGTTAATGCTTCATTCCTAGGTAGTTGAGCAAAGCAAAAAGCCGTTTAGCTGAATTCAAATGTCCGGCACAGGAACGATTTCAAGTGTCACAGACTTTTCTATTCAAACAAGCCTATGAATGCTTAGAAAAATCAAATGTACTCTTAAAAAAGGCATGCAAAATTAGAATCATTCCTCACATCCTCTTCGAAAAACGTAAAACAAAAAAGGTAAACTATAAAATAGATTATACGCATTATATAAAATACGATAAAGATAAACACCCTACATGTGGAACTGGGCAAAAGACCAAGATCAAGTCAAGAGCCACCAAAGCTTTTTAAATCATTTACATTAACTCGTGGTGTCTGCTTGACTGACGCAAAAACTTTGGATCGATTTTTTACCCACTTCCCTGTATGCAGCCGAGCTGCAATTCTGCAGGCTGTCTCGTTCCGACGATAAAAATGATATATCAAAATTCGGATCGATCGAATGTACTGCATTTAAATTTATGAATTCTTAGAATATCTCTATGAATCTCTATGTAGCAAGTAAATTTTGTGCTCGAACGTCGTAGTCATTATCATATTGAACAACATTTTTAATATTTTCCTGTCGTGCGGTGCGGTGCGTTTTATATAGACCCTAAATTTTTAATATTATTCCGATCTTTAAATGTTATGCTAGTGGTGCGCATTATATTAAATATGTTTTTATAATCTTTTCCCGTGATTGAATCGAGCTGAAGGAAGTAGTTTTTTTAAATTAGAAATCATTTATATATTTTAGGCATAACTAAAATGTTGGATTGTTGGACTTTTGTGCGATGGGTATTATAATGACCATTATGTTAATTATTTCTCGTATATAAAAGATTTATAGTGAAAAACGTTTTTTTATAATTTTTTTTTTTTTAAATTCGGAATTAGAAGCCAAACTTTTTCAGAACTAGAGGCTAACCACTTCAGAATAAGATAAACATAAAAATGAATATCTTTGGATTCTTCAATTTAAAAAAAAAATCCTCATGATGGATCATGAGGAGTTTTGTTTGTTTTTCTTGTTTTTCTTATTTCACGAAATAGCGTTGTTGCAGAAAAAATGCTTGTAAAATTGTTCTGCTTCCCACAAAAAAAAAAGCTTGCGATCCCTTGTGGGACCTGGTATCAGGTAAATGTGCGTGCGGAACAAACAAAAAACTGTTTAAATAGCTTCATGGTGTGCGTAAGTTATGAACAAAAACTCCATGAGATAGAAATATGATTGCTACATTTCTGATCACGACACAAGGGAGCACAATCATGTTGAATTAGGTTTGATTTAGTAAACATTCAGGCTGGCTGCTTTATTTTAAATTATTCTGTTGAAAAAAAAATAATAACAATTTTTAAGCTTGATTCGCACTGATATTGTGTCAGGGAAAACAGATAAAAATAAAAGTAATCACAAAATATCAGTTTTAAACAATAATAAGAAAATATGAGTAGTAATCTATAGGTAAAAAGATATTCTAATTAATTATAAAGAAACTTTACAAAGTACTGAATAAAAGTTATAAATTATAAATTATTTTAACAATTTTTTTACTTTTAATTTTTTGCTGCTTTTATTTTGAAGTTTTTAGGCACAGAAAAAAAAATTATTTTAAAACATAAGCTTTTTACCAACAAATTTCAGAGAAAAAAATCTTGTTTGAAATGTATGTTTTCAAAGACAATGTTTGGTTATTCCTGAAACCCGAGGTAGAGAAATAGAGAGACATAAAACGCTAGAGAGATTGAAAGAAGGAGAGAATGCTACAAGGAGAGAGAGAGAGAAACTCCAACTATAACGTGTCAACAAAGCCAATGCTGGTCATCTGAACGTGCTAATGTGGACACACGGATGGCCAGAGTTTCCTGTGATTCCAAAGACCGTGACCTCTATCTCAGCTAATCTTCTTATGAATTATCCATCTGGTGGCCGGAAAATTATTTATTATATCTACCCCAATCTCCCTTCAGCGACACACCGTCACACATACACACACAAAAACGTAGTCACACTTATGCACACAAACACACAACGTCACATACACACACGCACACACGCAAATGACGTCCAATGAAAGTGAATCCCTCGTGTCGCTATCGGAAGTGGCGGCGGAGTCGGGTTTATCCGCTGGCCTGGCCGCCATTTTTTTTCGTCGTTTCTCTTACTTCCTGTCGGCGAATGATAGGGCATTGGCCAGAAATGTTTTTAACATCTTTTTTTTTTGGGGGGGGAGGGGGATTAGGAGCTCGTCGGAGATTAGTGATGGTGAGGTCCAACTTTTGCCCTGGCTAAATAAAGGACATCTTTATTTACACATTCATGTATATGAAAGGAATTATATCTAACAGTCATACTCCGACAGAAATCACGTGCAATTTCGAATACTAAACTAAACGTAACAAAATATCTTTTCTTTTAAAATGTTATATTGACCCTCTAAATTGTCTTCTTACACGTCATAGTTATCATTTTTATTATATCTCTTAAAAGACTCGTTAAGAACAATAAAGTATATCTATAACCAACTAATTTGTTAGTTTTAGTGTTGATCTCCGTTTAGTCCCGACTTTCGCCTCACAGAAATGCATTGAATGCGTCTAATAATAAGAACATCACTTCTGCCCATGCCAATCTTCCAATGTCTATCGTTACTGAGGTTCACGACCCTGCCGGTTGTTCTCTACCGTTACTGAGGTTCACGAACTGACCGGTTGTTCTCTATTTAATCCGGAGCCTGGTTCCTATCCCGGCGATCATTGCGGCTGTTCGATTAGCATAGGAGGCACGGTGTTTGATGACAACATTTAACGACCCATGAACATCAACCACACCACGTCTCCTTCACCCAGCGGTCAGTAGGTTCTTCTGCTACCAGCGAGACCCCAACTATCGGACGTACAAATCTGATTAAACGAGGTCTGTACAAAGTTTAACAATTGCATTACCATTTTCTGGTCTCTTTAGTTTTTATTTCTACCTAATGCTATATTTCAAAATTATTTTTTTTACTAAAGTAGAATCTCTATATCTTTTCTTTGTTTAATCTTGAATGTACATGCTATCTATGCAATGTAGTTAAAACACAAGTTTAGAAAAAAATAAATATTTAACTTATACTTGTCTATAAGGCCTAATCAAACTCCAAATAGGACTAAATAACTACGCCACTCACGCATCGATTGACCACAACAGAACTGACCTACCCACAAGGCGGTCAAGTAAAGATTTTCCAAAACCCGTGTCACCCCTCCTCCCCAAGACCTATTTACCGAGTACATCCCGTCCCAATGTCATTAATGGTCTTACCTCGTTCCGACACTTCCCAGATGTAAGTAACGGTCGCTACCTACTGACCCCCAGATGTAACGGTCGCTACCTACTGACCCCCAGATGTAGCGGTCGCTACCTATTGACCCCCAGATGTAACTGTCGCTACCAACTGACCCCCAGATATAATGATCGCTACCTACTGACCCCCAGATGTAACGGTAGCTACCTACTGACCCCCACCCCTTCCACCAACAATCCCCCCCNAACGGACAAGTTGGCCTGTTCAATAAAATAGTCCTCGAACAACGAATTGAAACCTTGCAATAAGCACCAAGAGGGGACAATCAGTGTCGTAAGTGGAAATCGTCCCCCTTATACCCTCCCCTACCGGAGTTTTCTCCTTGTCTCACGTTAATTCAAGATAAATGAAAGCTAGTGGTGGCCGGGGTGTGGAATGGAGGAAGAAGTAAAGGGAGTGAAGACTGAATTATGGGTTTGTAACCAACGAGTTCCTTTTCCTTTTGGGCTTGTAAAAACCATTGACGTTCATTGGTCAAGAAGAAATATTTGGACACCTCAGTGTTGACATTATATATTTTGAAAATGGTCACTGTTGAAATACATCTTTCCTGAAATTATTCAGAGATGATAACATTCAGTACAGAAGAAGTTCTATACTGAAGTTTCAATTTTCCCGATAACGACCTTCAACAAAGGTCATTAGTCACATGTCAGTTAACGGTGGACTATAAATGGGGGCCTTATTATTTATTGTAGGCATTAGCCACTGTAGATATGTGTCAGTTAATGATGGCCTTATTAGATATTGTAGGCATTAGCCACTGCATATATATGTCTGTTAATGATGGCCTTACTAGATATTGTAGGCATTAGCCACTGTAGATGTGTCTGTTAAAGATGGCCTTATTAGATATTGTAGGCATTAGTTACGGTAGATATGTGTCTGTTAAGGATGGTCTTATTAGATATTGTAGGCATTAGCCACTGTAGATATGTGTCTGTTTTGAAATCAATCAATTTCCGCTCAGTCTTCCACTATAAAATTTAACATCACTTTGGCATATGGTATTTGGTACATAGGCACTGATTCGAGATTCCGGCATCCTTCCGTCTCGCGAGACGATGGTGCATCACCGTTGGGTTGGGTTGCATTTCCTCGAGTGACTGTGCAGTCCTATCCTTGAGTGACAGTCTTTGCCACAGTTTTTACACACGAGTTCTGTGCTTCCACATAGGCACTGATTCGAGATTATGTAAGTGATAAAATAATTGTTTCGTCAGATAATGGGAGCCTGAAATATGTGTGTTTTCCAAGAATAGCTCTAATTGAACCACGACCAATTACGACCAGGAGGTCTCGGCGATTGTGTTTTTTTTTTTAATAATTAGAAATTATCCAACAGGAAAATACTTTCCGTTAACAAACGGCCACACGATGTTTCTTATTCCCAAGGGGTTGCGTGCGGGAATGAAAATTTTAATCATACACAATCGGACAGAGGAGTAGATGAAGGGGGTATAGTCTGTTGTATAAAGGGGGTATAGTGTGTGAGATGAAGGGGGTATAGTCTGTGAGATGAAGGGGGTATAGTTTGTTGTATAAAGGGGGTATAGTGTGTGAGATGAAGGGGGTATAGTTTGTTGTATAAATGGGGTATAGTCTGTTGTATAAAGAGGTTATAGTCTGTTGTATAAAGAGGGTATAGTCTTTTGTTATAAAGAGGGTATAGTTTGTTATATGAAGCGGGTATAGTCTGTTGTATAAAGGGGGTATAGTGTGTGAGATGAAGGGGGTATAGTCTGTTGTATAAAGGGGGTATAGTGTGTGAGATGAAGGGGGTATAGTCTGTTGTATAAAGAGGGTATAGTGTGTGAGATGAAGGGGGTATAGTTTGTTGTATAAATGGGGTATAGTCTGTTGTATAAAGAGGTTATAGTCTGTTGTATAAAGAGGGTATAGTCTTTTGTTATAAAGAGGGTATAGTTTGTTATATGAAGGGGGTATAGTCTGTTGTATAAAGAGGGTATAGTTTGTTATATGAAGGGGGTATAGTCTGTTGTATAAAGAGGGTATAGTTTGTTATATGAAGGGGGTATAGTCTGTGAGATGTAGTGGGTATATTCTGTTGAATGAAGGGGGTATGTCTTACCTCGCCCCCCCTGGGGTTATTCAAAGTATTAAGAAATGTAATCCAATGTACATACGGACAAATCTCTCGGCGTCTCCTTGCCTTGATGGTAACTACCGAGTCTTTTTAGCATTGTTGCGTTGATCGCCTATAGCTCACAACTAAAAACGCCGGCCGGTGGGCTCACATCAGAGGCGTCACTAGGGTTGGTGTCACCCGGGGCGGTAGCTCATGGTGTCACCCAGGGCGGTAGCATCTGGTGTCACCCCGTCATGATTTAACCCATAACTCCTCAGAGTTTTCCAGTGCCAAATAACGGGAATATATGGAATTTTACTGTCTGGTGTCACCCCCCCTGATGGTGTCACCCGGGGCGGCCCGCCCCCACCGCACCCCCCTAGCGACGCCACTGGCTCACATTACGGTGTAGAAATGATTCAGGCCGAGGTCACGTTTCTCAAGATTTGTGGGTAGTTGGAGTTATCTATTTCAGTTTGATTGCCACTTTCCCGGAGGTCAAAAGTCAAGTCTGCCCTATACACAAGACAAGCATCAGCGTATGGCAGGTGATATAAATAATATTAAAATGTACGAACAATACGTGGCATTGGAAATTCTCAGGGTTTAAACAAAAACTCACGGCCGCGGTAACGCTCTTCCTGTGTGCCCTGACCCGTTTATAACTATAGAACCTTAAATTTCAACAAGTAATAAAAACTTGAAGGAGTATTTTAACTTTTAACGCTATTTTCATAAACGAATTTTCGATTTTTTTTTAACTCAAGGGAAATCATTCTAGATTACTTTAGAAGTCATTTTAAATCAGTAACTCTGAAACTAAACAAAATATAACGTCATGTCCCCTCACTCTTCATCACATCAAGAATGTGTTAATATAATGTGCAACGCACAACAATCTAACATTCACAAAAAAGGAAAAACCCATTAACTATCATTCTAGATTACTTTTAAAGTCATTTCAAATCAATAATTTTGAACCTGAACAAAACAATTGCTATCTACTAATTGAAGCTAATATTAAAGGAGTCGAACGAAAACAGATTTTTCTCACGAAATTCCTCCTCCAACATTGTTCTAATTATTAGCTACCGTTTGGCGTTGGTTCAACTTGATAGATGTTATGGTTGGTGAGAAATGGACAAAATACTGTTTTTGTGTGGGGGGCAGTGGCGTAGCTAGGGTCATGTGCGCCCGGGGGCAAGACACAAATTCTGCGCCCCTTGACGGACCGAAAAATTCTGGGGGCTCACTGAGCCCCCAAGAAAAATTTGAAATTTTACGGTTTATATGGTTCATTTTTTGAAGCAAATGATATTTTAATGAAATACAATACAGACTAATAATTCTCTATACGATTATAAACAATTTATTTGAAAAAAAATACTCTACTAATTATACATGACTCGAATAGACATAATCTAAAATAAATTGATCTTCCTTGATTTGAATGTCGTCAATCTGGCTGTTAAAATTGATATTCTCAAGTGTTCTCTTTCGATGCTAAGGAGTGCAAGATCATCCAGACGATCTTGATCTATTGAGCACGTAATTAAGACAAAATAAGGTTTACTTTGCTGAAGGACCGCTCACAGCTTTTAGTTGAAACAGCAATTTTTAGAAGTATTTGAAGTGAAATGCGCAGATTCGGAAATACGTCATCTCCATATGAAACAATAAAATCGAGAAGATCCAAAGTAGTTTCCGGTAGAACTTCAGTCCGGGTACTGAGCATCATTTTTTAGTCTTTGATTTCTATACACAATTCGTAGAAATTAGCAAAATCTAAGCAATTATAACGAAGCGTATCGACTTTTGTTTCAGCAAGAAGTGATTTGACGTCTATTAAAAATGCAAATTTGTTGTTTAGGTTGTTTAAGACGTAAAATCCGTATTGATAT
>MUZC01000076.1:1231817-1247788 GCA_002072015.1 Radix auricularia | reverse complement strand
CCCCCCCAACCCAACACAGAAGAAAACAAATAAATCTTCTTCCTGCACGTGGAATGTGTTCCAGGAAGAAACCAGAAAAACCAATTCACTAAAATCATTTAACACTATGCATGGTTCAAATAAATGCAAAACTAACCATGGAATATTGTAGGACGCATAGTCTTCAGTATAGAATGAGTGTTTGTAGTAGACTATATGACACAAATGGAACACGATAAAACACATTCATGTAACAAAATATGAACAATAACGGAATGAGGAAGACTGGGCTTAAAGTAAATTCGAAGCCAGCATATTTCCAAATAAAAGTTTTGTGACGCAAATGCATACGTATAAAAGATAACAAATTTGTTAATACTCATTCGTTTTCTTCCTAATCAGACTTTAAACCAAGAAAAAAAGAAGAAGAAGAAGAAAAAGCCACCTTTCCTGTAAAGAGATAAAGTAGTAATTTCAAAAAAATGAAGGTATTGCTATTGCAGATGATATAACTGGTTATGTTTGTTTCTGCTGCAAACTTCCTTATTTCTTTTGTGTCTTAAAAGTAGATAATGCTAAACGGGATCAAAAAGTAGTTGCAAGCCTGTAATGAAAAGAGTTCGCCAATTAAAACCATGCACAAATCGTTATTCGTAATCTCAATTAAATTATTTGTACAGACTTTAAATTTTTTTCCCTACCTCTAGTTTCATAAGCTTTTCGCTACGTGTTTTCATGGCGTTATTCTGGAGTTAAAGACTGTGTCGATGTTGCCAGCTTTTCTCAAAATTGTGCGCCCGACTTCCGGTAAATTTATTTGAATGGCACGTGCCGCGCGCAGCCACAATTAAATTAATTAACAAAAACACGTTTCAAATTTACAGAAGATTAAGAAGAAACATAATTCGTTTAATGTGCGACTGAAAAAAAATGTCTTAAACTACCTTTAAATATTTTCTCTTCGGTTTAAAATTAGGTTACCGCGTTTTATAAAACGCCGAGATAAATGTGAGGGGAAAGAACCCACCTTGAATGTCAAATACAAATATAGATTCTCACTTGGAATATTTATTTATGAATCACGTGACAGGCTTTCGAGGAATACAAGCTTGTTTACATGGACCTGTCCTACAAAATGTCTGTGTCCTGAAAAAAAAAATTGAACTTCTCAAACTACTCCAGGAGACTCAATTTATTGGTTTACATATAAACTCTTGGAAAATTCATTTCTCTCTTTTCCGATCAATAATTACTTTTTTAAAAACTTTGTTGGCCTCAGTGGAATTATCTAATGCTAAATTGATGGCTTTGTTTGAAAAAAAAACTATTAAATTGTAAAAACAACAACAAAAACCGACACTACACGCTTTCAGTAAACACGAAAAGAGCTCGCACACTCGTCAATTAATATTGGTGAGAAATGAGCTCTGTTATAGATTGTTTCAGACGTCTGTCTGCCCGAAGTGTTCTCACTGTCATGTTCAAAAGCTGCATATCTCCATCTATCAATTGAGTTAGGGGCTGGGGCTTTCATTATAACTGGGTGCTTAGTGGGGTATGGTTTCAAACGAAAACATTTTTGGGGGACACAAGATTGGTGAATAATCGATGGAACAAGAGCATGGCACAAAAATGAGTATGATTTTTAAAAAAAAATAGTTTCGGTTTTAAGCACAAAATACTTATGTAACAACAGGGCTGATCATAAAAATATTACATATACTATATTTATTTACATCTATATTTAATTTCATTAAGGAGTATTCACTTTTTTTTGTTATCTGAAGATTTTAATATCCTAGTTTCAGCCGAAACTACATTCTAAAATTATTAAATAATTTCGTTACTTTTTAAATGATATGATTAAATTAAGGCTGGTATAGACTAAACACATTTTTTCGATTAATCGCAAAAGGTATTTAATACATTAATTTCTATTCATTATTTCGAAAATTCTGTAAGTCGCGTTAATTCCAAGGCTCCAAAATTGTGTGACGTAGCACACGAAATTCGTTCAGGTATACAAGAAATTAGGAAGAAAAACCTTTTTTGAAATATGGACGTCTAAATAAATAATAATAATAATAATAGGAAAAGTATGTAATTAACAAAAAATATAAATTATTCATAAATTTGAAAAAAAAAACAACTTATTTTCTTTAATGTTAGCTGAATAGTAATCCATCAAATTAATTTTTTTAATCCATTAAAATGTTTAAGGACTAATGAATTTATTAATCGTTAATTTCCACAGCCCTTGTTTAAATACAAATCTACTTTCATCTAAATCAAGTTTATTTATTTCACTTTTTTAAAAATTTGTTTGCATATTTTTTTAATTGTTTTATTTGAAATTTTATTAAATTATTTAAATGGTGTCTTACTTTCTTATTTCCATTTCTACGTCATCATATTTCTCCTTTCATCTCTGTGCCCTTACATTTCCTCTCGTATTTGTGTCTTTTAGCACTTCTACATTTTATGTCAGCTGCCTTGCGGTTCTTTGTGCATTTCGTCGTTCTCTCATTCCTTGCTTTCAAACCCACTTCATTAATTATTTTTTTTTTGGACACGTTCCAGCTATGTCGCATAATTATTTCTACTTCTTCTTGCTATTTGGATGAGCGCATCGTTAATAAATGCCCCGGATGTCTCATGTCCACTCCCTGTCAACTTCATGTCCACTCTACGATGTAACATTTGTTAGGACACTACACTGGGTAAAATTACTTCAAATTACATCATAACATCCGTTGATCTAAATTAATTGTCAATGGGTCTCATATTTCTGGACATTGCTCCCTATACTCGATTCTCTTTCGTTTTCTCCCTTTGTCTTGTTCTTGTTTTTTCGTTTATGATAAAAGCTGCACAAAGCTTGTACTGTTACTGTTACTAAGTCTTTGGTTACCACATGTATGTCATAAATAAACGCACAAAGCTTGTACTGTTACTTGGAATGTGGTTACTATCCGAATGTCATAAACACTTGAAAAACGCATTCTTTCGATGATGGAACTGAAATCAATTAGGTTTACCGTTGTTGCGTGTCAAATTAGGATTTTAAAGAAGCAATTTGATCGAAATCTTTTCAAGCTATTTTACGGGACTTAATGGGATTACTTGATGGTCTTTGTATATCTAATTTAATTTGTGTTTAAGTTTAAAGTTTATATCTATTTTATAGTTGAACCGCATATTATAAATGTTAACATGATTATTGTAATTGTAGTAAAGTGTAACATTAATAGAAGTAGTATTACAAGAACTAGAAGTAGTGATTGTAGTAGTAAAAATTATCAAAAGGAATTGATTAAATAATGTAAAATGTCTTCATGTCTGCCACTTCAAAAAATAAATAAATAAATTAATTAATTATTTTTTTTAAGTCAGCGTCTTTGGCTTCAAGATACACAGAGTAGGTCTAACAAACTTTGGCACGCTTGCCAGTTTGGGAACATGAAAAGATTTTGGTTCTTGCGTCTGTGGCATGACACTGAATTTCAGCTTTAAAAAATGTCTGTGTGACATGTAGACTTTAGCTATAACATAATTAATGGCTATGTGACAGGTAGTCTTTAGCTTTTACACAATGGCTATGTGACAGGTAGACGTTAGCTATTACACAATGGCTATGTGACAGGTAGACTTTAGCTATTACACAATGGCTATGTGAAAGGTAGACGTTAGCTATTACACTATGGCTATGTGACAGGTAGACTTTAGCTATTACACAATGGCTATGTGACAGGTAGACGTTAGCTATTACACAATGGCTATGTGACAGGTAGACGTTTCTATTACAAAATGGCTATGTGACAGGTAGACTTTAGCTATTACACAATGGCTATGTGACAGGTAGACTTTAGCTATTACACAATGGCTATGTGACAGGTAGACGTTAGCTATTACACTATGGCTATGTGACAGGTAGACGTTTCTATTACAAAATGGCTATGTGACAGGTAGACTTTAGCTATTACACAATGGCTATGTGACAGGTAGATGTAAGCTATTACATAATTAAGGGTTATGTGACAGTTAGACTTTAGCTATTACATAATTAAGGGTTATGTGACAGTTAGACTTTAGCTATTACACAATGTCTATGAGACAGGTAGACTTTAGCTATTACACAATGGCAATGTGACAGGTAGAAGTTAGCTATTACAAAATGGCTATGCGACAGTAGACTTCAGCTATAACACAATTGCTATGATACGGATAGATTCTACCTATTACGCAATGGCTATGTTAAGGGGGGGGGAACTACTTGGCATCGATCTAATATTTCATTTTGTTAATTTAATAGTTTAACCACACAAACCAATAAAGGTTTGCCGCCCCTTCCCTTGAACAACCAAAACAAAAAAACCCTTAATACCCTTCACTTATTGAAAGAAAAATTTCTACCATTGGTCAAGGTCAGGGTTTATTTTTATTTGACCCTGAGAGGGCGTTTCCTTTCAATTTCCTGCGGATAGTTTGATCCCCAACACGGGGCGAGTGTTTCTGTGAAGGCGATACCGATAATCCTTTCCGGGGGCCTGGTCCCTGTTTGTGACACGTGGCTAACAATAAATCCTTGTAGACGCAGTTCACCAGCCTGGACTCAACAAGGGGTCAAGCCTTGACCGACAAGAGCAAAGCTTCAACTCACCGTCAGTGACTCGTGGGGGATCTCGTCAACTTTGGTATAATCATGTCCGAGCGCTTTCCTCGCTGTGGAGGGCTTTTATACGTACGCACCAGTGAAATGTTGATTTCAGTGAGCCGGGCTAAAAACACTTGGTACTGAAATGTTAGATTTTGTGAGTCAAAGTTATATGGTAGTGAAATGTTGGATTTTGTGAGTCAAAGTTATATGGTAGTGAAATGTTGGATTTGGTGAGTCAAAGTTATATGGTAGTGAAATGTTAGATTTGGTGAGTCAAAGTTATATGGTAGTGAAATGTTGGATTTGGTGAGTCAAAGTTATATGGTGGTGAAATGTTAGATTTGGTGAGTCAAAGTTATATGGTAGTGAAATGTTGGATTTGGTGAGTCAAAGTTATAAAGTAATGAGATGATGTATTTGGTGAGTCCAGGTTATATGGTAATGAAATGTTGGATTTGGTGAGACAAAGTTATATGGTGGTGAAATGTTGGATTTGGTGAGTCAAAGTTATAAAGTAATGAGATGATGGATTTGGTGAGTCATGGTTATATGGTAATGAAATGTTGGATTTGGTGAGTCAAGGTTATATGGTAATGAAATGTTGGATTTGGTGAGTCAAGGTTGTATGGTAGTGAAATGTTTGATTTGGTGAGTCAAATTTAGATTATAGTAACATGATAGTTAAATGTTGAATTTGGTGAGTCAATGTTACATGGTAGTGAAATTTTGAATCGGGGGAGTTAAAATCACGTGGCGTTGAGATTTGTTATTGGTGAGTCAAATTTAAATTGTTACAAAATGTAAGATTTGGTGTCTGGAAGATACACGATAATAAAATGGTTCTTCTGCTTTCCCAAGCTACAAGTTGGTGAAAAGATTGTTCAGTTCTCCAAGTTAATAAATTTTCAAATCTTCTTTTTAATTATACAAGACTGGAGTGTGAGAAATAGTTTAGCTTTAAAACTCTCCTGATCTTAAGCGCTATTGTTTAAATTTTATTTTTAAAAAATGCAGAGGAGATAAAGCGATAACCTTGACCTAATTGTACATTAATCAACATCAATTTCAAGGACATTCCAAGACTTAACAGAAAGGAAAGCGAAACGTAAACAAAGAGAGTACGCAAAAATTATTTCTCACCGGATTTGACATCTACAAGCTGATCAATCATTTGAAATGAATCAGAAAAACAAACAGATCTCATACTAGAAGATTATGTTTGAGAAGCTGAAACATTTCAAGGCTTAGTGGAAAACCGTGATAATGATGTTGATAATGGATATTTCTATTTCTTTGTTATCTATTAATATCGAGCGCGCATAGCGCATTTATGTTTACAGCAGGAAGAAAGAGACGAACACGGTTAAATGAATGAAGAGAGAGATAAAAAGGGAAACAGAGAAAGGCAGGGATACAGACAGAGATAAAGAGAGAGAGAGAGAGAGAGAGAGAGAGAGAGAGAGAGAAAGAGAGCAGAGTAAAGCTAGTTAAGATGTTAATCCAAATGTGTTTTAAATTTAGTCTTCAAAATCTTAATTGTTTCTATCTACTTTAAAAGCCTTGCAGGATCTTCAATGTAAAGGAAATTAATTTTTAATTTCTTTACTATTTTGTTGTGAGTACCATTAGAATGTAGCGGTGTGAATTTTTTTTTTTTTTGCTTGCACAATATGGCATAATGATTAATAGTACTGATAACAATAATTCCAATCACAGGTCGTATGAACTATATAGCTTTTTAAATTGTTATAGGTCAAAAGTCAACCAGTATGGGAACATGGTGAACTGTAACACAACTCTACCACCACGCAATATTTCATTTTGAATTAGACAACGTATTTAGTTAGGCTTTCCCACTTTTCTAGCAGCTGTATTCTGAAGCCTCTCAACTCTTCCGGGATTGATCAAACATTGATCAAACATTGATCAAACATTGATCAAACATTGATCAAACATTGATCAAACATTGATCAAACATTGATCAAACATTGATCATCCACAGGAAATTTCAAAACGTCGTGCCATAATCTGTTTGCCATCTTTCCGTCTGCAAAAGACGATACATTCCTCTTCTTAGGTCATAGATTTTGGTGTGGCTTGTAAGACTAATTCTTGAGAGGCGGTCTCTTGATGTGGCTGGTGAGACCCATCCTTGATTAGCAGTCACTTGGTGTGGCTGGTGAGACCCATCCTCAAGTGGCAATCTGTTGGTGTGGCTGGTGAGACTGATTCTTTAATGGCAGTCTCTAGATGTGGCTGCTGAGACCCTTCCTCGAGTTGCAGTCTGTTGATGTGGCTGGTGAGACCCATCCTCGAGTGGCAGTCTGTTGATGTGGCTGGTGAGACCCAGCCTTGATTGGCAGTCTGTTGGTGTAGCTGATGAGATCAATCCTCGTCTGGTAATCTCTTTTGCATGTGTCCCCGATATTTGTGTATTCCATTTTATAACAACCGTATCATAGAAGAGGCGGCTGGATAGCGAAATCAATAGTGCGGTCGCCTCACAAGCTGATGGGCTTGGGATTGACCCGAGGTAAAGCCACAATTAAAAATACTGATGAATGACTATCTCTAAAAAATCTGCTGACCTGGAGAGTATATGGGGGCCGCAAACGTTTACCAAGCCCCGAGAAAGTAGTAATAGAAAACATTAGAACCCCCTACGACCATGAGTATATGGGACAAAAAAATCACAGAACACTTCTTCAGCTTGATACACACAAGACTCAGATTGAAAAGTTAGATGACTGAAAGCAGCAAAAATACTTTTTTTTTCTTTTTGTATTAGTAAAGAAATAGTTAGGTTCTTGCGTTGATTTAGGTAGGAAAGTCTTTAATATTACTTTACTTCCTT
Source organism: Radix auricularia (assembly GCA_002072015.1). Taxonomy (NCBI): domain Eukaryota; kingdom Metazoa; phylum Mollusca; class Gastropoda; family Lymnaeidae; genus Radix; species Radix auricularia. The sequence goes on along the minus strand of MUZC01000076.1, from coordinate 1,240,298 downwards.
CCCTTAACACACAATCCTAAAAAAGGCACCAAAAGTTTCATCTTGCTGTTGTACTTTCAACAATTCATACCTTCCCCCAGCCCTCCTCACAGCAAGTTTAGTGAGGATGTGTTGTAGCTCACTTGGTGGTCGTCAACTGACCGATGACTTCATCGCGGGACAACTCAGACCTGAAAAGCCTTAGCGGGAGGCAATTCAAATAATTCATATTTGTATTCAAGTGCTTTTCAGCGTAATCTTCTTGTCTTCCCCTCCCGTTTCATTCTAGCCCCACCCTCTTCCCCCCATTTCTCTGTCTCCCTCATACTTTCCAAGAGTTTCCAAGAGAGGAAAGGAAAAGACATGAAGACAGGGTCAATGTCGAAAAACTACTACTGGAGTACATGACCTGGGGCCTGAAGCCGACCAGACACACACGGATTAGGTTCCTCTTAGCTTCAAGTAGTACGGAGATGTATAGTGATATTTGTTGGACTTTTGACTTGAGTTCATATTTTCAAGTGAATTTTTGTTGCTTTTTACTTTATACACGTGAACTTTTGTTCCCATTAACAAGTGAACTTTTGTGACAATATACAAAACAACTTTTGTTACCATTTACAATTCAAGTTTTGTTACCATTTACAAGTCAACTTTTGTTACCATTTACACGAGAACTTTCGTTACAATTTACAAGTGAACTTTTGTTCCCATTTACAAGTGAACTTTTTTCCCATTTACACGTGAACCTTTGTTCCCACTTACAAGTGAACTTTTGTTCCCATTTACAAGGGAACTTTTGTTCCCATTTACAAGGGAACTTTTGTTCCCATTTACAAGGGAACTTTTTGTTCCAATTTACACGTGAACCTTTGTTCCCACTTACAAGTGAACTTTTATTACATTTATAAGTGAACTTTTGCTCCCATTTACACGTGAGATTTTTTTTCTCCATTTACACGTGTACTTTTGTTCCCATTTACAAGTGAACTTTTGTTCTTATTTACAAGTGAAATTTGGGATTTTCATCAATTGGACTTTAACTGGAATAATTAATAAGTATTTTCTATTATTAACAGTAACTGGATTTTTCTCATTAGAAAGTGGGCATTTTTTGCCTGTCTCTGTTTTTTTAAACAAAGGAACAATTCTTTATTTTAAAATTTCAACTCATAAGAAAATAGAAGAGTGGAACAATGCAAGTCTTAGGCCAATATCCCCCTGTTATACAATCCTTAGAACTGACTTGGCAGAAGCTCTTAAAATATGAAGTCCAAGTCATTAAATTTGAAACATGGGAGGCAAATATAGATCATTGTTACAAATAATCCAAATGCTAAAAAATAGTCACTGCACGATTTTAAAAAAAAATGTTTTCTATAAATAATATTTTTGAAAAAACATCAATACGAGATATTATTGAGTGTGAGCTAGTCACGAGTTTAATAAAGATATTCCATTAAAGTTATTTAGAAGTACTTAATTATATGGAGTTAGACTAAATTAAAATATCTTCGAATTTTTCTTCTTATTTCATGTTTGTGCTTCTTGCCATTCTCGTTGTTCTGGCCTATTTCTTAGTCTATTACCTTCTCACATCCCTATCATGTCTATTCTTTTTGTCTTACATCTTCTCCTATCCCATTTCTTGTATCTTCTCTTCTCTTTGTTTAATCTGTTGTTCAGTCCCTTACTTGTCCATTTTTTTGGACATTTCTCTTCTTCTTCGCATTTCTTATCTTTTCTCTGTCATATCTTTTTCTCCCATCCCATTTCTTGTCTATTCTCCTAGTCTACACTCTTCACCCAACTCGATTACAAGGGAGATAATGTGTGGGNGGGGGGTCGGGGGTTAGACCCACTCCGGAACTTTGAGATAACACAATATTTATCTTAAGGGCAGAAAACTCCGCGTGCAGGATAAGGTCAATTTGGGACTAAGCTTTCTTGGATGCCGCTAAGCACACTGGGAAATGGCTAAGTGCTAAGGGTGCCGACGGTAATCGATTTCCACCAAATATGCAACTTTTTTATGGCGGTTGTATTTTCATTTGGACTTTGTTTGTCCTTAGAAAGACTCTAACACAAATTGCTTGGTAAATGTACTCCTTTCGAACATTTAGGAGTGAATAGCTGTCGGTTGTAGTACATGTAGTTTTAATGATAAAACATTATTACACCGTATAATAACATGATTTGCTTCCTAACCCAACGTCCGTTAAACTTTGTTACGGTGTCACTGACAAAAAGACGCCTTTTTAAGGATAGTGAATTAGCACAAAAAATACAAACTTAAATTATTTAGAAAATTAAAAAAATTGATTTAGTGAAGTTAAGAAGTAAGTTGATCTAATACTGAAGTAAGATAATCTAGTACAGAAGTAAGATAATCTAGTACAGAGGTAAGTAAGATTATTTAGTACAGAGGTAAGTAAGATAATCTAGTACAGAGGTAAGTAAGATAATCTAGTACAGAGGTAAGTAAGATAATCTAGTACAGAAGTAAGATAATCTAGTACAGAGGTAAGTAAGATAATCTAGTACAGAGGTAAGTAAGATAATCTAGTACAGAGGTAAGTAAAATAATCTAGTACAGAAGTAATAGATAATCTAGTACAGAGGTAAGTAAGATGATCTAGTACTGAATTAAGATAATCTAGTACAGAGGTAAGTAGGATAATCTAGTACTGAAGTAAGATAATCTAGTTCTGAAGTAAGATGATCTAGTACAAAAGTAGGATTATCTAGTACAGAGGTTAGATTATCTAGTACAGAGGTTAGATTATCTAGTACAGAGGTTAGATTATCTAGTACAGAGGTTAGATTATCTAAAACAGAGGTTAGATTATCTAGTACAGAGGTTAGATTATCTAGTACAAAAGTAAGATTATCTAGTACAGAGGTTAGATTATCTAGTACAGAGGTTAGATTATCTAGTACAGAGGTTAGATTATCTAGTACATAGGTTAGATTATCTAGTACAGAGGTTAGATTGTCTAGTACAGAGGTTAGATTATGTAGTACAAAGGTTAGATTATCTAGTACAGATGTTAGATTATCTAGTACAGAGGTTAGATTATCTAGTACACAAGTAAGATGATCAAGTACAATGGTAAGGGGATCTAATTGAGCAGTGTTAGGATCTGGTACATAAGAAAAAATTTACTTTTTAAAAAAGAAAGATTTTCAAGTACAGAAATAACATAACCAGAAACTTTTGATTTATTTTTGACGATCTAACAAATAAAAAAAAAATATTGTATGAATAAGTTTCTAAGGATGACCATTTTCTGCAAATTTTTTGTTGATGTTCTGTAAAGGTGATTTCATGGTCTGACTTCACTCTTTGGCGTCCATTGTTAAAGTCCTGTTAAATTACGTGTAAATTGGGGATTTTAAAAATTATGTCTGAAAGAAAGATTCCCTCAATACATGTCGAATCAATATACATCAAGGCTGTCTATTGTGATGATGACTTGCCCAGATTACTGCCCTTTTCATTTAACTTTGCCCATGCACATTCAACTTGCTCAATAACACAGCAACTAGCAGAAAAATATCTTTAAAAATTGCACGTTTCTTTTTGATACGTGAAAGATAAAGTTAAAAACTGAATTCTTTAATCGCGGATACAATTATATTATCTCTTATGATTTCAAGACTAGTTTTTAAGTGAGAGCTAAGGAATTATACATACATTTAATAAGATCGGCTTAAAGAATTAGTTTTGTTAAAATTACGTAGCTTGTTCATTAACGTAAGTTATACGCTAAATTCTCATGTGTAAGTCTTAACAAAGTTATATTCCAAACAAATGTCCTAAAAACTTCGGAAAGGTTAAAATGACAGCCAATGTAGATATGTTGTATTAAACTAAATCCATGCTTCTTTATGAAATATCTCGACGCAAAATTTAACAATACAACAATACTGTTAAACTAATTTTATGCAGTTCATTTTAATAATTTAAGTAGAAATCTATAATTTAGAAGCTTTCCATTAAAAGCGTCATTAAAATCTCTTTCATAAGTGCAGATATAACCAAATTTCCATAGCAAATGTCAGTGTTCCTTCATCAAAATAGCCTATAACCTCAAACTCATATCTCCTCTGGGACATCTCTACTTCCCAAGACATTTCCGTACCACTGAAACAGAAAATTTGACTTACTGATACACTTTGATACACTTTGAGCTGACTGTGACCTTGACCGGGACAGTTAGATAACTTCGTACGTTTATTTAAATATTTATACCTCTTTTAAATTTTATATAAATCGGGAAATAATCGGGAAATTTACGTACCAAGATAGAGATTGGAGCCAATTAACAGAATATCGCGATTGCAATCTTACGTCAATCAGTAGATTCGGAATTTAAATCTTTAAATTTAATGTGTTTAATGGGCGCACCGGTCGAGTGGCATGTGCGCTGGGCTCACGTACCGAAGGTCACGGATTGGATTTTCCGTGAAGCCAGGGATTTGTTCCCGCGGCCAATGGTGGCCCTGTGTCAGCTTACTTGGCAACCGTAAACTAATTTGCATAACCTGACCAAGGTCATTCGTCAAGCTTATTCCCACTCGTCTTGTTATGGTGATCGAAAAGATTGTGGGCTATAAACGGGCACAAACACAACATTAAAAAAAACAAAAAAAAACTTAATGTCTTAGCTGACGATTGAACCTGCGACCTCCGCATGTTAGGTGAATGTTATAACCATTACACTATAAATAACGTGTTATTGTGTTGTTCCGAAAGAACATAGTGATTGAATTCAATTCAACGAAATGTTGAATGTTTGCCACCTTTTTTTGCAATCCGATTGGTCGTTGGGGTCAGAGGTCAGACAGCTTCTTGTCTAGCATGGTTGGACCATGTAGAGAATTATAAATATAGATTATAAATGCCTATATTAAGTGGTTATTGTAGTATCCGAAAATGAAAATGCTCCAATTAGCTCAAATTGTAAGTTCCTAAATGTATCTGTGTCTCTTAGATCTAAGTTGTCTCCTGTCTAATATTGGATATTTATTAATCTATAGAGGCGCGGTGGTCCCGCTTTGTGCATTTAGGACATAGTATTAGCCACACAATCCTCTAGTATGCAATGGATAACAGAAACTTGTGAATACTGCTCCACTTTTCCTGAAAAAATGAGCCTACCAATTTAATAGATACAAGATGCCTCCTCTATTCATCTGGAATATGTCATCTATATAACTCATTAAATTTGGTATATAACTCATGTAAGATCCTACTGATATCATTGCAGTCACAGCCATTCTATTCGGTTTGTGACGTGTTGTTTTCAAGACAACTGAGCATGTCTGTGTCGTCATAATGGCAAGCACCACATTGAAGTAAGATTATCGAATAAAAAATCTGGGGGGAAAAACACTCTAGTCTCATCTCTTGGTCGTCGGCCATGTCCGAATCTTGGGTTTATTGGTTGGACATAAAAACAAAATTAATCAACGGTTGTTCGAGAATTTATTTCCGCGATTCTGTCTTTATGGTTTTAATGACAAGAGCACGTGAAGAGTTCGTTTTCAGTGCATGTCGTTTTTCTCGATTTGTTTTTTAAAATTATGTAGCTTGGGAAATTCTTGTAACGTCTGTAAGTGTTTTGTTTTTAAAAATAATTAAAACGTGTTTGGGTTAAAACATGTCTTTGTGAACTTGTATATTTTTGCTAGATTGAAAACAAGGCATCAGAACTGGTTCATCTTTATTTGTTTGCACCTGAATATGGTGCGCACGTGTGGTGATATGTGAATTATTACCAAGTGATTTCGAAATATTTTGGGGTGTTTGTGCTTGGTGCAAAGGAACAGAATTGAACCAAGCGGTATGCTTTGATCCTGGGATAGACATCTACCGTTCTTTTTCTTTTTATCCTTGGCCTGCAAAAAAGTTTTCAAGTTTGCTTTTAGGGGCAAGCAATGATACACCAATTATCCTAGCGCCGAGCGTAGGACATACTTGATAATTTCATGCGAACGGTGTGTTAAGTGGAATTACCTTGAACTTCTAAGGCTACTTGGGTCAAAAAATCAATGCCTGTTGCAATTTTTTTCCTGAGAGAATATGAAGAATGATAAGTGATACTTGCCACAATAATCACTTTAAACCTTATAACTATGATATGAAATTGTTTGAGAAAATATTTCATATCATTTTTGCATGAACCACTGAAGCCTTGCTTCTTTAGCATCGCTTGAAAATTCATTCATTTAAGTCACGTAAAGTCTACTTGTTTTTGTTTGTTTGTTTGTTGTTGTTTTTTTTTGGGGGGGGGGAATACAGGACGCGATATTATAACTATGTGTTAATTTTAAATTTGAATTTAACAAATAAATAAGAATGTTTTGCTAGATATATGCTTCATTTATAATAAAAATAACAGTCAAATTGGTGAAATAGTCGTAATAACGAGTGTTCTATATTTATTGTTCTAAACTATTAATTCATTTATAACAAAATACAAGTTTCAAGCTGCATGTGATTGCAAAGGCTGAGAAAGAATGAGGCTGATAATTAATATTTTTGAATACATTTCATGATACTACTCATCTTTTTTCATTCCTATTTGTGTTTAAGACATTTTTCATTAAGTGAGTAATCTTCTTGCTAAAAAAAACGAATTTAATTTGATAATTCAAGAGCTTCAAATGAAGTTACAAATTAAATTATTCTGAGTTCCCCTCTATGTCTGCTCTTTGAGTTTTGTTTTCTTGTTATCTCCGACTAAATTTTAATTTGTTTTTAAGATTATCTAAACACATTCTTAGCTGGGAGCCTCGTGACATTATGCAAGTCAGAGCAAAACGCATTCTGCTAATACGCAGTCGCGTATTATTCCAAATATTTGGCTAGAGCATCTGTTTTTATACTCAAAGTTCATCATTTCAAGTGTCAAGTGATCAGAGAAAAGATGTCAGTTCTAATGAGTAAATTTTTTTAATGGTAAAAAATTAGTTGAGATAAAATAGTTAAACTTTGTTGTTTCTTGGTCGCAACGTTTTGGGTGAGTGGAAACAGTTGGCACCGAGAACATGGTGTAAATTGTTCCCCTGGTTTTATAATATGTGAAAAACTCAATTCTCGACCAAGTAAATCATAGCTGAAGTAACTTCGAGTATGCACTCAATTCTCGACCAGAAGATAATGTGTTACAGTAAAGTATGCACCACAAGACGTTCTGAAAATGACAGTTCTGTATCCCTAGATATGGTCTAAATGGGCCTTATGTTTAATGTGTAGAAGACATTTCTAGATCACGAGACAATGCTTATGTCGACAATATCCCAGCGTTCCCCCAGTGACCCCGAAGGCGACGAAGCAGGTCACGGAGACACTGACAAAGGACGAGAGGAAGGCGTGGGCACGTCTGACATAAGTCATGACTGGGCTGTCATTATCATAATTTGAAGTCGTGTAAGCCTGAAGGCCGCTTAGTTTCATCACGTTGTCAACACGAAATAAACAGTTGTTAAAGTTAGTCACGGTTTTGAGGGGAGAGAAGGCCTACGATTTTATGGCTTTTTTTATTGTGACACTGCTGTTTGGATTAAAAGGGAAACCACGGTGTGTTACATCAAGTGCTGCCAGCGACAATTTTAGGAAAAACCTAGCCAACACATCAAAATAAACCTAGATCAAAAAAGAAAAAAAGAGAAAAAAACCTAGACATGCTAAAAATAAATAAAAATGACGTCACAAAGCTTCCCACCCCACCCCCTGATTTGCAATAGAGCATGTCTTAAATAATTTTTATTGTCAAGTATAATTCAAGTATGTATTGAATGTAAGTGTAAGGGTGCAATCAAAAGCGTAAAGGGTGTGAAGCCATTTATAACGTCATTAAATAGTTAAGAATCATTTGAAGTTGCGCGTTTTTGAAGTTACGTCACAGTTCTTAAACGGCCCCCCTGCCCCTTGTCACACATCTCACAAAAGTGTGACTACATCCCCCCTTCCCCAAAATCGGTTAAGCATTGGCATTTATTAATATATTCTACATAACTATTTTTTAAAATATACTTACATCTGAATTTTTTTATCACTTATGTCATCATCTTTATAAATCCTTTGGCAATCTTAGGGGCCGTCCATAAATGACGTCACGCACCTAGGGGGGGAGGGGGGTCACACTTTTGTGACGATGCGTGACGTGGGGGAGGGAGGGGGTTGAAGAAATGTGACGTCACATCGAAAGGATAACTTTAAATAAAACTTCCACGGAAATATTTGCTCACTTAAAATTTATTTAATGACTTTTTTATTTTATTCAATGCTTCTCAAAGTGCCGGTCGATAGGGTATCAGACGCCAGTTGGCGTAAGTTAACAAGACACGAAAATTAAATATAATTATAATTATTAACTTTGAGAATCCACAAGAGAACATACGAAATTGTAACCCTGCGTCGTTTGATGTTGACATCAAAGGAGTCTGCCAACTTTTTTTTGTCGGTTATACCCCCCCCCCCCCCCCCCCCCC
>MUZC01000076.1:1188138-1231695 GCA_002072015.1 Radix auricularia | reverse complement strand
CCCCCCCCCCCCCCGAAACTGCTACTGGTGAGTTTTACAAACAGAACAAGTGTCTAAAAAGATCTGAATAGGATTATATGTTGATATTCTAAGTCAAAACGACACCGAATATCCATTTTTATTGAGTTTTAAGTTTGTTATAGTTTTTCGATTGGTTTTTGGTCAAACGCCTCTGGCCATTCTAAATATAATAATAAATATGTCCATTTAAAATTAGTCAAAAGTGTTCACTAACTTTATTGAATGCATCAAATTCTCGACATCACAATTCGATAGGAGCACTAAACAACTTTCTTCTGAACTCAGTTTTTAAGGCATTAATTTTAAATATTGACAGAAATGATACTTGATACAGTCAATTCATGTTGATTAAGATTATTGTCACTTTTGTCAATATAAATAAAAGTAGGTTGGATTTAGGTGTCTTCGCATAGTACGTAAATAAGAAATCTACATAGATAACAAATTTTGCAAATGCATTTTCTGGAAGGAACCGGTTCAATAGTGGGCATATGTTACCAAGCGTACACGTACACATGACGTATTTGAATATATCTCTAGTGCAGTGGATGTTATATGTCCCAAATAAGTCTGCATTACCCCCCAAAATTCCCTTTTGACCCCAGATGTTATTTTTAAAAAGTATTATTTTAAAATAACTTTTTTTTATAAACAAAGAAGTTACAAGTAATGTTTTATAGTCAATGCTTAATTTGTATGCATTAAAATAAAATATAATCTAAGGATGTTAAAACATTTTTTTTTGAAGGCCCGTTAAAGAAGTTAAACGGTTTGAAAAAAAACGGACCGTTACAATAAAATACCTAAATATTAAAATTATAAAAGTTTATATTAACATTACTGTTAACCCAAAAGTAGCGGATTCTAGCAAATGTTCTATGCCCACAATGATTGAGAATTACCCCAAAGAGTTCCCTTTTTACCCCAAATGAGATAATTTATTGATGACATTATATTTACAACTGTTGTGTGACGTACTTGAAATCCTGAAAAAGAAAGAATTGAAAAAAAAAAAAACCAAAAAAAAAACAATCAAGCTTGTGAGCTTCGGAGTTAAAAGTTATGATAATGTTGGATATTTTAATAATGTCATATTATTTCAGTCATCTACTTGCAAGAATTACTGTATTTTGCGACGCACAAGATGACACCCTACTTTCCTGTTCAAATGTGGGGGTTGTACAGTGTTGGCCATTTTCCTCTGCCAACGCATATCTAATATTTTTTTAGCAAACATGAGATATGATATCAATGTGATAATTTTAGATCAATTGCCTTTGGTGTGTATATACTTAGCAGGGAAACTGTCATTAGAAGATCGAAATCAATTTGAGGAATTGTCTTGTATCTATATATTCTAGGTCTATAAAAAATGCAATGATCCTTGTAATATCAATTGTCCCATTCGCGAGCTTAATCACGAAGGTTAATCACATCAATGGATATTGATATTACCGCTGCATTGTTCGTTAGCTGTCTTGCTATGCCAAGGCAACTAAACATTTTTTTAAAATGTAATATATAAAACAAGCCGAATTCATGCTTAATCTTATAGGGCTTTAAGCTGTGTAGGGGCTCTTTATGCTATCAAATAAGTACAGAGAAAATCATGTCAAAACGGGAAAAGAATGCAATGGTACCTGGTGAAATGGAAAATTTCTTGCCAGTCGTCTGATACAAAAAAGTTTGAGAATCACTGGCTTACAATTTATTTAATTTATTTTACATAGCTTCACTCTTGAACTTGAACTATCCCTTAACCCGACGTTGGGTCGTTGGGGCACCATTTTGAGCTGCTCACTAACTCATGCCTAGTGTCACGGTTCTGAGCTGCCTTCTGGGAATCGCTAAATGAAAGGCCGGTCCACTCTTTGATGTTGTCCTATCCAACTCTTCCTTGATCTGCCTCTTTTCCTTCTTCCCTGGACTGTGCCTTGCAATATTGTCTTTGAGAGACCTCCAGATCTTGACACGTGTCCGTACCATCGTAGTTTCCTCTTTTTAATTGAGGTGAGAAGGTCCTCGTAGGGGCCAATGACAGCACTTATTTTGTCGTGGACCGCTTCGTTCGTGATGTGCGCCGTGTAGGAGATGTTTAATATTTTTCGAAAAAATCTCATCTCAAGCGCACTAATTCTTTTTTGGAGGTCTGCGGTGAGCGTCCAGGCCTCTCAACCATAAAGGAAGACTGACATCGCCAGAGAGCGCATTAGTCGAATCTTTGATCTCAGGGAGAGCTTCTTGCTTTGCCAGATGTTTTTTCAGTTTGCTTAGTGCTGCAGTTGTTTGGGCCGTTCTGGCAAGAATTTCTGGCTTTGAGCCTTCATCGGATATTACAGCCCCTAGATATTTGAAGGTAGGGACCTCCTCGAGTTTTTGACCGTTTATCCGTATTTCACTTGTGAAATTCTTGTTTGCCATGAACTTGGTCTTTTCTGCATTAATTTCCATGCCATAGGCCTTCGACGTCTTCTCTAGCTTTTTAAGGACTTCTTTTAGTTCGTCCTCGCTGCCAGCTAGGCCGTCTATGTCATCGGCGAAGCGTAAGTTAGTTATAATCATTCCTCCGATGCTGACCGTTCCGACATGGTTTTCGAGCACATCAGTCATAATTCTTTCTAGGAAGAGGTTGAAGAGGATGGGGGAGAGTAAACACCCTTGTCTGACACCAACAGTGGTCTTGAATCAATCTCCAAGCTTGCTGTTGTAGAGTACTGCGCTGGATGCTCTATCGTATAGGTCCTTGATCACAGTAATGAGGTTGGCGTTAATATTGTACTTGTGCATGGTCGCCCACAGTGCTGCATGCCACACTCTGTCAAACGCCTTTTTGAAGTCTATGAAGACATGAAAGAGGTCCCTCTGGTGTTGCAGATGTTTTTCACAGAGCACTCGCAAGTTGAAGATCTGCTCTGTTGTGCTCCTTCCTGCTCTGAAGCCTGCTTGCTCTTCTGCAATGATCTGCTCTGCTTGTGGTTTTAGTCTGTTTAGTATTACCATGAGCATGACTTTGCTGGGGTGACTAATCAGGCTAATTGTACGGTAGTTCTGACACAATTGTAGATTACCCTTCTTTGGGAGCGTTATAACCAGCGATTGAGTCCAGGGGGTTGGCCATTCTCCTGTCTGCCAGATCTTGTTGCACATGCTAGTTAGAATGTTTATTACTGGTTCACATCCTGCCTGAATCAGTTCACCTTGGATGTTGTCTGCTCCAGCCGATTTCCCCTTTTTCAACTTTCGCACAGCAAGTTCCACCTCATCACGGAGAATGTAATGCATGTCCATGTTAGATGAAGTTGGGCAATTGAGCACTGATTCGTCACCCTTTGAGTCTTCATTGTATAGCTCAGAACAGTATTCGGTCCATCTTTTTATTATTTCTTGTTCTTCTGTAATACATTTCTCAGATTTATCTTGAATTGTTGAGATGCGACCTTGTTTGGTGGATGTCAGATCTTTGACAATCTTGTAAGCCTTTTTTGAGTTGTTTCTCTGTAGGTTATCATCGATGTCTGAGCATTGTTGTTCTATCCAGTTTGTTTTTGCTGTACTCATTTCTTTCCTGATCTTTTTATTGATTGTTCTGTATTTGATTGCTCCTTTTGCAGTATTCTTTACGTTCTTAAGTTTTCTTCTTTCATCGCACATCTCTAGGATATAAGTGGAGACCCATGGTTTTTTTATGGCATGTTTTTTTGCCAAGTATATCTTTTGCTGTCTCAATTATTGTGGTATTGAAGGTATCAGTGATTAGATCTATGTCCATATCCTTTTCCGATTCACAAAGTGTGGTCAGTGGAGCAAATTTCCCTCCAATTTTTTCCCTGAACGCCTCTGGGATTACCGGATCTTTCAATTTTTCAAGGTCGAAGCGTAATCGTGTATTGCTTTGTTTTGCTATCCTTTTCAGGTGTAGATGGAAAGTCATCAGCACCAGGTTATGGTCGCTGCCGATATCCGCTTCAGGGAAGCTTCTAGTATTAGCTGCTTTAATGCATGATTTAAATCGTCTTTTGACCAGTATGTAGTCTATTTGGTTACTATGTTCCCCGCCTGGGCTATGCCAAGTCCATATTCTGGATTTTTTATGGTGACCAATTGTGTTAGCTAGAAGGAGGTTGTTGTATCGTGCAAATTCGAGGAGTCGAAGCCATCTATCGTTGGTCAGGTCATTGCAAGAGTGTCCGCAAGTATCTACCCAGTTGGTACTTACATCTACTCCAATCTTCGCATTCCAGTCACCTTGGACGACGATAATATCTTTCTTTGGTGTTTGATCCACGATGTCCTGTACTTGGTCATAGAAGGCCTCAATTCATGAGATTCACTCATGTTACGATATTACAATGTAGACATACACTAAATAAATATTTAAATTTAAGTGACAAAAAAGTGATTTGAAACATTCTTATTTTCAAATAGAAAATAGTTTTTGTTCTTTTTAAATTTTTTTAAAAATTATTTTTTNGTGACGTAGGGGGGGAGGGGGTAAAAAATCGGCAAAAATCGCGTGACGTCATTTATGGACGGCCCCTTATCAGTATTCTTGGAATAATTCACTATGTCTATCTGAGTCTTCTATTAGATTATCTTTAGCCTATACTCAATACCGCATATACTTGAGAATATATTCTCTCATCGACGGCAGAAGAAAATGTTAGGGCAGTTAAAGTCTAATAAAATTGAATATTTTTGCTCATTCAAGTTGCTTTAGCTTGTACTAGAATTTTTGAGACAGACGGCGCTATAGATATAATAATGGAACATCACAGAGCGGCTAAAAATACTGTTGCTGCATACTGCTTATTTTTAATTTTGAAAAATCGAATTATTTAGAATGATAATTGCATATATTTAATTATTTTGTTTCTTTCCCATTGAATATTTACTATAAAAAAACAATTTAAAAAAAAAAAACCTAGATTATGACTATTTTTGAAATAAAAAACCCAGAAACCTAGACGATGTCAATAAAACCTAGATCTAGGTTGAAAAACCTAGCGCTGGCAGCACTAGTTACGTCCCTTTTATATATATAGTTTTGTAAAAAAAAAAAATAATAAAATAAAAACAAAAAATCTTGAAATTTCTTTTGTCTTTATTTTGTTTGTTGTTTTTTTTTAAACAAAAGATTAACGTAAATAAATGAATAAGTTTAATAGCAAAGCGTGTTACAGATTAAACCTTTAAAATGAACACATTATAAGCAATTTTTAAGTAGAAACGTGCGTGGTTGGATGGTGACTAGTTCATAGTCATAATCATTACTTATAGGAACAAGATGTTGAAGAAAATACTTTTTTTGTTGTTGTTGTAACCAAACATTATATTTATATTTCAAAAGGTTTTTTTTTTTACTTGGAAATTCCTTGATATCATTGATTTGTGTCGCAAACTTTGTATTAAAGATAATCAGTGGTCATCTTTAGTTGAAGCCGTCGGTAAGTGGAGCAAAATATATTTATATTTTTTTGCTTAGTTTTTGTATTTGTTTTTTGTTTTTTTAAAGATGACCTCAGACCTCAAGATATGTTAGATTAACCCATTAAAGTCTGATTCCTGGCAAAGATATGTAATTAATAGTGCTGCGGAAATTAATGATTAATTTCTCGATTAATAGGTACATTTTTATCGATTAAAATTATTTTAATCGATAAAATAGCGATTAGAATTAAAGAAAACATTTTAAACATTTTTTTTCGAATAATTAATTAATAATTATTAATAGTTTTTTTACGCACAAACTTCTCAATTTAAAAAAAAAAAGATTTTTAAAGGGTAAACTTTAAAATAAGCTATTTTGATAAGGAAAATGATATTAAAAAATAAACATTGTTTTTACTTAATTAGCAATAACAAAATTTAAAGTCATTGACATTAAATTGAACTACTTATATTCAAATATGTCTCCTAAAAATACTATTTTTTTTAAAGATTAAAAACCTAAGTTATGAGCATTTTATGAAATTTTCAGTTTAATGACGTCATAAATCTTATTATCATCATTTTTAATAAAAATTATCGATTAATTATTCGGTAATTTTTCAAAATTTAACTATTAAATTTAAATTATTCGATAACAGCCCTGGCATTTAAAGATTTTGTTCCTAAATGTCAATAAAGACCTTGTTTTTGTTAAGAGTAAATATAATAAAGTTTTCGTTAAGTTATTTTAAAAATAGATTTCGATTTTTCCATAATTTATTTTGAGTTTAACAAGAAATAAGTTTCTCAGTGATAATAATAAAAGAGTAAAAATATTGACTAGCAGATTGTGAAGATAATATATTGTAAAATATTCGTGTTACATTTCCTATACAATGGGAAAAAATAGCATTTTTATTTGTTTTCATTTCATATGAAGTTTGGCAACAAATCATTTCGCAATTGATGGTTTAACAAATAGATTGCACTCACGATAGCCCACAGGCAAAGCAAACTGTTGGACGAATATTGATGATCGATAGAAGTAATATTTTCTGGTGAGTTTTAATTCAAATAAAAGGAAAAAATTGTTTGTTTGGTATAACGTATACAGAGAAAAATATACTTGTTATAATGATGCCTTATTATGAAAAGTTCGTAGCTATTCTGATTTTCTTTCAAAAGAATTCAAATATTATCATATCCATGATCTAAACTATCATAGATAGCACCTAACACTACATTTGTTTGTTTATTTTTTTTAGTGTTTGTACTGAAACTCAATACTACGTTTTAAATTTTAATGGATAATCCTGTTTATACTAATGGTGCGAGATTTAAATATAAATTAATTTAAAATACAATATTATAATATATAGCAGTGAGGATATCTATGTCCTCTGACACAGTTTCAGCATTGCTTTTGTTAAACAAACATGAGACTTTATGAAATAATATTTGCACCTGAATACAACAACAACAAAAAATTAGGTATCATTTATTTCATATTTATTTTAAACTTTGTGTAAGTTAAGGCTTTTTCTTGCGCTCTTTAAGCCTGAGCTCTTATACTGGGCACAAGTTCTATCTGTTGGGCAGGCCGGCTAATACCTTGGTCACCAGTCCATCTGTTGGGCAGATGTTTATCAGAAATATTACTTTCTCAACAACCTGGCCTACCCATTTGAAGCATAACGTCAAAATGTGTCCCTTTCTTTCACGACCTATTCCTCAGGTCTCCAGATCTAACTTTAAAAGATCTAGTCTGTTCAACTCTAGATGGCAGTTCAAATGTTTGTTCTAACGTGGAGCAAAGCATTTTACATCTTCAATTGGTTATAGACAACAGCACTGTTCTACAAGACAATTTAAAGTAGCCATTAGAACTAAACCAAACCCCATAGGTTAACATAACTCAAACTAGCTCTTAACCTAGAGTTAATATAACTCGGTCTAATTCTTAACCCTAGGTTAACATTTTCGGCCAAGCTCTTAACCTAGGGTTAACATAACTCGACCTAACTCTTAACCTAGGGTTAACATAACTCGGCATAGCTCTTAAACTAGGTTTAACATAACTCGGCCAAGCTCTTAACCTAGGGTTAACATGACTCGACCTAGCTCTTAACCTAGGGTTAACATAACTCGGCCTAGCTCTTAAACTAGGTTTAACATAACTCGGCCAAGCTCTTAACCTAGGGTTAACATAACTCGACCTAACTCTTAACCTAGGGTTAACATAACTCGGCATAGCTCTTAAACTAGGTTTAACATAACTCGGCCAAGCTCTTAACCTAGGGTTAACATAACTCGGCCTAGCTCTTAACCTGGAGTATAGCAAGAGTAACGCTATGTCCCCACCCTTCGGGGACTAAACAACTTTTGTGTCCGGAAAAGTAATTCAGGCTTACGAAAAGCCACATTACTTTAAACACAGAAAATATGCTCCCTCCAAACCAACACCAGTGCTTACCGGCCCTTCGGTCCCCTCCTCCCCCACGTGCAAGTCCTACTTTCACTTCACATTCATCTAATAATTCACAGCAATCCAATCAAGTTACGATACGAGAAACATGGCATGAGTCGGGCGCGATTTTCTTAGGAACTGGAGCAAGTGACCCAGAAAGAGACACACCAGGAGCACTCGCCAAGAGAGTGGACCCAGTACGTTGGGTTTAGGGCACCACTATCCGTTAAAGGGTGCTAACACCACGGGAGAAGGCCGTTAATTCTCTTGGAACAGTGAAAAGAGCCGTAGATGGGTTTCTGAAATCGGAGATTACTTCCCCTTGGACAAATGGGGAGGTTGAAAAATCTGGGTTATCGGTGTACGGACTTGAGTTACTGGAGCTGTCGTGAGATAGATGTCGGGATAGCATCAGAGATTTGTCGTCTGGACAATAAGGGCCTTTTAGACAGTAACCACTTTTTAAGGCCCAATTATCGACTTAAGAGCAGTGTAACTAATCCTATTTGTTAACAGCAAAAGTTCGTTGTTTCAACTCGGTTATGTAATCTTACATGCATAGTGTCACCGTTTGTCATACAACTGGTCTTAGTCGTTTATGTTGTGGTGGCTATGGAGTAAAAGAAGCGGGACTATTAAAGAGCATGCATGTAAATAATATCTTTGTAAATTATGCGTCACAGCTACATATACAGCAAAAAAATATGTGTGTATATACATACATATATATATATATATACATATATTTAAGGTAATTTAATTTAAGGTAGTGAGTATAGCCTCGTCAAAACGACCCAATATGCGGCTGCATACGCGCTCGTTCACTTCCGGTTATTGCTATTCTTAGTAATATTTTTTTTATAAGGTTAAAAATTTCATCGGTGAATGTGTGGCTGTGTGGTCATATTGATAGTACGATAGTACGCTACATCGCAGGTCCTGGTTTCGATTTCTTATTGATGCCTATTTTTTTATATTTTTTTTTCAAACAATACTACATGAATTGATTATGAATAAGATTTTTTTTTTTTTAAATGGTTTGTTTTGATGTTAGGCTTAGGGATAGACTTTAGGGTTACGTTAAGTGATAGTTATTAGGGTTTGGGTTAGGTTTAGTGATAGTTTTTAGGGTTTGGGTTAGGTTTAGTGATAGCTTTTAGGGTTTGGGTTAGGTTTAGTGATAGTATTTAGGGTTGGGTTAGGTTTAGTGATAGTTTTTAGGGTTTTGGGTTAGGTTTAGTGATAGATTTTAGAGATTGTTTGAATGCACATATAGAATCGGAGGTTCAATGAAAGGCGCAGTGAATACTTGTAACTCTTCAATTTTATAAACATCATTTTATAAACAATGTTACTAAGAATAGCAATAACCGGAAGTGGACGGGCGCGTATGCAGCCGCATATTGGGTCGTTTTGACGAGGCTATACTCACTACCTTAATTTAATCTAGAATGAGTTCCCGTGAATAAAAAAAAACGGAAATTCTTTTTTGGAAATTGCGTTTAAATACTCATTGGATTTTTTTTTCTCTTTTAATTGTCTTGCATATCATATTACAGAAGCTCCTTCTATACAGAATATTATTGCGTACTATGCTTATTTATGGTTCGTGTCTAGCCCTGCATTCATATTAGAGCTTTAAATATTGATAAAGAGTTGGTTTTTTCTGGTTTTTCAGGCAAACCATCCACGCTCGAATTCCGGAAGGGAAGAACTAAAATTTGAATGTGTTTGTTCTTGCAACCGTAATAAGAAAGGTTTCTTTATCCTTATTCCTATCTGAGGGTTTTATTAAGCTATCTTTGTGTTGTATCTCTAAATTAGAATTGATTGTTTTATGTATAATTACTACTTTACTCTTGTTATCTCTATCCTCAAGTGTTTCAAAGTTTAATGATTTAGCTAATGGTACCATTTTTTTCAAGTTTTCAATATTCTCCAATAATGAATTTGGCAGCTCTTTTTTTTAATTTGTTCTAATTTATCAATGTTTTCTTTGTTGGATAGGTCCCACACGGATGATGCATATTCTAGGTACGTCTCACCGGGTTTAGATAGCATGAATAACTTTAAATGGCGTGAAAATAAATTTACGACTTTTGCAATTATGCAATGTCATGATAAAATGTGCTTTTTTTGAAACCATGTTTGATCAACTAAATCTGTCTCACGCGTTTTTGCCGCCAATGATAGTCTTGGATCTAAAACCAGCCATCGTTAAGTGGGTCATTATGGGTCCATTGGATGTCATTCGTAAATTTCATGATAAAGTTGCTGTTTTATAATTGATTATGTGTATGTCCATTATTTCAATGTTTTGTAAATGAGGCAGTGCATAACCACAAGCTTTACACTCGCAAGTGGATATAGCAACCCTTCGTGACGTTTTATAATCATCAGTGTATAGCTACTCCTCATGACGTTTTATAACCATCTGTGTATAGCCACCCTTCGTGACGTTATATAATCATCAGTGCATAGCTACCCCTCGTGACATTTTATAATCATCAGTGTATAGCTACCCCTCGTGACATTGTATAATCATCAGCGTATAGCTACCCCTCGTGAAATTTTATAATCATCAGTGTATAGCTACCCCTCGTGACATTTTATGATCATCAGTGTATAGCTACCCCTCGTGACGTTTTATAATAATCAGTGTATAGCCACCCCTCGTGACATTTTATAATCATCAGTGTATAGCTACCCCTCGTAAATTGGAACATGTCAACAAATCCTATTAATCACTTGAAAATGATAATTTGACCTCCCTTTCCAACCTGAATTTAGTAAGCAATTATTCAAGACCTCCGATGGTAATGATTTTTCTCCCGCACAATTCCCACTATATAAACAACAAAAAATTCCTGGCAGATGATGATGGGGTCTATTATTTTATTTTCCGACGTGTACATCAGTTCACATGAGATTTCAGTTTAACAACCGATATTATTTTTAAGGTAATGATGATAAATACATTGTGTTAAATTGCTTTTGAATCTCACTGCTATCACGTGACTAGTCAGCCTCACAAGCTGTGAATATTTGGTGCCGCCCTTGATACATTTCAACCAGCCAATGAATACATTTCATCCAACGCACACACAGTATGGTCAATATATGTGCATATAAATACATACATACATAAGGACTGGCGCTGATTTAAAAAATTGTGTTCGATCAATCATGAAAAAAATTAATCGATTAAATAATTTTTGTTACGCATTTATAGATCCTATAAAGTCGCGAAATCTGTTAAGTCGCGATAATTCCATGGCCATGGCTCCCAAATTCTGTGACGTAATACAGCCAATTCGTTCTACAATGCAAGAAATAAAGAAGACAAACCTTTTTGTTACTTATACACATACAAATAAATAATCATTATACGAGGGAAAAGTAAGTAAGTCACAAAAAATAAAAAACTTTTAATAATTTGGAAACAAAAATTACACTGTTTTTCTTAAATTTTGATCGAAATTTAATCGATCAAATTAATTTTATCGATTAAAATTTTAAACGATTAATTGTTCCTCAAGCGTTAATTTCATTTCCGCAGCCCTTATATATATATNTATATATATCAATTAACAAAGATATCATTTACATGTCGAAGACACATTATGGAGCAAATATATTTTAACAGCCTAAATAGTAAAATGAAATTGTACAACTTTTAATTATCAATGAAAAAGTATATTGGCAGTGTATCATAAAATAAAATATGATTTGAAGTATGGCAGATTAGAAAAGGAAAATGTGTTTTTTAAAAAAAAAGTATTTTAAAAATCCCCTTAATATTAATAAAGTATTATATCACATGCATATCACACAAAATATAACAAACAGGAGTAAAATGTATTTGAAATACGTAATGATGAACACATGACAAACTTTCAGTCTAATGTGATCTAAACAATAAAGCACATCACTAATTTTATCTCAATACACAAAAGCTTTCATATATTTAGACATCTATCTGCTTTTTAACTGAGTTAAATTCAATAGTAGAAAATTAATAGAATGATTAAAATGATGAGGTGCACAGCATAAGTCCAACTGTTTAGAGTTGCACCAAAGCACGCTAATAAATTATTCGAAACTGTCATTAATGCAACCCCCCCCCCAAAAAAAAAAAAAAGAGGTGGGGATGGTGAGGAAAGGTTGTTTTTTTAACTTTATTAAAATGTCTTATAAACCGAAGTGACTTTAACAATCTTTTTAATCTGTTACAATACTATAGGCCAGCATAACATATTCATCTGACACTTTCAGACAACACATACGCACCTTTTTATACCACGAGTGAACATGCCATCACTTTTTTGTACTCTCCTGACGAAATTTTCTTCGCCTCCCATAATTACAGCTAAAATACCGTGTTCATTCATTTGAAGACTCTCGCAGCCCCACTTACTCACCATTATCCTTTCAGACTTCCAGCCAAAGACACTATTTACTGTATATTTAGTCAGACAAAAAAATAACATATCCAGAATTCCAGCCAACACACAATTATCTTGGTGTGCTTTCGGCCAACATACATTAAATGATCTTGACTCTCTGGTAGGCCATCATTATTTTCATGTCTTCTCAGTTAATTAATTATTTTAATAGTGTCCTTGAAACATTTTTTTTCTTTTTGGTAAGGAAATTAAAGTAAACATTTTACATACATCATTCAAAAAGGTGATATATCATTGCACAAGAATCAAAGTCATTTCTATCACAGCGTTAAATTTATCAACTTCACCTGCTGTCTCTTTCTACAACATGAAACCATTCACAATAGTCTCGTAATGATCTTCAAAAATGTCCGGGCTCGCCTGTGGCCTTGACAGGAAAAATGAGGGATTAACATGTACCGGACAAATATGACGAATGACAATTAAGATTTGTGGCCAGTAAACGAACACAGATCATTTTATGAGAATTTATACGCAGAATAATTAAGTAGCTTCGATGATGACTTGTCCCTAACTTGTTCTTTATTTTACAAATATTTACAACTAGCTTGCAATAAGGAAAAACAAAAAGAAAACTTCAAATGATCTTTAAATACGTAAAATTAAAGCAATTGATGAGTTGATTACAATTTAAGCTTCGAGAATCGGCATGGAAAATTTTATTTTAGAAAAAAAATTGAAAGCCTAAATTCAAGGAGATTTATTGATTGTTTTTACTTAATAGAAATAAACATGTAAATCAACTTCATGATAGATTGGGAACTTTTAATAAAAAACATATTTTTTAATATTTAAAGACGTATATTGTATGTTGAACATAACATGGTAACAGCATAGACCAACCCCTTTCAGACACCTGACGCCAAAATGTTAATTGATGGCAAAGGAAAACGCAACAAAAAAAAAAATTCCTTAAATATTATCTTTAAAGACTTACTATGTCATAAAAATATTCGACTCATCATGTTGATGATGGCTTAGGTTTCGAGTTTTAAAATGAGTTTAAAAAATTAAAATAAACTCGGCAAACCAACAAATGTTTCTATTAGCTTCTACAAAAACAAACAGAAATGTTCGGTAATTTCCGTAACATGGAGCGGCAGCTGGTGAAAAGATTACAGTAAATAGTGTCCACATATTGCGTGTTTGTATAAGTGCATCTCTTCAACGGTCAGATCCTAGGTCTATCAGAAGTGCCTGAAGCATTTAAAGAATATTTTTTATATTTTTTTTCCAAATTGTATGAAGGAAGACAAGTTAATATTTTATAAGACAGCTTCCTCTTATTTGATTAAAACTTCCAGTGTAAGAGGCTGACACTGGGTGTTGAAGAGGTTTATATGCACGTGATTATAGTCGTAATAGACTTCAAAACTTAGCAGGTCATTTGTTGTACCAATGAAAGGACTTCAATCACATCAAACACACAACATGGGGTTGGGTATTGCGGATAGTCGACTTACCCGTTCGGGAGGGGTTTTGTTTGGGGTTGGCGGTGCGAGGGGAGCTGATGACGAAATGGGTGTTAGGAGAAAGAATCGCGGGTGGGTTTGTGGATGATAAGGGATATATGTATTTTGGGACAAATTGGGGAAGGAACTGGGGATTTGTTTGGTATTATAAGTGGTGGAAAAGATTTAGTGCAGGCTAGGCTGTTGGGTTAAGGAGGTGATGGCTAGAGGTTAGGGAGGGGCGTGGAGTTAGTGGAGTTAAACAGGTTGCAGAGGCTAAGCGGTAGGTGAAAGTCAAACTAATAAAACAAATGTGCAAAGAGTGCAGACCAGATAATGTGTATCAATATTTTATCAGCCATCATTCTATAAAAAAAACTACACCCGTACACATCTTTATAATAAAACTTATACACATCTTTATAATAAAACTTATTGAAGTGTTAGCACAAATGATAGACGCGACCAATTTCAAAATAAAAAAAAAATATTAAAATATTTGACGAAGTTATAATGTTAAAATATATTTATATTAAATTTAATGACTTATAAATAATAGTATTTGAATAAAGCTGTAGATAAAACCTACTGAAATATACAATAACTTACAGAAATCGGCTAACTTTTCAAAAAATAAAGTTTTTAAAAAAACAGCCAAAACTATTGCTACCCGCCAATGATAAACAATGGGACCTTTCTAACGTGAACAGACTTGACTCATTCGGGAACCGAGACAAACACTTCATCAACATGGCTATACACAAACTACGCCCCCTTCACCTGCGTGGCTGCAATAAGATAAACAGTTAATAGGATTAAATTACTCGATCTGCGGCCGTAGCCGACAATGTTTGGCTTTGATTCGTATGAGCCAAAGGTAAGCGAAATTTGAGGGGAAGTGGTGACATTCAATTAGTAAACGCTTTGAACAATTTAATAAGACATTTCTCAACATTATAATTCAAAACTTAAAAGTACTATGTTAGGATCTCATTTCAAATCACTCTCTTTTTGGGATTTACATTAAAAAATGATATGCTTTCTAATTTCAAAGGTCGTACTTGCAGTAATGTGTAGAACCATCTTGTCTTTTAAGTTTCTCTAATTGTACTTACGGCCCTTGTTTAGAATAATTTTAAGATTTAAGTGCCTATAATCTGGCTAAACACATTGTCTGTTAGCGTGTAACTCGAGTAACTATTCTAAGTATAAACGTGTTTGGCTAAATCACAAACATTGCGTGGTACAGTGTACTGGGAACTTAATCTATTTCCTTAAAAAAAAAAAAACACATTTTACTCTATTTTGAATGGTACGAGACAACTCCGCAGCTCTGCGCCAGTTCATTCTTTCATGTTCTGCGCATGTCCGTTGTCTTCCTCTCTGCGCATGATCGGTTTAAGCGTGAGATACATTTTTCCGAGCTTGAAGTTCTTCGATTCCCGTAACCCTCACGTCTATAAGGGTTCCGTCCAGAAATTACACTTGACCAGTCGGACATCAGTCCAAGATTTCGGGCACACATCACTGGGACTGAGATCAGAATGCTTCATTGACAGATGACACCGAGATTAAATCTACTGAGTTGATGTATTCAACTTCAGATTTAGCGTTGGGTTTCTAAGCAAGGTTTGGAGAATTTTTGGTAAAAAGAGTAGCTGGTAGTTTGGGTAACAATCTCACTGATACAATGACTGGAAACAAATTAGTTATTTCTAATTTCATTATGGATCGTTATAATACACAAGTGAACTTTGTTTTTTCCCGTCTAAGATGATGCTTTTAGTTTTTAAAAATGTCATTTTGTTAATTTATGGTTAACAATTTAAAAAAGGGCATTGATATTTAATTCAGTAAAAAATAAGTTCAATTAGCTTGAAATAAAACTTAAAGATTAGCTTTTGTGAAATGCTTTTTTCAAGGCATTTATTTATTTTTTTCTCTGCTGTCTGAAACTGTTTGGTCTATGGAGCCCGTGAAGTGATGTTTACTATTTACTAATTAGTAGTTACGAGTGCTTTTAACAGCTAGTCGCTTATAAGTGTTGTAGAGAAGTGGTTCACGCGTTATACTCCTTAAGTTCGGAGAAGGCACCATTCAACGAAGCAAAACACGATGGAACAAAGCGTCTTCGTCCTAAAACAAAAGCTGGAATGAGAATTTTTTTTCTCTTAGACGACAGATTTGAATGGATGTGAAGTTTGTTCGGACGAATGGGGCGGGGAGGGTTGGTGGCGGGCCGTGGATAAAGATTAAAAAGAGATTTGTTTTTAGAGAGAAGAGCTCTGACATAATCTTATTTACACACACACACAGACACACACGTACAGACACACACATACACACACAGAGAGACACACACACATACACACAGAGACACACAACCACACAGAAACACACACACACATAGACACATCCATACACAGAGAGAGAGACAGACACACAGAGACACACACACACAGACACACACACAGACACACACACAAACACACATACACACACATACACAGAGAGACACACACACTGACACACACACATACACACACACAGACACACAAAGATGAGATACAAACATTTCTATGGATCAATTTATCTTTGAATGTGTCTACTTTAGTGGATGAGTGTAAGGTTTATTCACAAATCCAATAGCACCCAACAACAAAATAACTACTCAAGGTTAAGTATCATAATTTCTGCACAACTTAGCTTTACAAACACATCTAAAACACAACTCTCCCTGTGAAATCTTGGTCTGCTGGCTCATCACTTAAAACGACATCTTAATAAATGGGATTTCTTTGAGATCCAATATGAGTGTTTTTTTAAATTATTTTCTTGTAATTTTCAGAATTTAAACCTTGATATTATAAGTTGGTATAGGCTATTACGGGATGTTAAAGTATTTACATAGTTCAAGGGCATAAACTGTTAATCAGTCCCTAAAATAAAAATCTGGTGGGGGCTGGCTTCCTTCAATTGTATTCGGTATTCTTATACAGGTCAATGGATTCACTTCAAGGCTTGTTGTTATACGTAACCTTAGTGGACGATTCCATTATTTGATATATACCCCGGGAGGGTTGTGAAAAGAATTAACATCTAACATTGTTTGGACAGATGTTACCCCATCCACCATTGGTTGGACAAATGTTACCCCATCCACCATTGGTAGGATGGGTATTACCTCACCCATCATTGGTTGGCGAGTTTAATGTGTTATATATGGTTAAGTAAATATTGAAGTCAATGTCTTAAAAATAAATTTGGGTCTATTGGAATTGTGCGGATTAATGAATTTTGCCCAATTAAAAAAATCACA
This sequence comes from Radix auricularia, assembly GCA_002072015.1. Lineage (NCBI taxonomy): Eukaryota > Metazoa > Mollusca > Gastropoda > Lymnaeidae > Radix > Radix auricularia. Next base: position 1,214,544 of record MUZC01000076.1, on the reverse strand, counting down.
AAAATGTAACCAAAAAAAAGGGTAAAAAAAATAATTTAAAAAAAACACGTAAATTACAAAAGTACATAAATAACGAGTATTATTTAAACATGGAGGGTTATTCACCAAAGAGAAATTATGAAATATAACCAAATAAGTCGTTAGGTTACAATGAAATCATTTTTAGGATGCCAGTAGATGCTGTGACAATGTCTCGTGTGTAGTCCAGTAGATTATATGAAGCTCTTTGGGATTGGGCTCAGTGGACGCTTTGACATGAATGGTTTGGACTACAGCAGATGCTAAGACTATCATTGGTTAGGAATCCAGTATATTGTATATCCTTTTTAGGAAGTGGAAATTTATTAACTCGGTTAAATCACATAACATTCAATGAGATTGTTTTTAGAAGTCTCTATGACAATGTTCTCTAGGACAAATTGGATGAATATCCCCCCATCCCCCCAAAAAATAAAATAAATAAATAACAACGATGTTACAAACCCAAGAAGTTCCTTGCTGGCTGGCTTACCTGGAAACGAACTGGTCAATCTTAAAGAAAATGGCCAGATCTTAATTAAGAATTGTTCGCCATTATCTTTCCACGAAGGACGGATGCCCTCTCCCCTTTTTAAGACAGCGTCCACGCCCCCGCCCCCAACTAGTTGTGAAATAATTGCTAAGAATCTCGAATGAATAGATTCAACAATCAAACATTATTGAAAAATCCTAATTACTCCGAAGACGTGCAAGAACACATTAATACCGACACGTTTGTTGACAAATTGCTTAATTAGTTAGTGCACGGTAGCGTAATCCCAAATACACACACACACTAGAACAGATCAAGTATGAAGACTCACAACTCTCGCTTTTCACAAAAGCTTCAAAGTCTAACGTTAAGAGTTTTTGTTTTTCATGTTTTTATTCCTGTGATGTATCCACAAAACTGGATAGACGATTCCGGGTATCCATCTTGGAGAATTCGGTAGTAAACTTTACTCACATACACAAAAATGCCTGAAGTATGTCTGTTTTTATTTTACATTAAGGTTAAGCTGCTCACCTAATAGAATACTATCCTCACCTAATAGAATACTGTCCAGCGAGACAAAGTTCAAAAGTTGACATTTGTGCGTAGCAGGTAGTCATTCTCCAAGAACTAAAAATGGCAACTGCAGTCTGTGTTTAAACTTTTCAGCCAAACGTCCATTTTAATCAATATAAATGCACAGCCAAAGTGAACTCAATATTACAAACAACGTTGTCTTTTCCTTATCAGATCCTTCATTTTAAAATTCAGTTGTCAACAATTTCTAAACAAAGATTAGCGTCATTTTCTAGAGCAAGACTGTACACTGTAATGGGGCTCAATGTGTGGATAATAAGTAGCGCCGTTGGTTTGACGGATTGTTAGTTACAACATCATGTTTTGGGAAACAACCAAAATATCGTGTCAAAATTCGGAGTTTTAATAGCCTTAAATTCCACAGAATTAGTTTACACAGCGAGAGGATTGTCCGGCAAACGGGTAAAAGAACTTCATGTTTCCAGAAACCTTTCGAGTGAATAATACTATAAACAAAGCCAAAATAACAACATACACTTTCATGAATAGCAACTGACATTAAACTTAACGTCCAAAACTTAGATGGCTATTCTGTACATGATTCTAATTGACTAAATGATAGCCAGAATGTTTTGGAAATGGACACCAAGTTTAAATACGTGTCCCGAAGACATATTTGGATGATTCTCATTGTATAAGAGAAAATGACGGGTTGATGTGTATTCACCATTGGTTTCAAGGGCGATCGGGTAGTTTTTTTTTTTTTATTGTTGTTTAGTAAGTTTTTTTTTTTCTATCTTTTCAAGGTGAACACTGTTGAAATTTTATTTCAATTTCAGCATGGTTCCTCAACAGGGAATAGCACGTCCGTTTAGAACAGGGTTATCACGAAAAATGTTTGCACAAACAAAAACAGATGTTGTTTGGCTATTTAGGTACAATAAGCACAGTCCGAAGCGCAACGTTCTTACGAGGATCAGGAGCATGCCAGGTTTTCAATATGTGTCAGTTCGCAGCATCATTTTATGTTCACATTGAACATTAATTGGCAGTCATAACTGGAAATAATAGAAAAATTATGGCTCGATTCCTTTTAAAATATCCTCAACATTGTGTCCAAAGTGAGTGTGATTCTCTGAAACGTTTGGACAACGAAAGAAATATATCTGAGGTTTTTCAGTTCAGTATTGTCAGCAAACGTGCGTATCGACATTACTTGTTCTCTGTCTGGATATAATCAAAGGTCGATGGCTGGGGGAAGTTTTTTCATAACAAAAATATTTTTTTCGGTAAAAATGTCCGTCACCGTGTGACCTTTGACCCCACGCCTCCGGTATCTAGCCCGCCCCTTGAGCCACTTTCTTAGTCAACACATGGACTGCGAGTGGACTATGGACGTGTTGGTGGCGCTGACCCGCCTGGTGGTACTGTGGAGATTGTGCATTGTGGACGTGGGTTCGAGGCTGGTGTACCGGACGCGCCTGCAGCAGCAGAACAGGTACCGGTTGTAGTACTTCCGGAACTGGCCGCTGAGAAAGTAAAGGGCAAACGGGTTGACGCATGAGTTGATGAACGTGAGGCAGAATCCTCCGATCTTGAAAACGTGCCAGAAATCGTTGAACTGCCCATCGTCGAATTGAACCCACATCAGGTAGATATGTCTCGGCAGCCAGCATATGATGAAGATGATGACGAAGCTCAAAACGACGCGCGCGACTTTCTTCCGCGCGGCGATCTGTCTGTGGTGGTTGGCCGCGCCTGTTTTGGAATCCACGGGGACGCTATCGCTGCTCCGGATGAGAATCCTCGCCATCATGCTGTAGAAAAACCCGATCGTCAACAGCGGGAGTATGAAGTAGACGAAGAGTCGCACCGTGACGTAGGTCTTCGCGTACATGGGCATCTCTGACTCTTTGAACTGGCTGCAATAGGTGATGATGGACTGGTTGCCTATAAAATGGGTTTGCTCCGTACTGAACACCGCGTCGGGAATCGCCAGCAGAAGAGACAGTACCCAGATGCCGACCACGGTGGCGATGGTGGTCCGCAGGGTGCGGCCGGTCAGCTTCGCCATCGGGTTGACGATGGCCACGTAGCGGTCAGCACTGAGAGCGGTCAGCGTGAACACGGACACGCCGAGCGAGACCGTCTGTATGGACTCGTTGATCTTGCAGACGGCCGTGCCGAATGGCCAGTTGACGAACGTGTAGTAGATGGACGTGACGGGCACTGAGATGAGGATCAGTAGAAAGTCTCCCAGGGAGAGGCTGACGATGAGGATATTCGGAATGTTGCACATCACCTGGCAGGATTTTAAAAAAAACAACATATTTAAGATGTACGAGAATGAGCAATTATTTTCCGACAATTTAAAATAATTCAGAAAGGAGACCTTTTTAATAGAGGTGATTTCCTAAGCACCTCGCTTATTCCTTTACATGAAGTCTTTGTTTCTAAATACTCCCCGTTATGAAAAGAATCTCATTCACCCCATGCCGTCTACATTCAGACTAGAATCTGACACCTGCCTACAGTTACTTAACACACCACACGAAAATGCGCCACATTCTGGAAGTGGGTTAAAATTAATACGATATGACACATAAACATGTCACAGTTTTTGGATGGTTTTTGACTGTTGTTTTAAGTGACATAATACGGTATCTAAACTCGTGCCAGTTTTTTGGTGGCCTTTGACTGTTATTTTATGTGACATAACTACGGTATCTAAACTTGTGCCAGTTTCTGGCCAGGGTCAAGCGTTAGGGACACAAAACCTAGTCGCATCAAGTGGTCCCATTCATCAAATCCCTTCAAAATCTCATCCTACGTGTTTTCTTTCATATCTTGAGAAATATTTGATTTAATTTAACTCAATCCCAAATTGCTGGAGACGAAACTCAGTTATCCATTTCTTTGTTTTAAACTCTTAGTAGCCCATTTTCACATTGATTTTTTTAACAATAATTTTTTCCAGCTTGAAAAAACAATTTTCTTTGTGAAGACATTGAGAAAGAGACAAGGGTCCTCGTGACTTCAGTACTGGAATTGAGAATGTCAGAACAGATATTCTTGACGGAAATACTTGAAGCTTTGCCTTGGGAAATACCCTAAGGATTCTTTGAAATATAGGAAACAAGAGAAAATTGCTCAATAAGAAAAGTAGAAAGGTGCAGGTTATATGATTTCATTATGGTGCAACAAAAATTGTATTCATTATATTCGTTCTGCCATTAGTGTTCTTGTGTTAATATAGGATAGCAAAGGAAGACATAATATACCTATAATTGGAAAGGGGGAAGGGATCCAAAAAATCAAACACAGAACAACTTTCAAAATTTCCGAGAAGTGTGTGTTCTCATCACGTGACCCAAATAAAGAGTCTAGGTGAATTGTTTAAAAGTCAGTGTCTCTAAGACACTCTAAGCGATTTGAATAAAAAGAAACAGGCAGTTTATCGACTCAACTACTTGTAAATATTGATAACTTTTAAAAAATATTTGCTATCTTATTCTGCGTACAATCATAGGTTGACACCAGGTAAAAGCTTGTTTTTGAGTAATTCGATTTTGTCAGAAGGTCGTGGTTTATCTATCGACTTTATAAAATATTGTGTCATTTTTACTGTTCAGGGCACATGAATGTTAATCATTTTTACTTTTCATGGCACTTGGAAGTTAAACATTTAAAAAAAATAAATTGTAGTGGTTCTATTGGCATAGGCATTACTATTAAAGACCCATCCGTTTCAATTTTAAAATTTTCTTATAAATCTTATTACATTCGAAATCTCGAATGCTTGTATGGTTTAAAAAAGACATGTACTTTTTATACAAAAGAAATATGGATATGAAATTGGGTAACTACATTGAAAACTATGAGTAAGAGAGGTGTGCATATGAATTACGGTAATTGTATCTTTTTAACTATGAGTGAAAGAAATGTTCATTTGAAATACGATAACTGTACCTTGTTAACTATGAGCGAGAGAAGTTGTCATATAAAATACGGTAACTGTACCTTGCTAACTATGAGCGAGAGAAGTTGTCATATAAAATACGGTAACTGTACCTTGTTAACTAGGAGCGAGAGAAATTTTCATATGAAATACGGTAACTGTACCTTGCTAATAAAAAGTGAGAGAAGTTGTCATATAAAATACGGTAACTGTACCTTGTTAACTATGAGCGAGAGAAATTTTCATATGAAATACGGTAACTGTACCTTGTTAACTATGAGCGAGAGAAATTTTCATATGAAATACGGTAACTGTACCTTGTTGGCTATGACTGAGAGTATCAGAGTCCCATTCCCCACAAGGCCGACGACGAAAATGAAGGCAAACAGTATAGGCACCAACACGCTCTCTATCGTTGAGTTCACTTCCCATCTGGTGTAGACAGAAAGTACAAGTTAAATTGGATTTTTTTTTTAAAGGCAAGTGTATTGTTAGATTTATTGAAAATTTACAGTTGTGTTATTTATTGTGTTTTTTTTACAGATGTATTGGAACTGGAACACGATATGGGATAAGGTTAAAGCATTACATGCGTTGAAATATGTGTTGCACTATAGCATATATAACATAAACAGTTACCTATTAGCAGAACAAGAATAAATCCATTTATTATTTTAGGCAACAAATTAAAAACCACTAAACATCCAACACAAGATTTACTATCATAGTGACTACAATGACTAAATTAATAGTCATTTATAGTCGACTACCACAAAGCTAACACCCCCCTCCCCTCAGGGTCAGTTGTTACATGTTGGTGAACTAAGTAATTTCAATGGCCCCTGGTTCAAAATGTAAGGAAAACTAATTTGCCCTGTCTAATCAGAACTCAGTTATCTGGGAGGATCCACGCTTTATCAATTTGTACAACAAAGGATTCCGCTAATAGTTATTTACTTGGTGAATATTTAGCTTGCTTGATTAACAAAACTAGACTGCCCTAAAAGACAGTTGTATCCTAGCAATACTAGCAGGTTATACAAAGCTTAGTCTGTTCCAATGTGTTGCAGTGTAACAATAAAATTAAATTTTTTAATTTATTTTTTTAATGTTCGGGACATTGTTTTGGACATTTTACTCAAGACAAAATTTATAGCACTATCTGAAAATCTTGTAACTAAGAAAAGAAAGGAATCATGGACCAAAGATACGTTAAGTAATGCACGCTAAACCTTACTCACACAAAGTGTGATCTATACGTTAAAGCCAATCAACGTTTTTTTTTTCATTTATCGCCGTGTATTACTCTGCAATTTTATTACATTAAATGATCTTTTCGTAACACACACAATATTTATTTACACAAAACGCGATGGTAGTATCTTAAAGAATTTTTTTTAGTTTAATTTTGTAAATTATTATTTTGAAACTCTGATAGTGATATATTTTCTTAAAGATAATAAAACTAATATAGAGAAACGACACAAGGTGCCTAGTGGATAAAACTTTTAAAAACCCCTTAAAAACCAAGGTTTTTTACTATTAATACTTTATTTTTGAGACATAACTGAAAGTATTGTTTATGCTCAATACAATATGCACCGCGCGACAGTCTAGCATAAACATTTACAGATCAGGAATTAACTTCAATACAATACGCACTGCGCGACAGACTAGCATAACAATTTACAGATCAGGAAATTATTAAAAAATTAATTTCAATATAATAAGCACTGCGCGACAGACTAGCGCTCTAGAGTGTTGGGATTGTTTGAAACTGTTGCTCACCTATCGTATTGATACTCCACTGTGCCGTTGCTGTTGGTGTCGGCTAGATCCGTGTTGATCTCATCGACGTAGCTGTCGTTGCTGATGGGCGGGACGCTGCTGGCGTTGAAGACCTCCTGAGCGGCCATGATGGCGGTCAGAACAGCTGATGTCGGCGTAATGGTTGCCATGGTGACCACCATGACATAGATCCGTATCTGTTGGTAAGGAAATCGTCAACAGTCAGCATGGGATTATTTGTTAACAAGCTTGGGTGAGCACTAAACTCATTAACTATTAAGAATATAAAAATTATACAACTTGTTTATATGGAGAAAAAAAATAAGTTAACGAAATGACGCCATTCCTCGACAATCAAAATAAAATAGTATTTTTAAAAATGAAAAACTTTGCTGCGATTTGTAATCCCAGGAGACCTCAACCAGAAAGTAAATAGATCTATATCGCAGGAACGAGACTGAGGTATTCGAAGGCAATACCGGACAAGAAAAAGAAATGTAACGTTGTTGGGCGTAAGTCTAAGCGGCAGAGTCTCGTCTCAACAGGTGGAAGAATATACGATTTTAGTGCCATGTGGGGGTAATGTCCCATAATGCTGAACATTTTTAATCAAGTTTCAATCATTAACAGTGTCTTTTTTGTTGTTGTTGTTGGTATGAAATCTAAACATGGCTAGGGAGAATGGAAATTAGAGGTCACTCTTGTCATTGCAGCATTACATATTTACAATTTCAAACAAGGGGAAGGACTTGCACTAAGTTGATACAACTTCAAAACAACCTAACACCAGCCACTCTTTCGACTTACATGATCCACTCTTCCACCCAAAACAATCCGCTCTTCCACCCAACACCAGCCACTCTTTCGACTTACATGATCCACTCTTCCACCCAAAACAATCCGCTCTTCCACCTAACACCAGCCACTCTTCCACCCAACACCAGCCACTCTTTCGACTTACATGATCCACTCTTCCACCCAAAACAATCCGCTCTTCCACCTAAAGCCACCCCCTCTTCAACCTAAAACCATCCACTCTTACATCTAAAACCAACCTCTTTGCCACACAAAACTACCCACTCTTCCGTCTAACACCAGCCACTCTTCCACCTAACACCATCCACTCTTCCACATAACACCATCCACTCTTCCACCTAACTCCAGCCACTCTTCCACGTAACACCAGCAACTCTTCCACCTAACACCAGCCACTCTTCCACCTAACAACATCAAATCTTCCACCTAACACCATCCACTCTTCCACCTAACACCATCCACTCTTCCACCTAACATCAGCCATTCTTCCACCTAACACCAGCCACTCTTCCACCTAACAAAAGGTCCTCTTCCAACAATGACGGGCTCTTCACAGTTTGTACTTTGTGTTACCGCCCCCTTCATGGAATCTCAGCGGTCCTCTTAGCACGTCCACTTAGGGGTCACTCTGACGACGGAATTAATGACCGAGGACAGGAGTGGGTGTATGCTTGGGATTGAGTGGAGGAACTTCTGTCAATAGTGGCGTGTATAAGGTCAGTGTCGCCAGGGGCGTGGGTAGATGCTTAAAATGTTTAAACGCCTCCACCATCAATAAAGCATAAGACCTGACCGAAAATAGAGCCAATTTCTGTTGAGAAAAAAGTGCTGACCGGGCTTGAACGAGCCCCAAAAGAATTCTTCATTACAGAGTTAATCTTTTCAGAGGCGTCAATAGGGTAGGTGTCACCCGTGCGGTAGCTCATGATGTCACCCCCTCACGATTTAACACATAGAGCTCTTCCGAGTGTTTCAGTGCCAAATAACGGAAATATATAGACTTTTACAGTGTGGTGTCGACCCCCTGATGGTGTCACCCGGGGCGGCCCGCCCCCACCGCACCCCCTAGCGACGCCACTGAATCTTTTTATATTGGAAAATTGTTATGATTTAAACTGAAATAAGAGAAATACATTTCAACAGAGGCGTAGCGAAATGTGTGGGTGGGAGGTACATAAGTCCCTGAGCGCCGAGATACAGGGACGCATGCTATGGACTTTATATTGTAATAAGAATACACGGGTAATTATTTAAGGGGTGACAATTTTAGATTTTACCAGGGGCAAATATTACTTATATCTCTGAATATCAATATTTATAATATATATATATATATTTTTTAGTCTATTCTTCAATTGTCACTATATTCCAATGATAATTTTCATCTTCTGAGGTTATTGTGTACAGAACAGTGTTGTCAACATTTAAACACTAGCACACATATCATACAATCGATCAATTTAATGGAATATCATGTACAGCAGTCAAGGATTCATTTATTAGAGATCGTTTAAAATATATTTTGTTAAAATTGGTTTTTTTTAGCGTTAAAGATTATTTATTTTGGCTAACAATTTTCTTTTTCTTGATTTTGTTTCATAGATAATAATCGCTAATGAAACATTTATATTTAAGACATTATCCGCCCGACATTGGTGGTGTGAAGTTGTAAGCTATTAGTCCCGCCCCCCCCCTCCCCTAACGCATTGTATAAGCAGGAACATTTAGTCTAGCGCCAGGAATAAAAATCTTCGTGTAATCTGACTCAGAATGTCAAAACGTTTCTTTAACTTCCCTTTAACAAAAAAATTTAATCTCCAGATCAGAGGCGTCACTATCTGCGGTAGCTCGTGGTGTTACCCCCCCCCCCCCCCACAACTCACCCCATAGGCCTCGTCCGCGTCTGTTAGGTCAAAATATCGGGAACATATCGAATTTTTACTATTTGGTGTCACCCCTTGTGCTGGTGTCAACGGGCGGGGTCCGCAACATCGGCTCGCTTCTAGTGACGCCTCTGCTTTGAGTACTATCAAAATAAACTAGGAGAATCCCATTTTTCAGGGGGAGAGTCTGTGTGTGTTTGTGCGTGATGGGGTATCTTTGATGCCACTGCCATGCCCAAGGATTTTTGAAGAAAAATGGGGTGAGGAGTGTTGACCTATATCAACTTTTTTTGGCACTCCTGGGTCCATTGCAGCTATAAACTTCAATTTCTTGGTCTTGTTAAGCTTGATGTAGGCTTGTTTACTTTTTGTTATCTCCTATTAATCAATATTTAATATGTATTTTTTCTTCTCTACGGCTGGGGTCTCCGAACCTTTTAGCCGGAGGGCCGCATTAACTGTCAAACAGCAGTTTGGGGGCCGCATTAACTGTCAAACAGCAGTTTGAGGGCCGCATTAACTGTCAAACATTAGTTTGAGTGCCGCATTAACTGTCAAACATTAGTTTGAGGGCCGCATTAACTGTCAAACATTAGTTTGAGGGCCGCATTAACTGTCAAACATGTCAAACAGCAGTTTGAGGGCCGCATTAACTGTCAAACATTAGTTTGAGGGCCGCATTAACTGTCAAACAGCAGTTTTAGGGCCCCATTAACTGTCAAACATTAGTTTGAGGGCCACATTAACTGTCAAACATTAGTTTGAGGGCCGCATTAACTGTCAAACATTAGTTTGAGGGCCGCATTAACTGTCAAACAGCAGTTTGGGGGCCGCATTAACTGTCAAACAGCAGTTTGGGGGCCGCATTAACTGTCAAACATTAGTTTGAGGGCCGCATTAACTGTCAAACATTAGTTTGAGGGCCGCATTAACTGTCAAACATTAGTTTGAGGGCCGCATTAACTGTCAAACAGCAGTTTGAGGGCCGATTACACGCAGTTTTGAGTTAAACTACACGTAAAAATAGTTTCTTTTATTTAAGATTAAAAGGTCTTCAAGGGCCGCATCTGGCCCGCGGGCCGTATTTCGGAGGCCCCTGCTTTACCGTATTGGTGTTAAGTTAACAGAATAGAAAATTATATATTGAAATCTTGTAATTATTTATAAAATGGAAGACGTGGTATACATTTTTTCCTGCAGCTAGAAATGTATTTGTTAAAATTTTAAAGCAGCTTGAGTTGTGTTTCCCTTAAAGATCGCAGTAATTCCTCTAAGTAAGCTAAAGCGTTTCTGATTTCAACCTCAGCGATTTCCATTCGATACCACCGTAATGTCGACACCAAAGCGATTACGACACAAGGCTAGTGTGATACCGAGGTACTGCCGATACCACCGTCAGATCGACACCAAGGCGATTACGACACAAGCCTAGTGTGATACGGAGGTACTGCCGATACCAAAGTGAACGTGATACCCGTTGATCCGACAACATGCGAGGCGAGTCGTGCGGAAGTGTCTCACGAGTCGAGGCAGAATAAGGAACATCAAGCAATTTTTACTCAAGCAAAAAACGGAGCATTTCTCAGAGCTGACCAGGCAGTGTGAGGGGGCAAAGGGGAAGTGTGAGTGTGTGGAGGAGGAGGTGTGCAGGGATCAGCAAGTTCAATGAGGTGGGAGAGGTGGAGCGTGCCATTTTGGAATAGAGGACACTGGCGTCACTTGGTGAGGTGTCTGGTTGGGGGGTCACCTTGAATGGTCTGTTGTTAGGGGGTCACCTTGAATGGTCTGTTGTTGGGGGGGTCACCTGGAATGGTAAATGGTCTTTTGTTGGTAGGTCACCTTGAATGGTCTGTTGTTGAGGGGGTCACCTTGAATGGTCTGTTGTTGGGAGGGGTCACCTTGAATGGTCTGTTGTTGGGAGGGGTCACCTTGAATGGTCTGTTGTTTGGGGGTCACCTTGAATGGTCTGTTGTTAAGAGGGGTCACCTTGAATGGTCTGTTGTTGGGGGGTTTCTTGTTGAGTTCATTGTGTTAAAAGGTCTTGTTAGCATGTTTTTGGGTTTTTTGTAGTTGTTGGTTTTTTTTGTGTGTTTTTTGTGAGTTTTTTTTTTTGGGGGGGGGGGGGGAAGGGGTCATAATTGTGGGGTCCTTTAGTTGGTCCCATTTTGAGATAACTGTCAAGGCCGAAAGATATTTTTTTTTACTCAACGATATGTAAAACCTGAGCATCATGCAGCGGCGTAGCTAGGGAAAGGGAGGGAGGTCCACATTGTACACTAAATATTACGCTCATTTGTTAAGCTAGATAAGCACGATATTTTTTCTGTTTTTATTTTATTTTATTTTCTATTCTTTTATTTTTAGCGCATTTTCGAGAAGTCGAATGCGCTATTGCACCCGTTTTGTCCGTCCGTCCGTCTGTCATCACCCTAGATCTCAGCATCCATAAGTCCTAGACCCATGATGTATATATGTTTTTTGTATGTCCTGACCTGCCATTTGTGCATCAACACTCAGTTACTCGATCCGTTAAAAAACCCCATTAAAACTACCAAAAAACATTGCGAATCGAGAGATAACACTGGCGCAGACAACGGCCGCCATTTCCGGAAGTCTTAGTATTATCAAAAGTATTAGTTTTTTTTTTTTGTTGACGTCATTAGAATATGTGTAAAAGTTTAGAAAGTTTTACGTCATCATTTGTGGTGACTTCAATCAAGATCTTAGCGGCCCAGGGGCAGAAATTGAAAACTTTTTCGAAACAAGCTTCAACATTCAACTACTTTCACCAAGATTGGCAACTACGATCTATCAAACAACAATTGACGGAGTATTTGGGCGATTAGCTGATTACAATTTAGAATGTTTCATTTATGAGTCCTATTTCAGTGACCACAAACCACTTGTAGTTAGATTAAAGAGAAAATTAAAAAAATTAAAATGTAAAGAAATGACTTTTAAATAAAAAAAATTTCAGGTATATTCATTACACAAGAAAATTCATAAAAATATGTCTAAAATCTAAACACAATTACTGATAACTACATAATGCTGATATCTAACATAAGTACTGATGCATAATACGAAAATGCGCTAACACGTCCTGAGTTCCAAAAGGGACCAGGCTTAACATGATTTTTTTAAATTTACATTGTTCTTATTGTAATTTTTTTTAAAGTCCGAAAACCAATGTTTGTAAGGGGTCCTTATGTTTCAATTAAAACTTACAAGGGGCTTTATAGACATTGGTGGTTGCCCCGACACCCTTCCAGGTCAGCGGAGGAATTTCTTAGCGTTAGTCATTCATCATTTTTATTGTAAATAAAATTTGTAATGAATATTGACGCGTTTTTTTAAAAAAGTATTATCAATTTTTTTTAAAATTTGAACTTGCCCAAAGTAATCAAAATAAAAAAAAATGTCACCAAAACTACCAATTTTATTACCATCAATACTAACATAGTCACCGCCAAGATTAATAACGTTAAAATCATAACCGACAAGATTACAACCACCGTAATTTTTACGGTTACAATCGAAAAGATCAGTGTCACCATTAATTAAAGGAATTACCCTTGAGGTCATTACCCCAAATAATATCACAAAGTCAATTATGATTAAGATCACGAACAACCATTTTATTATTAATAGGATTATTATCACTAAGATTTGACGATAAAATTTGAACTCAGCAAAATTAGTTTGCACACACGTGCGCACACACACATGCACACACACAGAAGAGTTTTGTAGAGTGTCAATATAAATATTTGCAAATTATCTTTTTTAGTTTAAAAAAAAAAAAAATTATGAACGCTAAAACATAAACCATCACTAGCTTTAGGGTACCTATCTCGCTGACACACACAACCATCACTAGCTTTAGGGTACCTATCTCGCTGACACACACAACCATCACTAGCTTTAGGGTACCTATCTCGCTGACAAAAAGGTTACCTAGATGTAGCAAGGTGGCTAGTGAGTTCANCACACACAACCATCTCTAGGTTTAGGGTACCTATCTCGCTGACACACACAACCATCACTAGCTTTAGGGTACCTATCTCGCTGACACACACAACCATCACTAGCTTTAGGGTACCTATCTCGCTGACACACACAACCATCACTAGCTTTAGGGTACCTATCTCGCTGACACACACAACCATCACTAGCTTTAGGGTACCTATCTCGCTGACACACACAACCATCACTAGCTTTAGGGTACCTATCTCGCTGACACACACAACCATCACTAGCTTTAGGGTACCTATCTCGCTGACACACACGACCATTACTAGCTTTAGGGTACCTATCTCGCTGATACACACAACCATCACTAGCTTTAGGGTACCTATCTCGCTGACACACACAACCATCACTAGCTTTAGGGTACCTATCTCGCTGACACACACGACCATTACTAGCTTTAGGGTACCTATCTCGCTGATACACACAACCATCACTAGCTTTAGGGTACCTATCTCGCTGACACACACAACCATCACTAGCTTTAGGGTACCTATCTCGCTGACACACACAACCATCACTAGCTTTAGGGTACCTAACTCGCTGACACACACAACCATCACTAGCTTTAGGGTACCTATCTCGCTGACACACACATACACAAACACACATAGGCACATTTAGAGCACCCAGCTAACACGACGAATGACGACAGAGAGCCGCATGCCCATCATCTAACGACCTGACCTTTTCGCTGGCCCCGGATGACCAAGAACCTGGGGCTACCGACGCGAGCTTAGGGTTTCCTCTGACGCAAATTGTAGAGATACGCGGACAGTCCGCTTTGAAGAATCCATAACAATGTGACCAACATAAACTGACCGACATGAAAAGTGATCGTCGTTATCTGACATTAACAGAGGCGTATCTAGGCAAATTGACGCCTTGGGCGTCTCAAAACTTTTTGCAACCAGCAAATCCTTCATATGTTTTAAATTTTGTTTGCAAAATATTATGCTGACTTAAGTTTGTATCCCCTTTATATTATTAAAATGTTCCATCTGTGCCGCCTATGCATTTAATATTACCCATCCTATAAAAACTCAGTGAAATCCCTTCTGCCCTCTCTGCCATCTGGTACTTAACCTGACTATATCTATACCAGCGACACTTTTCTGCGAATTGGATAAACAAACAAATAACACACAAGAGATCTAATTAAGTGACATCACTGGCTTAAATGAATAAAAATGTTAATTGGAGTGTTCAAAAATAATAACAGACTGAATAAAAGGGAATCATTTAAAAAAGACTAGAGAGTGAAATAAATGCCTATTGCCTCTAATTTGAGTCAAAAGAGTCAGTGACATAGCTTAGGACCAGCAACACCTATGACGGTACAAGACTGCCGCCCCCCCCTTCCCTCTTTACTTTTATTACACTAATACTCGGTTGTTGATGAATGCTGGCTCGTAATATATAGAATTACAACCCACCCCACCTACTGCTCTTACCTTGATTCATGCGCTGTTGACAACTCTTAAATAACAGATTAAGACAATGATGTCAAAAAAAAATCATGTTAAGCCTGGTCCCTTTTGGAACTCAGGACGTGTTAGCGCATTTTCGTATTATGTATCAGTACTTATGTTAGATATCAGCATTATGTAGTTATCAGCAATTGTGTTTAGATTTTAGACATATTTTTATGAATTTTCTTGTGTAATGAATATACCTGACATTTTTTTTATTTAAAAGTCATTTCTTTACATTTTAAAAAAAAATATTTTCTCTTTAATCTAACTACAAGTCACCACAAATGATGACGTAAAACTCTCTAAACTTTTACACATATTCTAATGACGTCAACAAAAAAAAAAAAACAAAAAACAAACTAATTCTTTTGCACGCCTTCGCACCACTTTTGAATGCTTGAAAAATGATGTATTCGATTTCCTGCAATGGCGGCCGTTCCCTGCGCCAGTGTTACCTCTCGATTCGCAAAGTTTTTTGGTAGTTTTAACGGGGTTTTTTAACGGATCGAGTAACTGAGTGTTGATGCACAAATGGCAGGTCAGGACATACAAAAAACATATATACATCATGGGTCTAGGACTTATGGATGCTGTGATCAAAGGTGATGACAGACGGACAAAACGGGTGCAATAGCGCATTCGACTTCTCGAAAATGCGCTAAAAACAACATTATTCAGACTCCCGAAGTACAGAAATTACGTCAAGTTGTAATTTATAAATCTTTTTTTTTGAGTTTTTGTTGAATGTTCGGGCCATGGAGTAGACTAATGACGACCAAAAGTAAATATGGTCACATTTCTTGAATAGAATTGACTTGCTTCACTTAGAACCGCATGCCTTCACATGCTTGGCCCCTGCAGTGTATAAAGGAATGAATGGTGATGCAGTGGATGTAAACAAACCGTCATTATACAGTCTCTGAAATGAAGCATGGCAGCCTTGGGCTAAACCTTGTCAATGACCGCATGATGGAGGACATAGTGACGTAGTATGGGTTGTGGCTGTTGGGTAGGGGAAGATTTATACAAGCCCATATGTTCATATTAAGCTGCTCGGTCACGAAGATATCTGACCCACACCGAACAGCAGTTGAGCATATACGCGCAGCTAATTTGATAAGGATAATAAAATTTCTATGTTGTGGGGTTTAAAATTTTACGCATAAAAAACGGATGCTGTGCAACTTGGTACACAATTTTTTTAATATACGCACGGAACAATGAACCCTAGACGGAACATTGGCCAGCCTCACTGTTGTTTGGCAGATAGTGACGTCCTCAATGTGACGACAAAAATTTTGACCACCCGGGGATGGATGCCATACCCCCGCATCTTTTTTTTAATGCCACTGATGTTTGTTGTTGAGTGTTTTTTTTATCTCTTACTTTTTATGGCGTTTAGGGGAATAGTTGGTGTGTCTAGACGGTGTCTACAGAGATCACGCTTAATTGTGTCAACATTTTTTCATGTTTTTTTTTTTGACGTATTGGCAAAGTTAATATGTGAAGTAACAAGTCCATTAGCAGCATGCAAACACCTTACATTCAGACGCTGTCGGTGGCATTACATTCATGTTAATGTGAGGATGAGGACCCTCACTGCAATATATTTCTAGTTCCAACTTACCCTGAATCTATTTCAAAAAGATATGTACACCCAGAATTTAAAATCGATTGTATGCATGGAACAGTTATCATTTTCTAAACTGAGAATTTTAGAAATGATTTCGCTCAATTAGAGGTTAAATAGACCACTGAAAGAATGGTATATCGCTCAGAGGTTAAATAGACCACTGAAAGAATGGTATATCGCTCAGAGGTTAAATAGACCACTGAAAGAATGGTATATTCACCAAATAAGTAAGTTCCATTGACTCTTTTCATTTCACCGCAGATAAGTGTTTATTTTTATTTTTTATATTCGTTTTATGTGTGTTGTTTGTTCGTTGAGGAAGGCTCTTTGTCGAAACGTTCGCTGTTTTGATTCGTCCTGTCAGGTTAACTCATACCCTGTTTACGTCTTTTTTATTTACTTATTTATACGCCTGATTTCAGTTTCACCCCCCCCCCCCTTATATATTTACCAAATGAACTTTCACTTTCATACGTCTGTAAGTGAATTACGTCAATTAGAAAGATCCAGAGAATATTGCCAGCCGACAGGGAATATTTTTCACTGACAAGGAACATTTTCAAATGACAGGGAAAATTATCAATTCTCAAGGAACATTGTCCGCAGACAGGTTCCCTGAACTACCCTAGTCTCATTTAACAAACTGGTAAAACAACTGCAAGAACTTAATGTAATGGATGACTATACAATCAAACTAGGTAAAACAGCAACAACAATATTTTGAAATCTTAGATTTCCTCGTTGAAAAGAAACAATACACTACACAAGATGGAAACTATTCCTGGAAAGCAAACGATTTCCCCACGTCCGGTAACGCCTTACCCACAAAGCGCTGAAGTGGAAATTCGTGATTTCCCTTTCAAAATTCATTTTCCATCAGAACAAAGAAAAATGTTATTGTTATAAAGATTATAAGAATAAAATAATAACATTTTTGTTCGTTTCCCCGTTGAGTTGATGTTTTACACAAACCTGATGCTGTGCTCATAAGTTAAAGGTAGATGCCAGGTTGATGGATCAAAGGGGTATTTCGACGCAAGGTACAGGTCGCTCAAATGAAGGTAGACACAAGTTACAGGTAGGCTACAGTTAGGTGGACACAAGTAACAGGTAGGCTACAGGTAGGTAGACACAAGTTACAGGTAGGCTACAGGTAAGTAGACACCAGTTACAGGTAGGCTACAGGTAAGTAGACACAAGTTACAGGTAGGCTACAGGTAGGTTCAGGTAGGCTACAGGTAGGTGGACACAAGTAACAGGTAGGCAAGGGTAGGTGGACATAAGTTACAGGAAGCTACGGGTAGGTGGACACAAGTTACAGGTAGGCTACAGGTAGGCAGACACAAGTTACAGGTAGGCTACAGGTAAGTAGACGCCAGTTACAAGTAGGCTCCAGGTAAGTAGACACAAGTTACAGGTAGGCTACGGGTAGGTGGACACACGTTCAGGTAGGCTACAGGTAGGTGGACACAAGTTACAGGTAGGCTACAGGTAGGTTCAGGTAGGCTACAGGTAGGTGGACATAAGTTACAGGTAGGCTACGGGTAGGTGGACACAAGTTACAGGTTGGCTACAGGTAGGTAGACACAAGTTACAGGTGGGCTACAGGTGGGTGGACACAAGTTACAGGTAGGCTACAGGTAGGTGGACACAAGTTACAGGTAGGCTACGGGTAGGTAGACACAAGTTACAGGTAGACTACAGGTAGGTTCAGGTAGGCTACGGGTAGATAGACACAAGTTACAGGTAGGCTACAGGTAGGTGGACACAAGTTACTGGTAGTCCAAATATTGGTAGGCAGAAGGTAGATAGATGACAGGTAGAAAGATGCGAGTTAAGGCTCGACGACTAGTATGTACACGGAGGTAGGTAGCACAAGCAAATGTTAAGCACTTTTATTACAAAATATAACGTAATTTTTTTAATCTGCCTCATAAACTATGCCCTAAATATGGGCCCCATGAAATGTCTCAACTCTATGTCCTGCCATAAAAAGTTTTAGTCCATGACCTCATTTCACTGCTCTGCCTCCATCTTCCCCCCTCCCCCTCACATTCGTGACCAGGCCCTTTGAGAGGCGCCAAGTTACAGTGACGCCAGAATTAGGCTTACATCATTAAAATACAATTAATGAACAAGGCTCAGATAATCATTTTATACAGGGTGTTGGGCAACAAGGGCATGTATTTTATAATTGTCACTAGACATGAAATAACCAAGCGACGCCTCTGACGATCCCATTGCGTTCTTGGCAGTATGTATCCTTTATAAGTGAGCCCGCGCCCCCATTCAATACCAACTCCCCCTCCCCCCCCCCGTCCCTCAAAATAATCGGCCATGATTGTTAATCAAATTCTTTCATTGCCCATTTAGAAACCCATCACACCGCCCCCGCGCGTAGTTCTGGCTTCGTTTGCCCAATAAATCTTGGTTGGCTGACCTCAGGAATGGCCGCGTGGTTAAAAACAACAACAACAATGTTTCAATCTTCTCATTTATTTAGTGATTTTGAATCTCAAGCTAAAGACACGTTCAGAGGCTGATCGATAGAATTCCCCTTGTATAAACCTCATCTTATGTAAAACATCACTTACATAATACGTCACTTACATCAAGCGTCAATTACATAATAAAAGGTCACTTACATAAAAATTTACTTACATAAACCTTCATATATTTAAAATTTATATTACTTTAAGCTCCACTAACGCACATCTTCATGTTTATTATCCTTGACATGCACAAACTCTTACTTTAAAAAAGTTTTCAGTAACAGAGGCCTTTACTAGTCTGAAACTAAATTTACCTGGGGCGTTTTTTTTTTACCTGTTATTTCAAAGGGCATGTGAAAAATATTAAAGAAAACCTGTGAAGTTTTAAAAACAAAACGTTAACAATTATACACATGCAGTTATAAAATGTTTCTTTCCAAAACAATACAGCAACAAAACCATATTTGCAACTTCTAAACTAGGACCAAGCACTAAACCAAGGACAACAGAACCCTTGTGTTAAGGGACACTAAAACAGCAGGAACCCATTTGTATGACTTATTTACTGATTGAGTCCTGTGAAAACAGTGACGAATCTTTGGTTTAACGCAAACCGATAATTTGACACCAGTTTTCAGAAAGGAAAAAAAAACAACGCATTTTTGGCAGGTTCTCTCGACCTCTCTTAGTAGAGAATAAAAAAGCCATCACGGGCGAACCTTTTAACCCCACATCCTTCTACGCCACCGAATCAATATATAACCTTTCTTTGTCTGGTTCTTAATGACGTAATAAAACACTCTAAAATCTCAAGCCAAAATTTTTGTAAATGAAAATCCCGATTGTAGCAAGTCACCTTAATTGTACGTTGGCCGCATGTTGATTAATTAAACCGAACTCACAACCTTACGGAACTGTATATATCTTTTATCTAGTTGTGGTTTTAAAAGGTAACTTTTGATGCTTTGTTCTTCTTCTTATATCGGGTATTTTTATTAAGTGGTTGTGCTTATCATTCTTCTATTCGTTTCTGTGTTGTTTTTTTAATCTTTAATTATTTTTTTACATAGTATAGGATGTACTATATTATTCAATTTGAATTTACATAACTGTGTTTATTTTATTGCAGAGATGACGGGTTTAGACGGAAAGTCTATTTGCGTAACAGTCTGTTAATAAGTTTTATTTATTTATTTTTTTGCTTTGATGACACACTTTGTGCATCTTTTTATTTTCTGTGTAATTTTGCATTTTTATTAGAATTTTAATGTTTATAGATTGTTGTTATGACCAGGCAACCCATTTCACGACCGAATAATGACGGGAAGAAAAGAATATGTATGACCTAAGAAAACATTGATAAACTAGGACACAATAAAAAAAAGAGCTGAAAGATTTATTACTGGAGAATATTCAAAATTCACAAGAGTAACGCCTTTAGTTAAATCATTAAACCTTGAAACACCAGAGGATAGAAGAACCAAGAGTAAATTAGTAATTATACATAAGGCAATTAATTCTAATTTAGAAATACAACACAAAGATAACTTAATACAACCCTCAAATAGACATAAAGATAAAAACAACTTTCTTATTCCGTATGCAAGAACAAACTCATACAAGTTTTCTTTCTTCCCGTCCAGAATTCGGGCGTGGATGGGTTGCCTGAAGAAACCAGGAAAGCTTACACTTTATCATCATTAAAAACTCTTATAAGAATGCAGGACTAAACAAAAACCATAGATAAACGTAGGACGCAATAATCTTGTATCTCGGTTATAGAAGTAGCCATTTCATCTGTAAAATAGAGTTAGCTATTGGATCTGGAATATAGAGGTAGCCATTGGACCTGGGATCTAGAGGTAGCCATTGGATCTGGGTTATAGAAGTAGCTATTGGATCTGGGTTATAGAGGTAGCTATTGGATCTGGGTTATAGAGGTAGCCATTGAATGGAATCATAACTTAGCTCAGATTAACACAATCCAATACAAAATTATTTTATCCTCCAGCAATCTGCTAATTAAAGCTTGATCACACAAAACAAAAAAACAGTCTCCATCCATTTGTTCAACGGTATCCCGGATTTTGTTTTTCTCTGACAATTTCATTATTCTCTTGTTTCTAATGGGATTAAAGGCAGACATTCATTAACATTAATAAAATTCGTTCTTAAAATTTTTAGCACGAAAAATTCGTTCAAAGCTAGAAAACTTAAGAACACCCAGGATGTGCTTGAGGTAAAATTTGATGCAAAGATTTCACTCACCGCTGATTGCAATGGTTGTACAGTTATTATGACTGTAGGGCTCACTTTCAACCGGTAAATTTATAGAGTTAAAATTATTTTAAAGACAAGAACGGGTATAAAAATGTCCACTGTTATTAAAATTACATAAGTTAAACCTAGTATAAATATAATTCTACTAATGATACTATTCACCACCTAAATGCCGAAAGAGTTTTTTTTCAAGAAACCCAAAAATAGATTTCTTTGTGGCAGATAGTGAGGTTTCAAAGACGAAATAATTTAAAATATCTGTCATATTTCAGTCCAAGCCATTTTTAAGGAAATACACTTAAAAACATATTCTTAAAAATATTTATATTAGTTTTATCATTAAAATTAAATGAGGAAGAGTCAATGATTTGATCATTTTTCGTTCTCCTTATCAACGTGAAAAAACGTAATCAGGAAACGTATAAAACAACAACAGATTAAAACTGTCATATAAAACATAAACAAAAAGTTCAGAAAGTATACTTCGAATTTGAGTCATCTGAAGACTACAGCCTGGTAAACAACGTTGAAGAGCTTGGCTCGTTAAATTCAGAGGCTCACTAACAGTTTGCATTCCGATTGATATTAAAACAAAGAGTTATAAAAGATTGCTGAATAAACCCAGCAATCAAATTAAATGCTGGACAGACCCGATTTATTGAAACATTAACGACATCGGTTTAGTGAGTTCGCACGATTAAACCCACGTATTCCATAGTCTCAGAACCACTTATTTTTCGAATACTTCCCTTGTTGACTTTTCGTGTTTTTTTTCCGGTAAAGTGAATTACATCGTACTGGGCGTGGTTTATGACATTATGTGGTCTCCGTGATGAGCTTGGGATTACGTTTCACTACTCATCACATCCGGGGGGGGGGGGGGTTTCTCATTAGGTATTGTAATACAAGACTTCCAGTGATGGTTTCCCCTTGTTGGTTTTCTCTGGTCCCTGTGAAAGAGTTGTTAGGTGTGGGGTGTTTGGAGACGCAAATGTAGGAGGCAGTGTAGGGCCCAGTGGGGACCTGTTAGTTTCTCGGTGGAATCAGAGTCACCTTGTAGTATGTTAGTACCTGGTGGAATCTGAGTATGTTAGTACCTGGTGGAATCTGAGTATGTTAGTACCTGGTGGAATCTGAGTATGTTAGTACCTGGTGGAATCTGAGTATGTTAGTACCTGGTGGAATCTGACTATGTTAGTACCTGGTGGAATATGAGTATGTTAGTACCTGGTGGAATCTGAGTCACCTTGTAGTATGTTAGTACCTGGTGGAATCTGATTATGTTAGTACCTGGTGGAATCTGAGTATGTTAGTACCTGGTTGAATCTGAGTATGTTAGTACCTGGTGGAATCAGAGTCACCTTGTAGTATGTTAGTACCTGTTGGAATCTGAGTATGTTAGTACCTGGTGGAATCTGAGTCACCTTGTAGTATGTTAGTACCTGGAGGAATCTGATTATGTTAGTACCTGGTGGAATCTGAGTATGTTAGTACCTGGTGGAATCTGAGTATGTTAGTACCTGGTGGAATCTGAGTCACCTTGTAGTATGTTAGTACCTGGTGGAATCTGAGTATGTTAGTACCTAGTGGTATCTGAGTATGTTAGTACCTAGTGGTATCTGAGTATGTTAGTACCTGGTGGAATCTGAGTCACCTTGTAGTATGCTAGCACCTGGTGGAATCTGAGTATGTTAGTACCTGGTTCAATCTGAGTCACCTTGTAGCATGTTAGTACCTGGTGGAATCTGAGTATGTTAGTAACTGGTGGAATCTGAGTATGTTAGTACCTGGTGGAATCTGAGTATGTTAGTACCTTGTGGAATCTGAGTCACCTTGTAGTATGTTAGTACCTGGTGGAATCTGTGTCACCTTGTGGTATGTTAGTACCTGGTGGAATCTGAGTATATTAGTTCCTAGTGGAATCAGAGTCACCTTGTAGTATGTTAGTACCTTGTGGAATCTGAGTCACCTTGTAGTATGTTAGTACCTTGTGGAATCTGAGTCACCTTGTAGTATGTTAGTACCTGGTGGAATCTGAGTCACCTTGTAGTATATGAGTACCTTGTGGAATCTGAGTCACCTTGTAGTATGTTAGTACCTGGTGGAATCTGAGTATATTAGTTCCTAGTGGAATCAGAGTCACCTTGTAGTATGTTAGTACCTGGTTGAATCTGAGTATGTTAGTACCTTGTGGAATCTGAGTCACCTTGTAGTATGTTAGTACCTTGTGGAATCTGAGTCACCTTGTAGTATATGAGTACCTTGTGGAATCTGAGTCACCTTGTAGTATGTTAGTACTTTGTGGAATCTGAGTCACCTTGTAGTATGTTAGTACCTTGTGGAATCTGAGTCACCCTGTAGTATATGAGTACCTTGTGGAATCTGAGTCACCGTGTAGTATGTTAGTACCTGGTGGAATCTGTGTCACCTTGTAGTATGTTAGTACCTGGTAGAATCTGTGTCACCTTGTAGTATGTTAGTACCTTATAGAATATGTGTCACCTTGCAGTATGTTAGTACCTGGTGGAATCTGAGTCCCCTTGTAGTGAACAAAATGGGGGTGAGGCTGCAATCAGGCTAATAAATAATTAAATGGAAAAGACCTAAACAGAGTAAGGGTTAACATGACAGGACGTAACAACACAGCGAATGTTTCGGCAAAGAGCCTCTTTGCCGAAAAATTCGGTGTTGTATTACGTCCTGTCAGGCTAACTCTTACTGAGTCACTTGTAGTACTATGTTAGTACTAGTGGGATTAGACTCATCTTGAAGTCTGTTCGTACCTGGTAAATTCTGACCACCTGGCCAAATTTCACTCACTCTGATGTTAGATTGAGGTTTCAGGTGGTCAAAGGTTTAAAAATGATTTTAATGTTACCCCCTTTCGTTGAGTTTTTTTTATAGTATTGTTTGTATTTCTTTTCTGAATTCGGATACAGTTATAAAGTTTTAAAGATCGGCAATTGTATCCCTTTTAAAAAAAATCATGTTAAGCCTGGTACCTATTGGAATTCAGGACGTGTTAGCGCATTTTCGTATTATGTATCAGTACTTATGTTAGATATCAGAATTATGTAGTTATCAGTAATTGTGTTTAGATTTTAGACATATTTTTATGAATTTTCTTGTGTAATGAATATACCTGACATTTTTTTTATTTAAAGTCATTTCTTTACATTTAAAAAAAAAATATTTTCTCTTTAATCCAACTACAAGTCACCACAAATGATGACGTAAAACTCTCTAAACTTTTACACATATTCTAATGACGTTAACTAAAAAAAAAAAAACTAATTCTTTTGCACCCTTTCGCACCACTCTTCAATGCTTGAAGAATTATGCATTCGACTTCCGGCAATGGCGGCCGTTCCCTGCGCTAGTGTTACCTCTCGATTCGAAATATTTTTTTGTAGTTTTAACGGGGTTTTTAAACGGATCGAGTAACTGAGTGTTGATGCACAAATGGCAGGTCAGGGCATACAAAAAACATATATACACCATGGGTCTAGGACTTATGGATGCTGTGATCAAGGGTGATGACGGACGGACGGACGGACGGACAAAACGGGTACAATAGCGATTTCGACATCTCGAAAATGCGCTAAAAATCTCTCTTTATTTATAGCCCTACAGTTAGTTTTAATATTTTTTGTTTTTGTACGCTAAATGTTAAAAGAGAAACAAGGGAAGACAAATAAGAATAAATGATGGAATGCGTTCAAGATTGTGGGAGGTGACAACAGAAGTTAATTGTCTGCATTTAAAGAAAAAAATAAATAAATAAAAAATTGAAGAATATTCTTACTTAAAATCAGTTTTATTTCCAAACATTCTCTAAAAATTTTCAGATTATATTACTTAATACCACGTATAATTGAAATAATTTAAGAATTTCAGCTAATTTGAGTATTTATTATTATACATAAATTTCAGATTATATTACTTAAAAGCACGTATAAATGAAATAATTTCAGAATCTCAGCTAATTTGAGTATTTATTATTATACTAGGGGTTGTAGGGCGCCTACGGCGCTCACTCTTTTTTTTTTTCAAAAGCCCAAATAACTTATCCTTGTTTCATGAATACGCAATATTAAACTTCATGAAATGTATACAAAATATATGGGTATTTACAAAACGTACAAGAGTAAAACAGTATACTTATAATATTTTTATTGATTAAAAAAAGGATTAAAATTGTGGCTAGTATGAAAGAGGTCACCCACTTCTGCTCCCAAGCAATTAGAAAGATGTATATAAGAGTATTAGAAAGATGTATATGAGGGTATTAGCAAGAAGCGCTTCGCTGAGTGCGCTCACTAAAATGTCCGGATTATCCTCAGTAAAGAGCGATTTAAAATATACAACACAGTGGGGGGAGGGGGGCTGTGGTCTTATTGATTATGACGATGTGAGAATTCTTCTATCTTACGATCGAGTGCTGCACAGTCAGACAGAGGTAAGAGAAGTATATATGTTTTCATTGTGTGTGTGTGTGTGTGTGTGTGTGTGTGTGTGTGTGTGTGTGTGTGTGTGTATGTGTGTGTGTGTGTCAGACAGAGGTCAGAGAAATATATATGCTTTCATTGTGTATGTATGTGTCGGACAGAGTTCAGAGAAGTATATATGCTTTCATTGTGTATGTATGTGTCGGACAGAGGTCAGAGAAGTATATATGCTTTCATTGTGTATGTATGTGTCGGACAGAGGTCAGAGAAATATATATGCTTTCATTGTGTGTGTATCTGTCGGACAGAGGTCAGAGAAGTATATATGCTTTCATTGTGTATGTATGTGTTGGACAGAGGTAAGAGAAGTATATATGTTTTCATTGTGTGTATGTGTGTGTGTGTGTGTGTGTGTGTGTCAGACAGAGGTCAGAGAAGTATATATGCTTTCATAGTGTGGGCATGTGTCGGACAGAGGTCAGAGAAATACATATGCTTTCATTGTGTATGTATGTATCGGACAGAGGTCAGAGAAGTATATATGCTTTCATTGTGT
>MUZC01000076.1:1157637-1185059 GCA_002072015.1 Radix auricularia | reverse complement strand
GTATTTTTTGGGTTAAGTTCAAGGAAATGTTCTATATGGGCATCTTGTGATGGCGTTTTGTTGTGTTAGTTTCAAGGAAATCACTTATTTGGGCATCTTTTGATAGTGTTTTGTTGTCTTAGTTTCAAGGATGTGACATATAGGGGCATCTTGTGGTGGCGTTTTGTTGTGTTAGAATCAAGAACGTGACTTATTAGGGCATCTTGCGATGGTGTTTTGTTGTGTTAGTTTCAAGGAAATTACTTATATGGGCATCTTGTGATGGTTGTTTTTTAAACTTGATCGGGGGACGAGAAGTCTCAACAAACAACATCAACATTTACACCCATTTATAAATAGGTGTAGAAAATTATAAATAACAATGAATTCTTTTTGAATTGACAAATCCTTTCCCTTTGAACCTGATGGGTTAAGTATGTTGTTTCAGGGACTAATATCAAATGCTAAGCTTCATTTAGTTTATCATCATCTATCTATCCGTCGGTGACTTAACATTTTCCTATCTAAATAATGTTAGACTTTTTTTTTTACTGAAATGGTCATTACATCGGCCACTTTACAACTGCCGGAACGCAACAAACTATAAATAATCTCTAACCCCATCTTCTCTGATAAAAAATTCCAAAGACGACAGTTTTATGATTTCGGGTAGAGTAGGTCGCAGGAAAATGGTGCTAATTATTTACAACTCTAAGATAATTACAGGTCTGATGGTACCGATTAAAGGAAGAATTGACCTTGACCTCTGACCTATACACACAGGGTGTGGGGAATGTAGGGGGATACTTTAGACCTCAGGTGTTAACCAAATTATAGGCTGATGTTTGGTAAATCTGTCAAATGTTTTGTAAGAAACTACGGTGTTCAAGATTCAGATTTTTCAAATCTTTTGTTTATTTAAATTATTTTACATCATGGTTCTCAGTATTTTTGTAGATTATATTTTACATTTTTATGCTGAGTTTTTATGTTGTAAACAGGTGGTTAATTTTTTTTTAATAACTGTAAATTATCAAAAATACATATCAATAGGAGAGTACTAGCTACATATTTAATTGCTAAAAATTGAATCGGAAGAAATGATAGGAAATCAACTTTGAATTATTTTATCATTTGCGAGCCAAATAAAAATGTGAACATTATTTGGTAGCGAAATTTGTATACATTAAATTCTTTTCACTAAATATCAACATGTGTTGACACATTCTGCTGATCATCAACTTTTTAAAACACGTTTAGGCCTGTTTGAATTCTAAGTATTAAGGCAAGAGCAGAAAAGCTAAACCTAAATAAAGCAGAGACTACATTGAAACAAAGATACTGAATGCATCACGTGTGTTTCCCTACTTGTCTAAATTTCAGAAACCGAAATGTTAAAAATTGTTTTGAAATATATTCAATATTGCTCTTTGGGTGACCCACTGAGATCTAACAACGTATAACATGACTTTTACCACTGACATTCAAATAGCGCCTTCAAAACGTGTATGCAAAGCGAATAAGGCGCCCTTAATAAAAATCATGTGCTATATATGTGTGTATATATATATATTTATATATATGTGTGTGTGTGTGTGTGTGTGTGTGTGTGTGTGTGTGTGTTTGGACTGCCGAAAATAACCATTAACCCATTTCAGCTCAGGGGTATACATATGTGGCACACCTAAAAGCACGATGTGTTTACAAGCCTGAACACTTGTATTGTGGATGCACACCGAGCCTACAACATCATGTTCATATGAGTACAGCCCCATATGTGTAGAGACAAGCCTGAACACTTGTATTGTGGATGCACACCGAGCCTACAACATCATGTTCATATGAGTACAGCCCCATATGTGTAGAGACAAGCCTAAGCAATTGTATTGTGGATGCACACCGAACCTAATACATCATGCTCTAATGATTACAGCCCTGCAAACCTCAAACTCTGAGCTCTACTTTCCTTTTGAAAAAAAGTGTCATTTCTTTCTGCCAAAAAAATGACTTCTAGTATAAATATATATATATATATATTACAAATTTCTTTGACAAATATGTTCTTCTTGTAAGTGTAAATATTGAACAAGGAATAAACTGACAACTGTAGTTAACTGTCATTTATGTCTAATCCATTGTTTTTGCTGCATCCCAGTTTGTAATTGCTGAGCCATATATGGCACGCTGAGCTATTGCAGGAACATTTTTTATTTGTACACATATTTTATGAATATAGAATTTCTTGTACTTGTATTTTCCAAGTTCATTTTATGTTTCATATTTTAGATCCCTGATTATGCATGACATATTAGCTATAAACGTTCATTCCACATAATATATATATTTTGATAATCTCTTTATTTCATTTGAACTCCTCAAAGAACGAAAGGATAGAAATCTTGAAGATGTGCTGGAGAAAGATGTAAATGTAATGAAATGATTTTTTCAATCAGTGTAGCAGATATAATGTAGATCTCTCTTTGGCATGTAATCTTTCATTTTATACCAAATTAAGATGATGTAAGTTCTGATCAATAATTCATTTTTTCTTTACATATTTTACAAGTATGTCAAACTTGAAAAACTTGAAAAACTATATAATAAAATACAATTTGATATTAATTAGGAATGTAGTAGCCCACTCTATGGTCCAAAGTTTTGTTTTAGTTTCGTAAAATTTGACAGACTTTGGCATAATATTGCTAAAATTATTTCGAGCTTATAAATAAGTAATATATATATGCTGCTTANTACATATAATGTTTATCCAACTATTATTTTAAAATTGCTGCTTCCTATCCCCCACCAATCTGGAACTGACAGTAGGGATGTGACGGAGCTGAGGAAAGTCCGCATTTGCCGGATTCGGATTTGGCAAATATAAATCCGTCGGATTCGAATGCGGATGCGGATTTGGTCAACACTTGGCTAAAAAGGGGAGTATACCAAGGTGTCAGTCCCGTGCCCCCCATAAGAAAAATGATTTTTAATCACAAAAATAAGTAATTCAAAAGCAATGCATATTGCAGTTTTAAAAGATAAATAAATTTAATGAATTTAATTCCACCAAAGTAATATGAACCTAAATTTTTTTTAAAAAAACGCTTAATATCAAGTAAAAACAAAACAAAACAATTTGACACACAACATTTAGCGAAATTAAAAACTAAGTTCTTTAAATTGGAGAGTTATGAGAGCATGAAACAAAATTAAAGACACTGTTTATTGTCACATTCACATGAAGCCTCAGTACTTGAAATTAATTAATGACAGATTCAACTTCAAGAACACCAGTTTCTCTGCATTGTCTGGCAGTAGTCTGCTGCGACGGTAATGTATTCCGAGGTATAGAAAACTCGGATGAAAACAATTTCGTGAGAGGGGTGTATCTAAAAACGTTCGTGATTAAAAACGAAATCTAATCTATGGACAGCTGAGTAAGGGTCTAGGAGTCTAGGAATTTAGTTTTATCTGTTTTCTTTATTTCGGGTTTTCGAAAGTCTCTAGGTTTTTTAATTTTAGTTACGATTTCTACGGCCGTGTTTCATCTGAAAACGGCAATTTTTCAAATTCGAATCCGAAGGATTTTTAAATTTTTTTAAAATCCGTCGGATTCGAATTTACTCAAAAAACGTCGAAGTTCGAATGTCGTCGGATTCGAATTCGAACTTCGTCACATCCCTAGTTGACAGGCAGACATAGGATGGCAGACAGTTCAATCGTTAATTTAAAGGATATGCGCTTTCTTACTATTTCTGTATGCACCGGATGCAGTGTTCGGGCGTACACAAATAACATGGAAGGCTAAGATTGTCATACGCTCCAACACAAGGCTATCTTCATTAGCCGACCCTACTGACCTCGACCGTTTGTACATCCCTTTGGGAAGAACAAATTGATTATGAATGTTGACGATTTATGTTTTTTACGACCTGCTTGGAGCTACCATAAACAAGAAAAAAAATTGAAATGTTATCAAATTAACCTCTTTTTTAAAACAAAATCCGTTAACCCCTAAATGAAAACTCTAAATACCACCGTAAAACAATGTTTTAAATTTTTTAGTTTCTTCTAGAGTAACATGAGACATATGGCAATGATGTTTTCAAAAGGACACACAAATTCTGTGTATTTCCTGTAGAGCAGGGGTCTCCAAAATACGGCCCGCGGGCCAGATGTGGCCCGAAATCCGGCCCCTGGAGACCTTTTAATCTTAAAAACATAATATTTTTACTTGTAGTTTACCACAAAACTTAGTAGTTGGGACTTAGATATCGGCCCCCAAACCTCTGTTAGAGAGTTAATTCGCCCTTCGGCAGATAGTTTGGAGACCCCTGGTGTAGAGGAAATATCTAAGTTTTAATCTGATCAAACATTAATTCAAAAATAAATAAACAAACAAACAAACAAACAATAATGTTCGATTATAAACGGTAAATTAATCACGCATCACGTTGAACATTTCGGACAATGTCGTTTTAACTACATGACATCTGAGAACAAAATCGTGACATCTAGATGACATCTGTGAACAATGTCGTGTTATCTAGATGAGATCTGCTGACAACATCGTGACATCTACATGACATCTGCCAACAATGTCGTGTCATCTAGATGGCATCTGCAGACCATGTCGAGCAGAAGTCAATGATGTTTACTACAAGTTGTCGAGGGAAGTCAATAAAGTCAACCCGAATACTGATGTAAAAACCTTAAACCTCGGTAGAATAAACATTTAGCTATAAAATAAACAAAAGGTAGTGAAATTTATTTGAAGGATGAAGATGTGATTAGATAAAAGATACTCTACTAATCTGCGATACATAAAATTTTTAAAAGGCTGATGGATTTTTATTAAAGAACATCTCACACATTTAATAATTTAAGATGTTAGCACAACAAAAACACCCACAAAATGAGACAAACACAGACACACACACACACTAAGAGACAGTACTGATACAACACTGCCTAGCAGCTAAAACACGACCTCGCAAGGCGGGTACAAAAGGCGCACCAATAAATGGACCAGGCTTTGATCACTATGGAGTCTTTGAATTTGAACGCTGTAATCTTTCTTCAACGCTGGGGGAAGGAAAGGTGGAGAGACGTCAGCAAGGTTTTTCATCGCTGTTAAAGTTTCTGTTTTCTCTGACAATAGAAGGGCTAATCTGAGCCAGGTCTTGCTCATCAATCTAGGGCGTTCAGTTCAAGGTAGCATCATTTTCTGTACAACATTAAAGGTATAATCGATTTCAGTAAAGTTAAATGTAGAATCGATTTCTGTAAAGTAAAATGTGGGATCGTTTTCTGTGCAGGAAAAGGTAGAATCGAATTCAACAAATTAAAATGTGTCTTCGTTTTCAGTAAAGTAAAAGGTAGAATCGTGTTCAGTAAAGTAAAAGGTAAAATCGTTTTCAGTAAAGTAAAAGGCAAAATCGTTTTCAGTAAAGTAAGAGGTAGAATCGTTTTCAAGGAAGTTAAAGGAACCTTGTTTTTCGAACACTATGTACTTTATTATTTTTTTTTACAGTATAAGGTCCAACTCTTTAAAATAAAAAATACAGCAGAATGAGCATTGTTTTTCATTCTCGGCAAGGTAGCATGTTATTTTCAGTATAGCGCTATGTGGCTAGTCGATGTCCTGCCGCTGACAGAATATTCTCACAGAGACTGGCTTCTGAATTTATGAATAAGCCATATGCATATGATAGTTCTATCCTTTATTTGACAATACCAATTCTATCCTTTATTTGACAATACCAATTCGAAATCACATTGAGAACATTTATAGGCCATTGAATTTATATTATAAACAAAACTCAAAACTTTGAAAATCTAAAGGATCCGTACAAAATGTTTTTTTTAATACAAAAAGACGTATTG
This sequence comes from Radix auricularia, assembly GCA_002072015.1. Classification (NCBI taxonomy): domain Eukaryota; kingdom Metazoa; phylum Mollusca; class Gastropoda; family Lymnaeidae; genus Radix; species Radix auricularia. The sequence goes on along the minus strand of MUZC01000076.1, from coordinate 1,179,194 downwards.
AGTGAATGTGATAAACACCTACATCTAAACATTATTTTTTCGGAGACAATGATAAAGCAAGTTTACCGACAATAGCACAATGTGTATTTGTCCTCTTCTTTCTTTCAGTTTTCCAAATAGTTTAATCGCGATTTTTAATATTTTGAAATATGTGTTTACCTGTCTTGAGAAAATGATGATGGTGGGTATAGAGAGATGGAGCTAAAGAAGGAGGATACGAAAGATCACCGGAAATTAACTGAGATATTTTCGATTAAATAAGGATTAGCGAGTTGATGAGATGTTAGGAAAAACAGGGACAGAGAGAGAGAGAGAGAGACAGAGAGAGAGACAGAGAGAGAGAGAGAGAGAGAGAGAGCGATAAAGTGAAACAGAGTTCAGCCTTTTCTGACCAAATGTTCTGCTCAGCTCACCCCTCCCCTCAACTCTAAACACTGGAACGTATTTCGTATCCACCCGCTCATTATCTTCTGCTTCTTATTTTTTTTTCTTTTAATTCTTCAATCTTTCCTTCCCAATTTTCGTCACTGGCGCCCTTAGAAAAAGCCCTCGGAACACACGAGTACTAATCAACGGCTAATAGACGAGAGAATCCGAAAAGACAGGAAGCGGGTCTCTGAAGCATGTCTGAGCTTGGAGTGAGGGCCGAGGGTTCTTCCCTTGACCACTGGCCACACCTCACTCTTGACGAGAACGACTGGCCTAATTAAGGTTGGGGAGAAAACGGGATGGGGGAGGGCTTTCCCACCACACCCCGTCCACAACGAGCTTTGTTTAGACACCAAAGTGGTCGTGTGATGCTGTTGGCAGACGTGGAGCTGTGGCGTGATGACATATGGAAGGTTTCCCTGTCCTGAGACTCCTTGCCAATTAGAGATAATCGTTTTAACGGGGACGCGAGAACCAACGTTGGAGCACAATTTTTGTATTGGGAATGATAGGGAGGTGGGGTTAAGATACAAATAGATTCTTGCACAGGTTCGTGCGCATATTCCAAGTCTCTTTTTACAGGAACATTGATTGTGTTAATATTCGTAACAGTTTTGTTTTCTTCATTTCTTCTTTATCAATGGTTCGTATTGATTTTTGTGTGTGTCCCATTACCTCGTGGTCGTTGGGGGTTCTAATGTTTCCAAGTAGAACTTTCTCGGGGCTTGGTAGACCTTGGCGGCGCCCATCTCCTCTCCAGATCAGCGGATGGACTTTTTTAGCGATAGTCAATCATCCACATCTTTATTGTGGCTTTAGCGTTGGCTGGATCCCACACCCCTCAGCTTGTGAGGCGAGCGCACTTTTAACTTCACTATCCAGCCGTATATCTAAATATATATAGTAGGGCTGCGGAAATTACCGATTAATTTCTCGATTAATCGGTAAAATTTTTATCGATTAAAATTATTTTAATCGATAAAATAGTGATTAAAATTAAAGAAAGGTTTTAAAAAATTCGATTTATTAACAAATAATTAATAATTAATTATAGTTAGTTTTTTTTTACGTACAAACTTCTCCATTTAAAAAAAAGATTTTGAAAGAGTAAACTTTAGAATAACCTGTTTGATAAGGACAATGATATAAAAAAAACATTGTCTTTAATTAATTAACAATAACAAAATTTAAACTCATTGACATTATATTGAACTACTTATATTTAAATATATCTCCTTACAAAATTATATATTTTTAAACTTAAATTAAATTACATACTTAAGTTATTTGCATTTTTAAAAATGCCACAAAAGGGCACAAAATGTGCAGAAAATAATAGGGTAAAAAAATAATTACATGTAGATCTATTGGTTCTTAGAAAGACAATGATAACTTTTGAACCACTTGAAATAAAAATATGATCTTTATGTATTTGTTAATTATCCAATTTCTCTATAGCTGTAATAATTTTATATTTTAAAATTAATTTGAAATTTTCATCCAAGTGCCTAAACTTTAATACGTTTTGTAACTTATTTTTATTGCTTTAAATATGTTTTAAAAATATCTCAGTAACAAAATAATCACTTGCCTGTTTTTATTACTTCACGTGAAATTTTCAGTTTATGACGTCATAAATGTTTATTTTTAGCTTTAACAAAATTATCGATTAATTAATCGGTAATTTTTCAAAAGTTAACGATTAAATTTAATTTAATCGATAACAGCCCTAATATATAGTTCTCATCATGGTCCCACCATGCCGGCCACCAAGCACGTAACAAGTAGCAAGCTGTCTGACCCCACCGACCAATCAGATTGCAAGAAAAGGTAGTGCACAGCGGGTGGGGAGGGGGGGGGTCATTGAGACAAACAAATCGTTGAATTGAGGTCAATTACTATGTTCTTTCAGAAAAACAAAATTACATGTATTTCGTAGAGTAGTGGTTATTACATCCGCCTATGACGCGAAGGTCGCAGGTTCAGTCCCCAGCTTAGACATTACTTTTTTAATTTCTTAAAATATTTGTGTTTGTGTCCGTTCATTTCCCACTTTCTTTTCGATCATGACTACGCAACACCATAACAAGCACAAGACGAGTGGAAATAAGCTTGACGAATGCCCTTTATCAGTTTATGCCAATTAGTTTATGGTTGGCAACCTAGGGTTGTGCAGGTTGGGGGATGGGAAGTGGCTAACCACACTGCACATGTTTCCAGATAAACATTGCGTCGCAGTTATCCCCATATCTGAGGTTGTTCTGATTTCACCGTGATGTAGTTTGTGTCTGTTCACCCCCTACTTTTTTTGTACTATATATGAGCAAATCTGCGGCGTATGCTATGCCGCGGGCATCTAGTATTTCATAATTTATGAAAACGGCATTTCATGCCTTTACTATCATTTATGTCTGGTACATAATACTATAGTAGAAATGTACATACCCAAAGTAAATGAGCTGGAAAGTGAAGAAAAAAAATCACTTGGTTAGGAAAATATATTTTGTATTCTATTGGAAGATTACCAGAAAAGGAATTTCCTTTAAAACTTAGCTATAGATCAAGTCCACATTTATGAGATATTCTTTCGCACCTACGCCTTCGTTATAAAATAAACAGCTTCCGATTTGCAGGAAATTGTTCTACCATCTAAGTCCATGCTACTCTACCATCTTACTCTGGAATACTTTACCATCTCTGTCCGGGCTACTCTACCATCTCAGTCTGGGCTACTCTACCATCTCAGTCCGTGCTACTCTACCATCTCAGTCTGGGCTACTCTACCATCTCAGTCCGTGCTACTCTACCATCTCAGTCTGGGCTACTCTACCATTTCTGTGCGGGCTACTCTACCATCTCTGTCCGGGCTACTCTACCATCTCAGTACTGGCTACTCTACCATCTTATTCCGGGCAAATCTACCATCTCTGTCAGGGCTACTATGTCATCTCAGTACGGGCTATTCTACCATCTCACTACTGGCTACTCTACCATCATCTCTCTAATCTGGTCAAGATTCCATTCACGCAACGGCTGGACTCAAGTGAGGAACGTATTCTAGTTTACACGAAATCAATGCAGAACTGGACGGGAAAGGGAAAATTGAATAAAAACCCTCGCCACTTACTCCGCTCGTCCATTCGCCATCTTGACTGTCCAGGACCACTTTTCAAATGTCTGTCTGAGATTCACACATCGTCTGCTCTGTGGCGTTAACGCAGACAGACGATCTATAGACATATTGACTATAAGCCAGAATCAAGTTGTGTCTTGTAGTCTTTGGGCATCGAAGATTTTTTTATATACATATAGTTATGTCGAACCGTTTTGACGCCCGAATCCCGTGGAGGGAATTTGGTCAGACGACATAAATTCAATTAATTCTAAAAGTGTCGGAACGGTTTTCTCCCTTTTACCAAAATTTTGTCCTGTAAGCTCTTCATGGGTTTAACGGATCAAAATTTAATTAACCAAATTATTTTTTTTAAATAATTTAAAACAAAACAAAAAAACGAATAAAATATGTTTGGGGAAAAAATTTCAGACGATCAAAGTCAGGGGAAATAAGCTACTTGGCTTTGTTATTTATTTTAAAAAATAATAACTAAATTCCAAATTGGAAAATATTCATATTTTTTTTCTTTTTTAATGTACCTTTAGAGGAAATAATTGGATCAAGAAAGCTCAAATAAAATAAATGTAATATTTATTGCAGCAAAAAAATGGAAATAAACTATTTTTAAAATCAATGGTAACAAATTCTTAATATTTACAATAAAAAGTCACTTGTATGACGTTATGCTTAATGTCATTATTTTCAGTAACAAACGCTTAGTAGTTGCAGTATAAATTATAGCATCAGAGAAAAAAAAATTAATAAAATAATAAAAATTACAGAATATATACACATTTTCTCGCCAAGACTAATTACTTGCACCTCTAGTTACAATTAACTTGGAACATTTGATACCAGCATATTTTTAAATTATTAACCCTTTTGCATGCCAGATAATAAAGATCGTTAAAGCTTAAGCTGGCTGATTACAGAAATTGTTAAACTTGCATTCAAGGTTTAAGGTTCATGTAGATCAGGCGATTTAGAAAAACTCGCTGAAATAAATACTTTTGATTAGACAAAATATCATGCATATTTGTTTGAGATTGTGAAAGCGGGGGCTAGTTGTTATCATAAATGTTCATCAATGTTATTGAAAAATCGTCAAACCGTTATAAGTTAGACCACCAAGGAGTGTACAGAAAAATATATCAAAGGTCGGAGGATGTCCGGTGGTCCGTTGTGTGCCTAATCGATTGTCAGATTGTACGACCACTGGTCAGACTTCTGTATGATTGTTGGGTGCGTGAACGCTGGTCAATTTCTATCATTAGTCGGTGGACTCTATGATGTCCGTTGGTCATTCATCCGAGTGACCGGTAGTCGTGTGTTTTTTTTTTCAATCGAAGATAACCTCAATAATTGGCTGTCAAATCCGAATGACGCTTGTCTATTTTTGCTCGACGGTTGTACTTGTCAGTTTGACCAAACGCCTTCCACGAGTACCGGTCATTGTCTGATGGACAAAATTTCCTTTTAGGGTCATGACCGAGGTGGGGAGAGTTTGTCCTAAAATTTTATTTGAATTAACTTCGTTCAGACAAATTAAGTTTTCCCACATTTCCGTTATCGATTCAATCATCAGAGTGTGAAGGTAGTTAATAATAATTTCTTTCTAATCCCGGTACAGCATAGTCCATCGAAAATTATTTCTTCTCCTTGTAAAAAGACCATGAATTAATTATACCAAAACCTTCCTACCCATGTCTATTTTCGGGAACTGTTTAACTTCGTCTGATGATAATTCGATTGTCCCTAGTTCCTTGACCATAAATGGCTCCTTAACAGTGTTAGTTTAATCTTTTTCAGCAATAGTTTTTAAATGGGAGTTAATGAGAACTACACTTTTTTCTTTTCCGGTTCAATCTGTTGTAAATGTATACTTCCAGCAAACATTTGTATACACAGTCATGTTGTTAGTAGTGTTTGTCCTTTCTCAGACCAGAAAACCCCTCAGAACATTAATATTTTAATTGTATATTTTCGTAAAGCAATTTTTTCATCATTAATATTGAAGTAACACTACGTTGGCAATAAATAAAATAAAGCTGTAAGAATATTTTACCCACACAGCTGACTCTAATTAGCTTAGAATTAACAAAGATATATTGATATAAAGTTAAACAGAATCACAGGAAGTTATATTAATAAACTAGCAAATTACCCGCGCTTTGCAGCGTAAAATTAGTATTTCAGTTCGCATATAGAACCCGCGTAACACCAATTCAAGACCCCGTTATATTTCAGACTGGATCATGCTGGATATACAAAATATATTAATTGAAATCGTCTTGTCTGTCTTTGGTGGTCCCACGGAAAAACAAAAACAAGAAATTTAGTTGAAGAAATTTATTGTAGCAAAGTAAGCCCCACTCTTATTATCTCACGTTTCAAGAACCAATCACAGAAAGCAGAAAAACGTCTCAAGTCCAAGACAAAAATCCTAACAATTCTCTCATTTCAGCCAAAAATCTCTTCTGCTTTTTCTTTCAGCCAAGTAACTCTTCTGTCTTTTCTTTCAGCCAAGTAACTCTTCTGTCTTTTCTTTCAACCAAGTAACTCTTCTCTCTTTTCTTTCAGCCAAGTAACTCTTTTGTCTTTTCTTTCAGCCAAGTAACTCTTCTGTCATTTCTTTCAGCCAAGTAACTCTTTTGTCTTTTCTTTCAGCCAAGTAACTCTTCTGTCTTTTCTTTCAACCAAGTAGTAACTCTTCTGTCTTTTCTTTCAGCCAAGTAACTCTTTTGTCTTTTCTTTCAGCCAAGTAACGCTTCTGTCTTTTCTTTCAGCCAAATAACTCTTCTGTGTTTTATTTCTTTTGTTTGCTTTTATTTTATTTTTTTTACGTTTGTGAGCATTAATTATGCATTTATTTTAGCGGAATAAAACATTAGTATTACTTATATTTCTTATGTTTATTATTATTATTAAAAAATTTTATTTAAAAACACTACTCTCGTATTTCCAAAATTGTCAAAGAATAAAATGTCATTCACTTCTTTAAAATAAGCAAAGCTGAACTGAAGGTCAACAAAAGACAAATAAATATACAGAACAATAACAATAAAAAATGCCCATTCAATTTTCTTCTACGTGCTTGTTTTTTCGGAATTGATTCGAAACGAGGCAGTCAACTAGTGATCAAACATATCTCTCCTTGCTGGTAGAAATGTATTGATTGGTCGGCCAGATGATAAGGTCCGGCCAGGACAGTTCATCGCGATTGATAACACCGGGGACACCTAAAATACTCGACTCACTATGAGTTTAGACCGGATGTGACGTCGGTGATTGGACAAATTGTTTGCTATTTTGTCTTTCATTTCATCGGTGAGAGTGGTCGAACTTTGCCATTTAGTTTGGACCGGATAAAATGTGGTGGGGTGCGGTGGACGTGTGGGGGGGGAGTAGGAGGGTTGGAGGTGGAGAAGGGTCTCTGGTGGAGGGAGGAAGCACAACGATAAATTGTGGTAGAAACAATCCTAAAATGTCTTTACGAGTTTGGTGTTCTGTGGAGTTCACCGCTTGTGTCGTACAAAAAACAATGGGTGAAGCTGAGATGGCGCTTGTGTCGTACAAAAAACAATCAGCGCAGCTAAGATAGCAGACGAGAAACCTTGTGAACGAAAGAGTGTCTAATGTCTATGATCTGAACGAAGATTCTTCAATGTTTATATTTTTGCCATCAAACAATAAATAACGGTGATTTCATCGACTTGTCAATATTTCAATTAAAGAGAGAGAAAATGGCAGGTATAGTTGGCATGAGCTTGTTCTACTGGTGTTAGGATTTCAATCTTGCGTCTAAATATTGACAATGTGTTGTGTTTTAATTTATTTTAGTTTTATTTTATTTTTTGGTGGGATGACGCGGGAGGGCGGTACATGCACACAGCGGTATCACTAATGTATCACTAATGTAATTTAACTTACTTTAAAGATTTCTGGGAAAGAACGACAGACATACAGGCTATTTGTTAGCGATCATCTTCTTCCTATAGGGTCCTCTTTAGTGTAGCCTATCTATTGTTTCCAACTGTGTCACATAGCACTCTCTAGCAGAAATCCACGACTTGTCATGTTTTACTATGGCTGGTACTGATTAATTTTTTCATCAATCTGGAAAAATATTAATCGATTGATCGATCAATTTCGATTAATTATTTTTAAACGCATTTATAAATCCCGTTAAGTCACGATTCATTATTTCGCGAAATCGGTTAAATTACGGTGATTTCATGGCTCCCAAATTTTCTAACGTAACACAGCAAATTCGTTCTGCATTGCAAGAATGAAAAACTTTTTTACATATGCAGTTGTACTGTGGCACTCATGTACCTCGGCACCCATATACTTCGGCACATATGTACTTCGGCACACATGTACCTCGGCACACATGTACTGTGGCACACATGTACTTCGGCACACATGTACCTCGGCACACATGTACTGTGGCACACATGTACTTCGGCACACATGTACTGTGGCACACATGTACTTCGGCACACATGTACTGTGGCACACATGTACTTCGGCACCCGTGGATATGTATGTATCCACCCTCCTGCTTCACACTGTAGTAGGATGAAAGATCCTTCCACTGAAGTCGAAGCAATCAAAGTTTTAGAGTCGACTGACCAGAACCCTGAAAAAATTCCATAAATTCTATTATTGTGGAGGTATATAGACCTTGAAACGCTTGAAGAGTTAAAGTAAAGAATTCTTGTATTTTCCCTTGAGATCCAATAGTCACCCTGTTATGTGTGAAAAAATTATTATAAACAAAATTAGACAGATACACAGATTACTGTTTTATACATTAAAAAAATGTCTATTTGCGAGCTTACTGCACACAGGTCATACCGAGTGAAACAAAGTTAGATGAACTAATCAAGTTAAATGTCAAGTATATGCCCGTAAAATATTTTTACTTGGGTTCGTTTCTAATACTTGTGTTTCAATCGGAAAGTGTCGAGTCGCATAAAAGCCATAACCACACGACAGCCCTGTCCTTGTGGGACACAATGTTTGACTAGCTATTTAATCAGTGGACATAAAAAAGTATCATATACATTTAGGAGCTTTGGAATGCATGGCTGTGCGGCAAATTTCATTCCAAGTATTGCATTTAAAGAGCACTAGCCAATATTGCGGTCGTCGCTCGGTTTTCACTAAGATAAAGAAAAGTTTATATAAGTATCAATTAAGATGAATTATACTGGCAACCATTTGAACAGGGTCATCATCACCATGATCTCACTTTTTGAATAATAAAAAAAAAAGAAGAAAAAAAAAAGAATACATAAGCCTACAACCGTATAATAAGAAATTAATTTAGATATGGAAATATATGAATTTGCGAAATATTTTTTTTCAAAACTTTATACGGAAACACTCTTTAATCGTTTGAGAAATGTTAGAGTGACATAAAAAAAAAACATTTGCTAAAACTTTATAAACAAAATGATGGGTGAGACTGCAATCAGGCTTATAGAAAAGTAAATGGAAAAGACGCAAACAAGGTAAGGTTTAGCCTGACAGGGCGCTGTTTTGTTACGTCCTGTCAGGCTAACCCTTACCTTGTTTACGTCTTTTCCATTTACTAAAACTTTATAACTTTGGCCCTTCCTACAGTCTCAAAAAGGGAGACAAAATTCGGGTTTACAGTCTACCAAAATGGGAGTGAGACCTGCAATCAGGCTTGTAAACTAGTCAATGGAAAATCGGTAAACAGGGCTTGAGTTAGCCTGACAGGACGAAACAAAACAGCTAACGTTTCGGCAGTCTTCCTCAACGAACAAACAATACACAAATAAAACGAATAGAAAGAAATAAAAAAAAAATTAAAACCTATCTTCGGTGAAATCCAAAAATTGGGCATTTATTGACTTTTTGGATTTTACCGCAGCTAAGTTTTTATTTTTTAAATTTTCTTTTTGTTCGTTCTATTTGTGAATTGTTTGTTCGTAGAGGAATGGTCTTTGCAGAAAGGTTCGCTGTTTTGTTACGTCCTACAGTCTACCCACGTTAAAACATGAATGATAAGATGATGTCTACATCATTATTTTCAGATAATCTTTTGTAGCCCAAGCCTTATTGTGTGTCGATTACTTGTGTAGGAGAAATTGATTGCGCTTACACCACCCCACCGCTGACGCCGTGATGTAGAAATGAGAGGTTGATCTAAGATTGGAATTCACTAGCGAAGTTGATTGAGGGTGCTCAATAGAAATTATTGGATTTATAGAGCTTTGAATATAGTGTATCATCAATAGAAATAGACTAGCAGTCAGTATGTTGTATATCTAATGGGAATAGATTTATAAAATTCTCTATGTGGTTTATCCCCAGGGAAGGAAACATCTTTAGAGAAGTCCGTGTGACATCGTCAAATAATAGCAGTGAATTTATGTAGTCCAATAGAGATATTTGCAAATAATGAAAGAATGGAGTGTTTGAGTTTATGGAACTAATGATGTGCTGTATATTAATGACATTAATTAAAATCTCGTGGAACGCGTAGGTCTATGTGCGGGGAAAAAGGGAGGGAGTGGGGTTGCTGATTAATTGCATAACTGTCGATACTGATTGCCAGACAGAGTTGTCTGCCTTTTGTTTTATGCTCTCGTCAGTTGCAAGATGAGCTCCGATTGATATCTGTAAGGTTTATGGTAGTAGGTAACAACAATGATCTCATTTTATATTGGGACTGCTTGATTTCTCTAAGGTTTATGGTAGTAGGTAACAACAATGATTTCTTATTGTATTGGGACTACTTAAACGCGAACGCATTTTGTTGATTTCAATTTAACGGAACTTTAAAGACACTCTGTGTTGAGCGTGTCATCATGCGTGGGTGATCTCTTGATCAAATATTGATGTGTGTTGATTTGTAATTATTTCTCTTTTGTTTTGTTGGTGTGTTATGATGCGAGGCATCCGTCAGCGAAGTTTCTGGCCTGTAATGATGTGAATGGACTTTGGATAAGGAGAACTGGTGTATCAATGACTTGTGTAATTACTGAGTTAGGAGAGCTAGTGTATCATGGTGCAAATAACCATTGAGTTTAGAAGGACTGGTGTATCAAGATGTGAATACTCACCGCGTTAGAAGGACTGGTGTATCATGATGTGAATACTCACTGCGTTAGAAGGACTGGTGTATCATGATGTGAATACTGTGGGGAAATTAGGGCGGGTAGGGCGCTGCGTATGTTTGGCCTTTGATGTGCCGTTGGACTAACGGGTGAGTCCAGACGGTCGGAGGTGCGAACTTGGGAATCAAAGCACGAGCGGGGCTTTGTGGACGGCAGCTGACCACGGGCAAATAGTCTAGCCCAGGTGTCAGGTATGGCAGACCGTTGGCCGAACGGTAGATGACTTGTAACTTGACTTTTTTGAGAGTTTACTTTTCGAGGACTTTAATTTTTGTATACCAGAATTTGAAGTTTGCTTGGATCGCACGTCAAACAAATGTATGCACAAAAAATTATATTTATTTTAGAGCTTGCAAGGGTAGCAACTGTAAGGATACTAAGCAGAAAAATTTTAAAAATGAGGGGGTGGGGGCTACTATAGTCTAACAAAGTTTAGCAGTGGTATGGCCAAATAGAAATAACTGAGGGTTACTGAACTTAATGGAGTTCTTGGAAAGGGAAACCAAATTTTTTAACTTCTAATAAAAGGAAGATTTAGAAAATAGGTTTTAACAACTCTTGGTAACATCTATTAACTTTTTCTCACTCTTTGAACACTTGGCCTATCATCTCTACAGCAACAATGTCAAACAGGGTTTGAGTTTAAAATCAAAAGGAATGTCTAGTAGGTAGACACGCAGTTTTAAACCACACCGCTCGTCATGTCCTGTCAATGAATGAGATCCTTGGTTAGAACATATGCAAATAGCGGTGCATCTTGACAGATGATGAAAACCAGATGACATCACAGCTGCAAGGCGTGTGGGGGAGAGGGAAGGGGGGTAAGGCCTTGGCTGCTGTAATATACCCCACCCCATCCCCCATGAGATAGTGTGCCGCTCAAAATGGTGCCCCAACGACCCAACGAGGGGTTAAGGGACAGTTCAAGTTCATCCCCCAAACTCTTAGAGCTTCTGGCTTGTTCTTGTGGTGAGCTCCTGTTCAATGGTTTGAGAATCATCCACTGGCACCAACCGTTGGCATATAAAACTGCTGGTCCACGGGGACTGTCAACCAATTTTCAACTGGGGCAATTTCACTCTGCTCCACTGCGCATGTCACCAACGTATCCATTTGGCTCATTTTAAAATTTCATTACAACATTTTTTGATATGTATAATATAATATATTTTTTTAATGGGATGTAAAATGGTGGGGGGAAATAATTCTGTATAAATTCGGACATAATTTTCTTCCCATTTTGCACACGGGCGTACAAATCTTAGAGGGTAGATGGCATGTCACCCACTGTTCAAGTCGGCATCTCAATTATCGCTGTTAACCAAGGGCATTTCAACCGCACCTCCATGACGCCTTTTAACCACTGTTTTGCTTAACATCTTACATCTCATTAACGTGTCTCAATGATTGTTTCACAGGAGCGTTGAACGTTTGTCGTGCCAAAAATGTGGTTCAGATCTTTACATAAAAACTCACTACATTGCATTCATCAGATATTTCAACGCACGTAGATCAGGTTTTGAACATCCCCAACCCAGCCAAGAAAATTAAATTGACTGCATACGAAATTGTTTTTATAACAAATATTACTCAATAATTTCACTTTGAAGAAACGAAGAGAATAATTTCTCAACGCTCTTTTTACTTGCACATGATCCTCATCCTAAAAAAAAAGCTCAAATCACAACCTCACCTGCAATTGTTTGTAGGATTAGTTTTTGCATTACGTGATATTTACATTTTAAACCGATTTCCACCCACGACGCCAGAGATAGATTTCCTGCTCCTAAGACTCAGCAGCATATTTGTATTTGTTGATATTGGCATAACATCAAATATTAATCCGCCGTTGATGCAAGCGATTGACGACTTATCACAGATTACATCGAAGTGTTTAGACACGTCGTATCAGAATGCCGCTTGGCTGTAATGTGTTTGTTTTTTTTCTTCTTCTCTTCTTCATTTAATGTGCCACCGTTTTGCTCCAATTTACTTATCTGCATGTGAAGCGTGAAATTTATCCTCGAAATCAGTATGTAATGTAAATCTATACCCTATCAAATCGTGTAGAAGTGTTGGCGATGCAATACATGAACAACTGAGCCGAACCAACATTTACATAGCTCTAACGTACTGCGTCAGTCATCCCATTTGTTCTTGACTTCGCGTCACTTCATTATTGATACTAACGTTGTCTCCAGTTATAAATTTTGGATCAATTTTACGACGATTCTGACAGACGTTCAAAGTATAGTAAACATTTTTCTAACGAGATTTTATTTTTGACCATTCAAGAAAAGTGCAAACAGCTAAGATATATGATATCCGGCAGTAAGATGACATGATCACGATTCACGCCAGCTCTTCCATTTATTAAACGAAATTTACATCTTGACATTCATCACTAGATCTCACTTGCCAATACACGTTCTCCCCACAACCAGCGCCCCGCCCCCAAGGACCATCGTATGGTTGCCTGGCCTTGTCAGAGAACTAGGAAAATGGGGCACACAATTTTTTCCCTAATGAACTTGTCATAATTAATGTCTATTTAATGGCCGCCTAAGGGGCGAGAACCAGCTCAGCGGTTATGATTTATATCCAGTTGTATTATCTCCCCCAGTCAAAATGAGTTGACTTACCCTGGGCGTCTCCAGCGAGGTGCATTGGCGGGTCTTTTGTGTCCTTGTCGTCTGCGCCCAAGCCTAATTTGGACGAGGCTCCGTGTTAAACGGTTCTCAAAAGGATATATGTTTCATCCTAATGAAATGGAGCCATTGGGTTGGACAAAGCAAGAAATAAAGAATCGGACTAACGCTTGTCAAAATATTTTCGAAACGTTTGTTGATATTTAGAGAAATAATTGTTAAGTTGGATCCGTCAAATGAAACATATTTTGATTGAGTTAAGGATTGACACTGTAAACGTTTTTAAACATTTTAAATAGGGCTGTTATCGATTAATTTAAATTTAATCGTTAACTTTTGAAAAATTACCGAATAATTAATCGATAATTTTGATTAAGGCCGAAAATAAGATTATGACGTCATTAAAATGAAAATTTCATAAAATGCCCATTTCTTAAGTATTTAATAAAAAAATTATATATTTTAGGAGATAAATTATGTTTAAATAGTAGTTCAAGTAGTTCGCTTGAATGTCAATGAAATTTAATTTCGTTTTTTGTTAATTCAGTAAAAACAATGTTTATTTTTAAAAATATCATTCTCCTTATAAAAACTGCCTATTTTAAAGTTTAATAAATCGAAAAAATTGTTGTAAATTTTTTAAAATAATTTTAATCTCTATTTTATCGATTAAAATAATTTTAATCGGTAAAACATTTTACCGATTAATCGAGAAATTAATCGGTAATTTCCGCAGCCCTAAAATAAATATGAAACAGTTTGTTTTAGTCTAAAATAAATTACTGCATGATTAGCTCACTAATAAATATGTATTCATGTCAAGAGTATCAACACACAAAATAAATCATGAATGTAGCCAATTGAAACCTATGAGGTCAGGTGAAAAAATATATTCAAGGGAGACAGTACAAGTATATAAATTATAAACATTTATTTCAAATGGAATGCCATAAATTAAAATGAGTGCACGAACTGTTAATATTTGAGTTTTATAATAGGACTTTATGAAACCAAATTTTTTTTTTATCCCTTGCTGCAAATTTTTTTTTTACAATTAACTCTTGAATTTAATCAAATTTATTATGCCTTTCTATACAGCTACAGCATTTTTAGAGGATTACATATCTGTTAAATAAAATTTAAAAAACCAGAAAGAAGTTGTAATTTTTTATTTTTTTTTTAAATCTATTAATATTAAGAAATAACTTAGTGAGAAGAGTTTAATCTTTTTATAAATTTGAAGTTACACATCTTTTATTTTTAAGGTCAAAACAATTTTAAAAAACAAAAAGAAAGATGTTAATTTTGTATGTCGTGTTCAATAATATTAATACGGAAAAAGACTCAGCAGTTATTCAATTATTTATATTCTAAGAAACGTTGAGAATGACATTAAAAATGAATGTTTCCCAAAGAAGAAAATCTCATAAAGGTAAAGATAACAAAATAATTTGCTAGTTACCTGTGCAAAATTTAAAAAAAAAAAAACTGAATATAAATGATTCCCAATTACAGATGTATTTAAACAAATAAAGATGTATGAATTGTATTTTTAATTTAAATATGCTTCATTAAACCTTAATAATAGTGTCAAATAATAGTTAATCCCAGATTAATCTGCAGCATAGTATTCATTGTACAGATATTATTGCAGACTAACCAATTTTACAAGAATATATGAATTTATTTAGAATTTATAACAGGATTATCGCGCAAGACAGTACTGCAATATGGTTACAACTGATTATTCAATATATTTCAAAAACAAAAATACTTCTAAATAAAGTGCAGTTTACAAAAAAGAAAACGTAATATAAATTAATTTTACATATAATGGTGTTTTTTAATGTCTTTTTTTAAAAAAACACATCAATATATTTACTTTTCTACTCCTTACTAAGGTTGTTAACAGTAAACCGGTCCTCAGATCAGGACCAGTTAACCACAACTTAATAAGTCCTCATTAGCTTATTACCCAGAGTTAGTTTTTGTTGTGTTATAAATAATATACACGACAACACTTAATTTACTTCGCCTATGGATAAGGAATAACTTTTTAAATTTTAATTTGCTTAGTTGTCGAGGCACTGTACGAGAGCTAACATTAGACAAGGCAGCGACTGTTTCACTGTTTTTATTTATATTAATTATAGTCTGTTTCTAACAAAGAAAGTTATAAAAGCCTATGACCCCGTGACCTACGGCATTCCTTGATCACCATTTTATAGTCTGTTTCCCACATCCAAGACAGTGATGGGCGCGCACTGCTTAGTGAAGTACCTTTATTACGAGAGTCATTTGATAGATGTAGCAAAGATACTGGGCAATTAATTAGTCCTCAAATTCAAGTTCGGTCTTTTAGTGACAGTTTTCCTGCAAGTCAAAGGCATATGATATAAGATTACAAAATTAATGTCAAGACTGATATTTTCTTTTAAAAATGTAATTGTTATGCGTTGGAAGGGGAGTACAGCGAGGGTGGCTCAAACCCTATTTGAACAGGAAAAATTGAGGAACGTGCGCGCCGCAAAATTCAATTATTCTGGCAAGTTGACGATTGAAAAATAATATGGTATTTAAATAAATTCCATTTTATCATCACTGTTTACTCCGAAAGCTTTATATTTTATTATTTTTTATTTGCAAGTCGATCAGCACCATACACAAGAGAGGTAAACACGACGTCCCAGACCTCAAAAAAAAAAAAAAAAATTATAAACCATCACTGTTTACTTAATTCTTTGAAACTAATTTTATTTCATTTTTTTAAATTCGCTAATTGAGGGCATTGCGGAAAAGAGCTTAACGCAAGCGGGAGAAGCTGGCTTTGATGCCACCATCACACGATGTGAGGCGAAAACATTCTCTCGTTAGTTCTCTAAACATAAGGCATATAGGGACCGGTGGTTAACCAGTCCTTTATTTTAATGGTTAACCAGTCCTCAAAAACAAGCAGTCTAAACAACCTTACTCTTACTTAACAAACGTGAAATTAGAATTCACTGTCAATATCTAAACTAAGCTAATGGCTTCAAAACTCATATAAAGTTACAATTTAAAAATATATTAAATAGTATTTCCAAGTTGTTCATTTATTTGGCAAGGTATACAAGAACAATTAAAACCTCAGTCCTCTTCAGAAATCTTTCCCTTTATTATACCTTTTGTACTGTTATTTTAATACATATATACAAAAAAAATCATATGCAAAAATTGGATCACAAATTTAATCACCACAACAGTATGTAACAGTCAAATTTTTCCATGCCATTCAAAATAAAGCAAATATTTCATACAAACCCAGGCCCACTCACTCAAAAATGAAACAGAGAAGTACGTAAAATTTTTAGACCATATCTGCGGAAGATGATTTTGCTTGTTTATCAGCATCTTTAAAGTCATGAA
Source organism: Radix auricularia (assembly GCA_002072015.1). Classification (NCBI taxonomy): domain Eukaryota; kingdom Metazoa; phylum Mollusca; class Gastropoda; family Lymnaeidae; genus Radix; species Radix auricularia. The sequence goes on along the minus strand of MUZC01000076.1, from coordinate 1,162,443 downwards.
TTGGAATTTTGACTGCTGGTATAGTGTGTGTCACAAGAGGTTGATGAGCAGATGTAGGACTTGAAGCTGTGGGGCTAGCTGCACCTTCATCATCTAAACTTGGCCAGCTAGGTGTTGTGTCTGGTTTACTCAATCTCTCATTCAATGCTTTCAGTGCAAGTTGCCTGTTGATGAAATGGTACAAATTTTAAAAAGTTCTTTAGACATCAAATTAAGGTTGTTAATTAAGACCGCTTGTTTTTGAGGAACGATTTACTGATTAATGATTCAAAATAAAAAGGACAGGTTAACCATCCAGTCCGTATTTTTCTTTAAGTTTTGAGAGCTAACTAAAAAAATGTATCAAATGATCGCCTTGCGTCATCCCATACAACATCAAAGCACCTATGATGTCACCACAATTTGTGTTCAGCTCTCGTGCATGATGATCATCAACTCAGCGAATTTTTAACAAAAATATATAATCCCTCCATTGTTTTAAACAAAAAAATTTGCAAAATAATTATCAAACCTATCAAATTTTTACTTATTCAAAGTTATTCCAACATCATGTGTGGGCCAAGGGCAATAATTAGAAAAATAATATGCATTCCTAAGACTATATATTGCAAAAGTTTAGGTCAAAACCAGACAGGTTAAGAAAACCTATGGTAAGTACTAACAGTGGCTTAGCCAGAGCTTTTGCCGCCCGGGGCGGTCACCAATTTTGCCGCCCTTTTCGGCGACGTCCATAAATGACATCACACATGGAGGGGAGAGAGGTGTCACACATTTAAAGTCACATCAAAACACGCAACTTATAATAAAGTTCCACTTAAATATATTATTATCGACAATTTATTTAATGGAGTTTTTCATGGTTTCACGCGTGTTAGGATATAAGAGTGCAGCCTTACACTAAAGAATATTTAAATGAAAAAAATGATCGGAAACCTGCTCAAAATAGAAAATACGGCTGTTGTGTGTGTGTGTGGGGGGGGGGGGGGGACCTATGTGATGTCACATTGAAGAAGGGGTCTAAGTTTTTGTGACGACGTGTGACCAGGGAGCAGGGGTTGAAAAATCAGACAAAATCGAGGGCCCACAAATCAATCATATCATGGTTTTACAAATTAATAAACTTTAATAAATAATTGTAATTGAAACGAAGTAAAGGTGGGGAAAATGTGTTATATTTATGTAAGGATTAATAAAAGAGGACGAATAAGATGATATACCTATAAGTACACATTTAAAAAAATACAATATTCTTTTTTTAAAGGCCACAATAAAGTTATTTAGGTTGCAGGTCCCCCACACCCCTAATGAGACAAAAACTTCTCCGTTACGAACACAGTATGGTGTAAACTTTAAAATAACCTGTTTTATAAAGACAATGATATAAAAAAAAATTTAAAAACTTAACAATAAAAATTTAAATTCATAGACATTATATTGAACAACTTATATTTAAATATAGTCTTTCTCCTAACAATATTATATCTTTTAAATTAAATTAAATACTTAAGTTATGGTCATTTTAAAAAATGCCATAAAATGGCACAAAATGTGAAGGAAAACAACCTAGTGAAAAAAAGTGATTATGAGGTCTTAGAAACAAAATCATAACTTTTGAACCACTTGGGATAAAAAGATAATTTTTATCTTTTTGTTAATCATCAAACAATGTCTAAATGGCTGTATTACTTTTATATTTTAAAATTAATTAGAAATGTTCATTCAACTGCCTAAACTCTAATAAGTTATTTAACTTATTTTCATTGTTAACTGCCTGATTTTATTACTTTCCTTGAAATTTGCAGTTTAATGACGTCATACATCTTTATTTCTAGCTTTAACAAAATTATCGATTAATTAATCGGTAATTTTTCAAAAGTTAACGATTAAATGTAATTTAATCGATAACAGCCCTAATTTTTACTTAATATTTCTGTAGTTATGCTTATAGGGCCTCAAACTATACAAATATGTTAGATGTAAGACTTTCCAAAAATAAAATTGTGTGTGTCCTCAAACCTCAAAAAAATAAATAATTTTTTTTTAAAAAAATGCTTTTATTTTTTTATTTATCTATATATGATTTTTTATAAACAAAGTTATTGTATAAATTAGTATGAAAACATATTTATACATTTACTTACCTAACTTTCATAGTAGAGAAATTGTGTATTATGTATTAAAAATTTAAATTATTTGTAATATATTGTTCTATGGACAATATTGCAAGATTTTGTAGTGTTAAATCACTCATTGTAAAACGAAAATAATTTTTTTATCAGCATCAGTTTGGAGAACCTCCTTTCACAACTAGATTCATTTACAGCAATTGTTCAAAACATTCTTAGCAAAAGTATAATGTAGGGTACAGTATTTTCAATCTATACTGTTGAATATATTTTGATAAATCAAAGGGGCATTCTCTCTACCCCCACCCCGTTTTTCTTACATAATGCCTCTTCTTGTATTATAGTGAAGGTAAAGCCAGGGCTGGTCTAAGCCACTGCCACATATGCGGCCGCAGTGGGTTCGCGCTTTCAAAGGCCCCAACTATCTTAAATTTCACTTATTATCCTTAATACCTTATTCTTACACAAGTGCATACTAAGCTGCATAAGGCCCCGCAATTACTAAATCTGGCCCTGTGTACAGCCATAAAAACCTGTAACCTTTTCGTTAAATATTTAACTGTTCTTTATCAATGATAATAATGAAATTAATTTCATTTTAAAATTGTTCAATTAGTCGGTTAACATGGTATTATAGACTAATATTTTCTTGCAACGACATGCAACTGATCAGTGGGTTATTATAAAAGCGCCATTTGTGACACATACCTCTTAATTTTCCAAACAAATCGATATCTTTTTTGAGCAACTTTTAATTTTTGAAAGGTTAACAACCACTATGTAATCAAACAAATGTTGCGTGAATCCGTTAATTAAGACTCGAAACTAAGAATAATTTTGTTTTCCCCCTTCAAAAAACATTGGCGGCCGTCGGAAAGAGCTTTATTTTTTAAATGCCCACAAATGCCGCCCTTTAGATGAGAGCCGCCCGGGGCAGACCGCCCCCATCCCCTAGCTACGCCACTAAGTACTACGGAGTTTCAATTATTGATGAGACACTGATAACTGAAGTTTTCAAGAGGTACATTTTTTAGTTGAAATTTTACTTTAATTTCACATTGTACAAATTTAGGACATAAAACAAGGGATCTACCTAACAGGTGAAGATTTCTAGAGATTTTATTGAAATTAAAATCAATAAAATCGCTGATAATCCCTCCTTTACTTGCAATGACATTTCATTGAAGATTTAATTTCTAATTCTTCTAGGTATCCCAACAGCCATTAAACTGCGCTTTAAGTTTGAGAAGGAAAAGATATTGAGCAGTATAACCTAAAACTTATACCAAAAAAAGTATGAAAACCAATAATTAAACTCTAATAAGTTTCATTATCAAGAGAAAATTAATTGGCTAAAAAATGCACTATTATGAGAGAAAAAAAAAATTAAAACCAAATAAGGCCTTAATTAGAACTAAAACAAGAACACTAACTTTCTTCTTTCTGCATCATGAGGTTCTGTGCCTGGCAAGGTGACTGTAATGGTAGTTGGTGAGCTGACATCATATCTTCGCTGTGGTTTCTTACACAGTTTAATTTTCACAAACCCACTAAATATGGAATTGGAAATAACAGCAATCAAAGGCTGAAACTGGCTGGGGAAAAAACTGAGGACAAAAATTACAATTAAAAGAGTACAATGGCAAGACCTTAAGCCTTAAAGAGTAAGATGTTTATGTTCACATTTAACTTTTTTTTACATTATTCAATATCTTAACCAAAATTACATTTTGAAATTATGTTTTTCTACATTAAAAAGTTTCTATTAGGCCTAAGGCCATTAAAATGCAACTCTTAAAATTGGGCCAGAATCAGTATGGACAAGAACAAGATAGCAAATTTTACAAAAAGACTTAGATGAATTAATAAAATGGGAAACTAACTGGAGTATGTCCTTCCACCCAGAAAAATGTCAACTGCTAAGAGTAACAAAGAAAAAGAAACAAATAAATTCAAAATATTTCATTCATGGAAAAGAACTAACCCAAACTAAAGATGCAAAATAATTAGGAGTCATAATAAATGAGAAGCTATCTTGGAATCCCCATGTCAATGAAGTTATTAAAAAATCAAACAAAACCTTAGGCTTTATAAAAAGAAACTTTTACAAATGTAACAAAGATATAAAACTAAAATGCTACCTCACCCTGGTGAGACCTATACTAGAATATGCATCTTCTGTATGGGACCCACCCACCAAAGAAAATATTGATAAGTTAGAACAAATCCAAAAAAGAGCTGCCAGATTCATTACTGGAGAATATTCAAAACTGACAAGAGTAACACCGTTAGTTAAATCATTAAACCTTGAAACACTAGAGGATAGAAGAACCAAGAGTAAATTAGTAATTATACATAAGGCAATTAATTCTAATTTAGAAATACAACACAAAGATAATCTAATACAACCCTCAAATAGACATAAAGTTAAAAACACCTTTCTTATTCCATATGCAAGAACAAACACATACAAGTTTTCTTTCTTTCCGTCCGGTATTCGGGCGTGGAATGGGTTGCCTGAGGAAACCAGGAAAGCCACCACTTTATCATCTTTTAAAACTCTAGTAAGAATACAGGACTAAACACAAACCATAGAAATACGTAGGACGCAATAATCTTCTGTACAGAAGGAGCGTCTGTAACATATAAGATAAGATAAGATAAGATAAGATAAGATAAA